>OX381721.1:57688523-58288523 GCA_947462335.1 Harmothoe impar | reverse complement strand
AGGCGAAAAATCCGCCTATTTAGTGAGTCACTAAACCAGCGTGACAGTTGCTTCCGTTAGGGCCTTGCAAGTAACAGGCTTCAGCATGCTGTAACTGGTTATAGCTCAACATTGATTTAGGGAGGTAAAACTCAAATAGCCGTATGGACAGCCAATGTGCACTTTTTACAGCCGTATCCACCATTTTGGGGTGGTTGCCATGGAAACGGCCATTACGCCCAAATGAGGCCGTACCCAGTCAGGAACTTTTTTTTGGGAACTGCGGAAGTCATGTACTATAAGAAAATTACATAATATCGTGGTCTAAAAACATGTCCAGTTCAACTTCACATTTTGGGGCAGCGCATTGTGGTCTATCAGGCTTTCGGGGGGAAGTGGTATATAGAATACATTTGTGTGTTTACTCACTTGAACAATCCACGCCATCAAATCCGCTCGGACAAATGCACGCAAAGATATCTTCGCCATTCACACAGACTGCCTCATTTGCACAAGGATTCGATTCACATTCATCGATGTCATCTTAATGAAAGAGTAATTTTTTAATTTGTATCATTGTGTTCTATTTTACTTCAAATTAATTTACTTCCAAGGTGTTATTGTCAAAAGTAGATAGGGGGTCCTGGCGGCAGAAAGGCAACGCGCCTTAGTCTAGGTTTGGTTATTGCAACCATAAGATCCAATAAAACTTTTAAAAAAGAACTTAGGTCCCGAAGATATTCTCCTGCCAAATTAACAGGGCTGTTTTGTTATTTGGCATCATGTTGTATCATAGTGGCCCATTTAAGTGCACCATCTTCTATCCTACACTGAAATGGGACATGCACTTTTTTGAGTACTTACATTGAAGGAGTGAACATTTTTTGCCCCCCCCCCCTTTGAACTATAGTAATGCGCTGGCTTTTTTTAAACTAAAAAGGGGCTTACATTTTTATGGCCCCCCCCCCCCATCAAGAAAGGCAGATTTTTTTACGCCCCCCTCAGGAGGGGTCGGAAATTTCTACGCAACCCCCCCTGTAACTAATAAATGAACACTCCCTCAAATACACCACTATGGTATGTCTCATAGATGTATTTACTGGTTTGAGTAGCTTACCTGCACAGGTTACCCCAGTCCAGCCTGGTTCACATGCACACACAAACACTCCAACACTTGGTGAGCTGCATATGCCGCCATTTTGACAGGGTGCCGTATCACATTCAACGACATCAACTTAAAGGTAATCACAGAAGGGTTATGATAAGGGACTAGTCATTTGTAAAAAAATGGGGTGTGGGGGGAGGCAGTTCATATTTCGGGGGAGACGTGAGAATTCAGATCTCTTAGAGGGTGAGTCGAAAGAATTTCCCTCGGTTTTAAGTGAAAAAGGGTTCGGTCTCAATCGATGTGAACATTGCAGGAGTGGACAATCTTGACCCTTCTCAGATGTCCGCTGTGAACACACATTAAATATTTTTGAAGGGATCTCAGTAGTAATAATCAAAAGATTAATTCATAGATGATATGGCATTTAAGTTCTTCTTGTCACAACTATGAATTCTAAATCACTAACAATTTTCTTGCCATTACATGCCATCATCTTTATGGAATACATGTGCTATTGCTATGCTGTTATTATACATATGATTTGGTTTTATTCACCAGTAGCTTTCCTTTGGCTCTATGGAATGTTTTTTCATTGTAGATTATAAGAAACATATAACCACTAGTCTGAATGATCCCTCATCTGATTGGTGTATTATCAAAATGTGTTTATCACCAGTACAAAATAACTGAGTGATTCTATCTGTACAAAGTGATAACCAAGATATTCCTTACTTTCACACGTTGGACCAGTCCACCCAGAGGCACAGTCACAGGAGAATTCATTGATGCCATCCGTGCAGTCTCCAAGGTTAGCACAGGGATTGGGAGAACATTCATTGTGGTTCACTAAAGAAATATTGATAATTGACTGAGAAAATGCAATTATGGCAGTGAAATATGTTGAATGTTTAATAAAAATGTCATTGGCATGACACTTATTGGGATAGACACAGAGAAAAAGGAATTTGGAATTTCCATGTTATACACAATTTGGGAACAGTACTTGTGATTAAGCTTGTGGTCATTATAGCATGACCAATACAACCTGTGGTATATTATCATGTCATCCCCATATATTAGTTGGCCCCCTTGTTTGAGAAAAATAGTTGGCTTATTTCAAAAAAATGAAAAAATCTTTTCACAATAAGCTTATTATCTTAAACCTGACCTAATGATCATAGATCAAACCGCTCTTTCTTGGGGAAAAAAAGGGGCTTGTAGTTGAGATTCTAGGTACGTTATTGACTTACCTCCGCATGTTATCCCAGTGTAGCCAGGTTCACAGGTGCAGACAAACTGCCCAATACTGGGTTCGCTGCAGGTCCCACCGTGCTGACAGGTCACCGTGCCACACTCATTAATGTCAGCTGTAGCAAAGTAGGGACTACATCAACGTCAGCAGTTACGCAAAAAACATTTTGCTTAAAAGTCATGCTTTTAGCACTTTTAATATCACTTCTGATATCTGATGATTATGGCTTAAAAGCTTACTTCACCTGTATCCTACTTTAGTTTTAGGTTTAGTTTATTACATTTGGAGTGCATGCATCCATTGAAAATAAACGGAGGTATCTTTTACGTTGTGTTTTAACAATCATACTTACTCCGACATATGTAACGGAAATCAAAACCTTGACATCCAACATCATGCATTGTGTTGGCGTAAATAACTCCACAGAATTCGTTGGAATTTAGGACACTGCCTTGACCAGCATCCCAAAGCCTGATAATTGAAATAGGCAACCATCATATAACAAAATGATATCACTTGTCTTTTATTCTTTTAAGGTGGGTCGGGGCCATTGTCGCGGCTACAGCGCATGTTTCTGCGCATATGGCTTAAATATGTCAGAATGATGCCATTTTTGGTAGGGGTATGCTCAGAACCCCTTTCTACACTCAAAAAATATTCGGTGATTTTGAGCAAAATTTTAGAGCACTGTGCACTTTGATATGATAAATATAAGAATTTTTGGGCATTTTCTAACTTTCTTCAGGAGCTTTCATTTATAAAGTAATAAATGGCATTTGAAAAAGCATAAAATTATATCCAAAGCTGCATAGAGAGATGATATAATATGCAGATTGTTGGGAATTTACATAATGCAATGCTTCAAAGATTTGATTTAGTCCTTTTTTGTATTACTTTTTAATTTCAAAGGGCCAAAACCCTCAAATCATGCACGGGACCCCATGTCAAAATTATTCTTATTCATCAGCAAATGATCTAAGCAATTTCCTCTGGGAAAAAAAATCTGATGACTTTTACTACAATTTTTCTTCGGTTATGTAAATAAGTTATGAAAATGTACTCCTACTCTTTTCTGAAAGATGAAATTTTTACCCAGAATGCAAAGTGATAAAACTCGGGAACTATTTTAAGAATATAGGTATATATCCTTGTGTTCATTATGTGATGTTTCCGAATTCCGTGTTTACTGGTAGATAAAATATGAAATCATAGGAATTTTTACACCATTTTCTTTTTTTTAATGTAAAATTAAATTTTTCATTAAAAAAAAGAAATTCCATATTTAAAAAAGTAGCACAGCAGCCCCTACTTTTCTTTCCATTTTCTGTTTTCAAATGATATTGGGTACCCACAGAAATAAAACTCTGATGACTTTGATCCGACGGGATCGACACATCTGAAGGGTGGCATCATGCTATCAAAGACTATGCATCCATTAAACGGTTAAATCAACATAATAGACAAGGGTGTTTTTTTAACATACACTGTTAAAAATATCCCGTAAAAATTACGGTGAATCACTGGCATCACTGAATGCCGACTGTTCCCCGTTTTTTTTACGGTCACCGTATTTTGCTTTCCCCCGTAAATTTTACAGGCCTTTCCCGTTGTATTTTTACGGTGATTCATCATTATTATACGGTGATTCTCTGCTATTCAATGATGATTATAATTGTTTCTGGATTCATTGTTGTATATTTCATAATATCATCTTAATTCCAGGCCTGTATACATATATTAGCCTTGAGAAGCATAATTGAATGCCTCATAGCAATATACAATTACAATCCATGAGCAAAAGGTACTCTAGGATTGTTACAAAGAAACTCTGACAACAGTCTCAATATGTATAGTTCTAATTACCACAACATGGGTGTTTATACTATTCGTACTAGTGTCCAGGGTCTAAAAAAAGGAAATTATATATTTTTTATCTTTGATATGCCAAAGGCTTTAATTTTGACTGTATAATTAATGAGATATTTGGATATCTTTATAAATCTAACACAATTATGTATGTTTTTAGTTGATAGCTTCCACTAAAGTCTCTCTATCAAACCAAGCTGCCACCTGGTGAGCAAACTTTTAACGTGAGATTCACCGTAAATGAAAAAACATTGTTTCACTGTACTGGTTTACGGATGTTCAATGTGAAAGTAATAAGTTTTACAGTGTCTCATCGTAAATCACAATTACGGTGATACACCGTCAAATTTAGCATTGATTCTCCATAATTTCAACGGTAATTTTTTACAGTGTAGGCTAGGATCAAGTACAGTAACGAGTGCGCCAAAAGCAACTTATGCCATATTCTGGCTGACCTTCTGTAACCTTGACGTATTTAAGCCGTTTAACTTCACCATTTTTTAAACCATGATACAAATAGGTTACATAGCTAGTTCTACATAAGCAAATGATATATGATGATAATCATGATTGCAGTGAGTCTAGGTGATGTGAATACAGTCTAGATATGTTGTGATTCTCTGTCAGTCTACATTCACTCACCCTGTGTGAAATGCCGTCCACGGGGTCCCATCTAACCAGTTCGCCGTGCTACTTGTGTGATCCACAAGGTTAAAGCCGATGTAATAATGTTGACTAAGAATCGTTGTTTGAGCTATTAAAGTGTCCTGGAAAAGAAGGTTTTGGATTCAAGTGGTCATTTATTATCTATTTGATATTTGACAATGCAGTTTGCGACTGCTTTACCGGCGCACAGACATTTACAGAGCTTTCTGTTTTCAACCAAGACTGTGGCATGGGTTACCCCTTAAAGATATGGTCTTAAGGCTAAGGCTTCTCAAACCAATCGTAAAATCCTTTGCCAGGGTTGTAGAGTTTATATAACACCTCAGTTAAATTTAGAATTGCCCAAGCACAATCCCTGAGATCCAGGCACGTCCTAGCCTTGTAGGATTGTATTCCCTAGCAAAGTACCCCAAAAATAATGGCTCAGGCAACCAAGAAATAGGATGCTGGTTGTTCCCTTACAGCAATTCACTGCTCTACATAAGTTGCACTGGTGTGACCAGCAGTTAGACTATGCCAGTGGTAGTATACAATACTATTGATACCTACCAGTGTACTGACTGTCTAGACTACCACTTGTGTGGCCACAAAAAACGGTATACTACCCCTTGAATAGACCACATCTCATGGATTCGGTTAAAAATAAACACTTAAATACACAAGGATTCCTTTCTGCATTGTGTATCCCTAGAAGCCTAGTTCAATGATTAATGTAAGGAGGTTATGATAGCTTTATCCTGGTTTTATAGCATTTTCATACCAAGCCAAGCCTGATTCATGGTCCCCCTACCAATTTCACCTGACCAGGCCGGGTCAACTGGTTCAAGGTAATAGAGTTGTCCAGTTGTGCTATTTATGGTTGATTGGGGATCAAACAAACACAGTGCCCTGTGCTGCGTGCAGTCAATAGGGTCAGTCCAGTTAAAACAAGCTAGTGGCACAGTTAGGAACTACATGATTCACTCTCCTCCAGTCTCAGAGATCGGCCCCTTTAAAAAACTTGTCATACCTTGTCAGCACCTCGATGTTCCTCTATGTTTGTTGATTCAAAATAATGAAACAAACCACTGTAGATTAAACTGGTGTGGCCTATTCTCTCATACATACACAGGCAAATATCAGCGTCAGCCAATGTCGCCAATAGCACCCTCAGACAAAGGTCAGGCACGGCTGGACTATAATAGATGGGTCAAGGGCCATTCTAGTGAGGGTCAGGCTATTTGTAAAAGCCCATTGAATACAGCCAGATGTATTCAATCGTGTGCATTGAATACGGCCCTTCCTTTAGTTAAGCATAGTGAATCTTGTATTTCAAAAATATACGAGTTGAAGGTGGGGCTGTATTTCACTCGGCCTATGGCCTCATGAAATGCGGCCCCACCTTCAACAAGTGAAATAACCTGTTAATAGGCTAAAACGAGTGTTCCTTTGGGTTTATTTTTCATCTTTTTGGATTCAAATTTGATTATTGTAGGGAGGAAGGGCTGAAATAGCCTTTTCCTACACCGTTCAAATGTAAACAAACCGCCATTTTGATGACGTCACAGGGTCGTGAAATAGGGCCATGAGTTATTTCACGGGGGGTGTTAAATACGGCCTTCCTTGGTTAAATCAAAAAAGCTGTCGTATTTGATAAAAAATATACTTACATATTCGTCCTGATTCCTGATGGAGGTGAGTAGGCCGCCGCTCCTCCTGCAGGTGCCCTGCATGGCGTCCCAGGTGCCGGAGACAGTACTGAAGAAGTAGCACACTCCCGGCAGGTCACTGTACGAGTACCAGCCGGTGGTAGTGGGGCACATTCCTGTTAATGAGATAATCAGGATATAGACAAAGGTGCACGAGTTTTTGGTCTGTTGGTGGGTTATTTCACGCATTGACCCTCGGGCCGTATTTCACGAGGCCGTAGGCCGAGTGAAATGCGGCCCGAGGGTCAATAAGTGAAATAACCCACCAACAGACCAAAAACGAGTATGCCTTTGTGTTTATTTTTTATCTTTTTCGATTCAAATTAAATCATTAGGGTTCATAGGGGGGTTGAGAGGTTTAAATGGCTTCTTTCTACGCCGTTCAAATGTAAACAAACCGCCGTTTTGATGACGTCACAGGGCCGTGCAATACGGCCATGGGTTATTTCACGGGGGGTGTTAAATACGGCACTCCTTGGTTAAATCAATGAAGCTGCCGTATTTCATAAAAAATAAAAATCACACCTGAACCACCTGAAGTATATCAATACCAGCACTGCATGGATATCATCATTTAAGCAAAAATCTGACTGCTGAAAGTCACACTTTAAGCATATTTAATTCCAGTAAATGTCCCTTAGATGCGCTTAAATGTCATTTTGACTTTTGCAGGCCATCTACATGGAATTCAATGAACTTAAGGGCTCTCAGCACCCAAGTTGCACTAAAACAGTTTGAAGTGTTAATTCCAAGTAAATTTGGTAAATCTGTACATATCATAAATCATTTGAACCATCTATAACACCTTTATCAGATTCCTTCCATTATTTGAGATTATTGTCACAGTGGAATGTGAATGGAACAAAAACGTTCCTTTTTAGCTTCTTTTCATACACGTCACAGTCTATAAACTACCCTTTGACTTAGAAGTAAATCCAGATAGAACATGGCAATTAAAGACACCCTGAGGGGACGATTTACAATCATACATAGCAATCAAATATATGTCTCCGGTAAATTCAGACTAAGTAAACCACATACAGTATTTATATTCGATTTACAATCATACATAGCAATCAAATATATATTACCGGTAAATTCATATGAGGTAATCCACTTACAGTATTTATACTCGTATACACATTTTCACTTTTGATTTAGGTTCGAGACCTGATACATTGTTCAGAGATCTCTTGACAACTTATATTTGTACCCCCATACCCCCCCCAGCCCCAACTAGCATTACTGGAGTTTGACTTAGCTTCGGTATGTAGATGACCAGTGCAATTTTATTTAATTATAACAAAACAAGAAATTTTAACATTTATCCTTTGAAGTTGGTTTTTAGGAAAAGATTAAATGAAATATATTTAAAGTAAATGTAGAAAATGATTTATAATTAATTAAAATATGAACTTAAGACATGTATTTTACACAGCTGGACCTGTAGATACGAAGCACTAGGCGTTGGGGTTGGTGGAGTATATGAGCCAATTGTCACAGTTTTTCTTGTGTGCCGAGGACCTATCCTTGGTCTTCACCCTGTTGTACTGCAGGCGCTGCAGCTTCGGGTTGGTTCGGCTGATCTTGCTGGTCTTGTTGATTTTCTTGAAGAGGAGGAGGGGGCGCTGCTGCTGTAGGTGCTTCATTCAGTTTTGGTTCTGGCAGTCCATCCTCAGCGTAGATTTCTCGTCTCACCCGTTCTAGCACCCTGCCATGTCCATTTTCATTCCTGAGGTTGTTCTGTTTACATTCTGCTCCTTGACCTAGGTGGAAACCAGAACCCCAAACAGGGTGATAACTGGCCTCATACATCCTTTTACCCTTGGTGTTTTTTAGCAGCTCTCGGAGTTCTGGAATGGTGAATTTTGCCTTGTTACATTGATAGAGTACTCCTTCAGCTAGCCTAGCCCATTCAGCATTGGACTCTATCTTTTTTGCTTGCTTCATAATTTTATACGGGCAGTCCATGGCTTTGATCACCTCCCAGGCTCTGGGGTCTTCACAAATAGAGGCTTTTCTACACTGGAACGCCTGCTCCACTGATTCAAACCATTCTCCTTCTACCTTAATTTTGCACGGGTAGAGATTAGAAAAAGGATTGTACTCCGATCTGAACAGGATCCCATCAGGTGTGTCGACTGTCGTGGCATTTTTCATCGTTCGCTCAGGGTACGGCATGTTTCTGAGTCTATAGTGTGGATATGCTTCTTTGTTGATGATGATGAATTTCTGTCGCAGTTTGGCTTCCATGCCCTTCGCTCTAGCATAGAAATACATAGTCCTCAGATCAAGAAATGCCTATGTTCAGTGTCCAACAGCTCATCCCCAAATGATACTCCAAACCAATAAGGCTTCTTCTTTAAGAATTTGAGAGACTTCATAAGTTTAGACTTATTTGTGGGTTTGAGGAAGACGATTTTTACCACTCGGTCTTTTTGTTTACGCTTTCCGCCATCTTGGTTCTGCCTGTATGGTCCAACCCTCTCCACCGAGTCTAATACATCTTGAGACCAATCCAACCCAACATCCTTAAACAAACGTACCATGATCACAGGTAGGTTCTCGGCTTGATCCTCTGGGCAGCCTTCCATTATTACTACCTTACGCTTGTCTTGGAAATCCATTTTTTCAAATCGATTACCGTGTGCCGTCAGCATTCTAGTCTGAGCCATAGCGGTGTCACTTATCTTTTTCATTGTAGCTCCAGTCTCTGTCAACGCGTTCTGAAAGCCTTCCAGACGTTCATCATGTCCATCCATTTTTTTAGAAAGACTCGTCATGGTTTGCTGTGTAGTGACATTTGTATCATTTAGGCCTTGTAGAGTCTTGTTGATCTCCGTCAGCGTTCCTTGCATAGTGGTATTTGAGGTTTCAACCACTGTCATACGCTGTGACAGCTGGTTCACTGCCGCTATGACCTCAGCCGGAGACGCGTCCCCTGTCAACATGTCGAGCTGTCCTCGGAGCGGTTGTTTTCTCGTCTGTATATCCACTCTGGCTCCTCTCCCTCCTCTCGACATGGCTGTGTTGGTTCTGTGTGTTGTTATTATTCAGCGGACTGAAGAAATTTTGAATTTCGACTTTGTTTTGGTATGTAAATGTCCAAAATTATGCGGAGCGCCTTTTCCACCGTCTTAGCCCGTTGCCGCCATGTTTTCCTAGTAACATCATTAGTTGAATAAAGTAGAAAAGAAAAAATATCTAAGTGTCCATGATTGACCGAGTGGCAGCCCGCAGTGACGTCACGGCGTCACTGGCGGGAAAGCTGGTACCACCCCCTGTCGATCAATAGTCGTACTAACTGGTTAGTCCATGTCATCAACCTTTTGGAAAATCACAGGGGGTCAAAAATCGGCCAAAATCGGCCCAAAATCGGCGAGTAACTCGCATAAATGCGTGTACGGTCCTGTATAGTAAACTCGCAATAATGCGTGTACGGTAAAGGAAGGGTTACATCAATCAAAAAAGGGTAAAAAAACAAAATTTCTTTAAAATTGCATAAAAAACGTAGGGTCGGCCCTGTATGCTCATTTCACAATGCCAATAATGTTACCACACTGATTTTCCTTGGCTGCCTATAGAACCAATCTCTCAGTCATTATAGTGCCTAACCAATTTGGTCAATTTCTGGCTCCCTAGATGACCAACTTAGGTCAGATAGTACTGTCAGCTTGGTCAGTACTGACCAACTCTCCTTAGTCTTTTTCATTTCAATGAGTGTTGAATCCTTTTTCAGTAAGGCATTAGTCATAGATTATTATTAATAGGTATCCCAGTAGGCCGCCACTGGCCGTGTCCTCGCGTAAAATTTCACCAAAACACCTACTTTTAGAAATGTATTCTTTTCCAAACTACTCAGAGCATTGCCTATCAGAAATATGCTGATGAAAGCTCTAATTCATCCGCATTGTCCTGATGCATTAGATATTCTCTATCATGATGCTAAGTACCCATACTGATGCTGTTAGGGTGGGTCGCTACCCTTTGATCAAAGTTAACAGAATGTCTCTATTTTTTTTCTAAAGACAGTCTAAATCATATAGAAACAGAAAATGAAAAGAAAAATGGGGGGTCCCGACCTACTTTTTTAAACACAGAATTTTGAAAAATTAAAGTATTTAAATTTTTCTCTAAAAATGAGAAAAAAGTGTGAAAACTTCAATAATTTTTTTAAATATCAACCATTATGCACAGAAATGTAAAACTTCACAGGTGAAGTGGCTATATGTTTCACTTCACTGCAAAACTAATTTTACAGTGGTATGCCATGGAATTCTGGGTAAAAATATGATGTTTTGGGGAAGAAAATGAATAAAATTGCTAGCATTTTATAGCGTTATTGGCTAAAACTGGTATTCAAAATTAACAGAATTTTTTTTAACTTTCTCAGAAAATATTTCAGATCATTTGCTAACATATGAAAGTGATTTTGATAGGGGGTCCCGGGCATATTTTTAGGTTTTTTGGCCTTTGAAGTTAAAAAATATAGCAATATCGGTCTAAATCTTACATTTAAAGTTAAAAATAAAGTGTAAAATGGCTAGAATCAGGGTAGAAAATGGCTACAATTGATACCCTTGGTTTTTCTAAGTAACTTAATGAGATCTATATCATTCTAGATAATGATTTATTGGTAAATAGTTTCAATGTTCTAACTTTTGATAAAAATAGCAAATATCATTTGCTTTAAATATATCAACTATGCAAAGTCCAATAAAACTCTCAATTTTGCTCGAAATCTCCCAATTTTTTAACATGGCTTAATCAGCATATATATGTATCAGATACTGTAATATTAGCTCATTCTGATACATTTAAGCTATATGCGCAGATACCTGCGCAGTGTGTCCATATTTAAGAGGTAGCGACCCACCTTAATTTGGCCAAATATTGGAAAACAAGACCTACTATCAATGAGTAACCATGCAGCTTTGAAGGGCACACTGTCTATATACTGATTTCGCTCTCACGCCATTAGAGATACAGTCTCAGGGATTTTACCAGTGAAAGCAGTATACTATAAGCTTTATTTTGAGGTATTACATGTTGGGATAGACCCATTGGAAGTATTTTTCAATCAAAAAATAAGGTTTTTTAGGCAATTTTTGGCACTTTTTCGAAATGTTACATACACATATTTGGGATCATTTGAAAGGTATTTTTTGCTCTATCAGATGCACTAACTACTTATTTGATACAACTAATGGCGTAAGAGCGAACATAGAATAAAAGGACCAACCCCCCTGCAGCCCTCTAATAAACACTGCTTTTGCTCAAACACCATTAGAGACAGGATCTCAGGAATTTAATCACCTAAAGCAGGTTTTGCAGGGCTTTTTTTGAGGTATGACACATGGGAATAGGTCCATTAGAAGTATTTTTTAATTAAAAAATACAAATTTTCAGGCCTTTTTTTTGCACTATTTGGCTCTTTTTGGAAAGCTTAGATGCACATATTTGGGGTGGTCCTAGAGGTATTTTTTTCCTCTATCAGATTCACTAATCACCTAGTTGCTATGATTAACCGATTAAGTGTCAAAGTAGAATAAAGCACCGAACCCCCTGCACCAGAGTCCAGGTCTGAAGGCATGTGTCTTAACATATTGTTTATAAAGGTTACATAACATACTACATCAATACATATAATATACATACACCCCTCAGGATCATCACACATACAATTGCATGTAAATGTATCAATTGCAAACTCATTTGTTCCCTGCATAGAAAACAGCAACATCAGGGTTTCTAAACCATTATGTAATGGGCCTTAGCATTACATTATAATGTACTTAAGTTATAGTAATGGTACAAATAAACTGATATTAAAAGTTGGATCAGGATGTTAGGAAGAAATTTTGTCTTAGGATGCTATAAAGTAACCCAATATCAGTGATATTTCAGCAATTTCGTGATTTTCGTGATTTTCATCAGATCGCTCGGTATCATTTAATATTATAAATGGGTGAAGATTGCTTGGACCTGATGTATATCATATTGACCTATGCCCATAAAAGAATTCAACTTGATATATAAAACAGCAGCTGTGTAGTGTTGATTTGGAGTCTGGTTGTTTTCATTGTTCAGGGACATTGGGAAAATTAGTGTTTTCCTCATTTTTAAATGAAAATTGTGAAGTCAACCTTGATTCTACAGAACCGGAAAAAAATGAATATAGTCTTTTATACATATAGAATGAATTCCCAGGTAACCAAGGGAATATCTGACATATAAGTGAAATCAGACACTGCCAAACTTGCAATATTTTGGACATCTCTGTGCAAAATCTATGACTTACATCTAACATATCAGTATTTTGAGGGCTAATAAAAATGAAACTAGAAGTCTGAACTCAATGATATTTCATAGATATAAGAAGATATGTGCTGTGATCATGATCCAATCAATTCACATGATATATTTCTTTCCCCAGATATTACAGAATGCTTATTATATGCATGCATAATGAGCCTGAGGAGAAGGGCCAAATTTGGCTATGTCCATACTTTAATATGACACTTTCAAATGGCTGTCAAATCCAAACCGCTTGACCAATCTCTTTCATATAAAAACAGTTTTTCTTCTTTTAACATGATCTTTCCATCTAATCACTTTCCACATGTGCAACAACAATATCTTCAAACTCATTGGGATACCTATTATTATGCAATTTTGAGTAAGGCATTAGTCATATATTATAATGCAATTTTGACAGAAGAAACACCCTTGTTAAGGCATTACCAACAAAAGTACCTAGGTTTGGGGGAAAAGATGATAAAGTAGACTATGTTTTAGCTATGATGTCCAGAGGGAAAGTGGTGCGGAACTGGTTCTCAGTGCTGTGTGTGAGAAGGGACAGGGAACCAAATGCAGCCTTCTACAGCACACTACTGACCCCTTGTAATAGTTAGAGTAGCTAAATTAGCATACAAGTTGTATTGGGCAGGGCCAATCGAAACAAAAAACGCCCTCATATATCATCATATTCTCGCTGCTGGGTGAGAAAAAGCGATATTTTTTTGAGTGGCCTTATATATTTGAGGGGTCATGTATGTCAGGTATAACACAACATAGCAGGACTTACCTTCACACAGTGTCCCTGTGTAGGGTGCCACACATGTATGACAGGTACAACACAACATAGCAGGACACACAGTGTCCCTGTGTAGGGTGCCACACATGTATGTCAGGTACAACACAACATAGCAGGACACACAGTGTCCCTGTGTAGGGTGCCACACATGTATGTCAGGTACAACACAACATAGCAGGACACACAGTGTCCCTGTGTAGGGTGCCACACATGTATGTCAGGTACAACACAACATAGCAGGACACACAGCGTCCCTGTGTAGGGTGCCACACATGTATGTCAGGTACAACACAACATAGCAGGACACACAGCGTCCCTGTGTAGGGTGCCACACATGTATGACAGGTACAACACAACATAGCAGGACACACAGTGTCCCTGTGTAGGGTGCCACACATGTATGACAGGTACAACACAACACAGCAGGACACACAGTGTCCCTGTGTAGGGTGCCACACATGTATGTCAGGTATAACACAATACAGCAGGACTTACCTTCACACAGTGTCCCTGTGTAGGGTGCCACACATGTATGACAGGTACAACACAACATAGCAGGACACACAGTGTCCCTGTGTAGGGTGCCACACATGTATGACAGGTACAACACAACACAGCAGGACTTACCTTCACACAGTGTCCCTGTGTAGGGTGCCACACATGTATGACAGGTACAACACAACACAGCAGGACTTACCTTCACACAGGGTCCCTGTGTAGGGTGCCACACATGAACACAGCCCGGTACCCAGGTCACATGTGCCTCCATTCAAACACGGGTCCACCGATGAACCTGGGATAACAAAGGTCATCAGAATCAGTAGTAGTCAATCAACAGACACTTGCAATTTCTCAAAAGAGACACTATTGAATATTTTTGGTGTTAATAAGACAACAAGAGGTTTCACCAAAACTGAAAGAATATGTTTCAGGTTTACCGACCCTACTTTAATAGCAAAGCAGGGCCGAATCTAGAAATGCTTATAAATGCCTCAAACATGTGACATAATTCAGAACTCACATCACACTTCATGTTATATTAACATGACTGTGCACATAACATAGATTGCCCAATATTTACCCTTTGAGGGCTGCAAAGTGTATTGGCAGTGTTTAAAGCTTGACCGTCATGGTTGAAGTGAGGCCAAAAGCACTATTGGATATGGTTCAGTTTTGATTCACAAGAGGGCTCTTAAGGGGTGGGAGCTCAGCTCTTACAGGCACAAGATAGGGTGAATATGTTGTAGCTGGACAATGCTCATGGTCCCCTGTCCAAACACTGCTGCCCTCTGACGGAACTGTTATTTTAGTCCATGTATGGAAAATGCTGAACTTATTCCCTGACGGCACAGCTTTAAGCCTTGTAGGGTTGGCATGACTTCAGCACTGGGGAGTGCTGCCAGAGCTGCATTTATACATCATAACGCAAAAGGGTATAGTCTATGGCTATATTATGGCTCCACACATAACGTTGCTAATACTGTAAACATAGATATTTCTGCTGATATATATTTTTTCGCAGATTTGCTAAAATTACAATTATGTGTGGATTTAAAGTCACAGATTCTGGAAAGTGGTAGTTATACATTGCATAAATATTCAAATATTTGCAGCTGGGGATAATTTCTCAGATTAAAAAATCAGCGAAATCTGCCGAAAAATATATATAGCGCAGAATTAAATACATTTAGAGTAGCGCAATGCCCCCTCCCCTACAGCCTCGAGCTGTCAGGCCTGGACAAACTTATATACAAAGAAAATGTTAAGGAATCCTGGATCACTTTTTACTGAGGCTTGTGGGTTGCAATTCCACCATGGCACAATTGATAGTACATTATTTATCTAACCAATTTAAAGCATAAATCCATCTATATATTTTTGAACAACTGTAACTATATTGCTATCATGATTCCTTGATGGATTTACAATGTACAACATACACGTGAGCCTTCTAACGTCGAATATGAAATATAGTAGGTTGATCGGGAAAAATGATGTACATTATTAGTTGTAAATTTAACACGACACAGAATGACACCCAGCCAATTAGTATGACTTTTTGTCTGGAACGTGCACCTTGTGTGACAGTTGCCCTATGTTACTAATTGGCACAATATGAGACTACACCATATGGCAAGAAGTGGCACATATTCACACATTTTCACACATAGTCACACTTATTCATACAGCATCATGTACCATGGCACAAAAATTGGTACAAACCATATTGTTCCACCTTTTTTGAAACTTTTGAGGAAAGTCTATTTAGTTTGTAATACTCATTACATTTAGAGGTTGGCACAGGGCACCATAACAGAAATATGTTATTGCGCTCTCTTCTTTTTTTGTGCGTACTAATTCATTCACTAAGATTCCTACCATGGTAGTGTAGGACTGATGAAGTTGTGTGCAACTTATGCCAACCAACAGCTATGTATACATGTAGCAGGAGGTCAGACCTTTATCCAAATAAGATTACCAGAGGAAAGGTGTCTATGGTCTTTCCCTCTTATTGCCACTTTGATTAAAATCATATAGCAGGTATTTCAATATCTAATGAAACTCAATAGAATTAGAAGTGTATGACCAGGTCCTAGATACATTGAAAACATATTATTATGGTTATAGAACACAATGATAATGATTCCATTTTACCCATGAGAATATCAAGGAACAACAAAAATGGCACCTGGTATCAAAACCCTGCACTAGTTCAACAAAGTGTTCATGGTTATGTTTGATGTTGTGTGAGTGTGTGCCATATCGGAAATATGTGACACTGCATCATACAAATACCTGCAATGTGTGACACCAGGTGTCATCAAAGTTGATTGCACTCCTTTTTCTGACTAAAGAGAATGATTATCTTTAGATATACATATTTAAACAGGGTCCTACTGTATTGTGAATCAGACAATGCATCTGTCCTTCTATCAAGATTCAGAAATATAGAAGTATAGAAATACATGCCTTACATGTCATTTTAATCAAAGCAGCATTAAGAAGTTCAGATGATAGACACCTTTCCACTGGTCATCATATTTGGCTATCTTTTGCTGCATATGTGAACTCTCATGTTGATGGTTATCATAGACCGGATACATACATACTGATCAGCCCTATCTTGAAATGCTAGGAACCTGATTGAATGAGTCTGCACAAACTAGCAGTACACACACCAATAGTGTACTGTCACAACCCACGTCAATTGCTGCTGGTTGTAAGGATTATTACAGTACTTTCCTATGTTTCGGCAATCCATAATAAAACTAAAAATACATGACTAAACATTTTGGTCTAAGGTATTATATACTTTGTTATTTGTGCGGATAAGCTTTTTGAGAATCTCTGTGAATCTGTTCCATTAAACACAGTGTCAGTGTGTGTGAGCCTGTAACATGGTGCAGATGTGACACAAAATGCACTAAATGAGCACACAGTTCCAGGGGTAAAACAAGGTGAAACAATCTTGAACTTTTTTGCTGGGACAGGTATTTTAAAGTTATACTAAAGGTTATTATACAAGTTTAGCATCATATTTCTCTTCAATGCAACATATCACCATCTTTCTGTGGTGTAGTGGGAGTGGACTTTCAAAACATGGAACTACATTGGTAAGCATTTCAAACTATGACACATGTTATTGATTAAAGACGACTTCATGGAAGAACGTTACTAGCAATATAGTTGATGATATACTTACAAGAGGAAATGGCACTTGGAAGAACCAGACTGAGGATGAAGAGACTCCACCAGGTCCATCCAGGCTGCCCCATGGTTACAGCCAGACTGATGTGTAGAGGCCCTGCAAGGATACGGATTGAAGCTATTTTATGAAGTCCAGTGATCTTCTGTGAAAAAAGACAGGTGGGGGTCATTTTCTCAAAGGTGTATATATACATGTACTTAAGAGGAGAGGTTGGGGGGTTGCGCTAATGGCTCAGTCTTACCAGTTTGATGCAGTTGCGTTTCTGCTCGCCAAGTTTCTGCTCGGTTTCTACTCGGCTCAAAAAATGCGAATCTTGACCCAATTTCTTTTCAGGGGGGTTCTATAGCCATACAGTAACAATACCTGCTGTTTGCCTTGCCTAAGAAAAATTGCGTTCCCCCCTTTCAGGGCTCCCAAGTTTTGCCCAAGATAGTCCTTTCACGTTTCTGCTCGGCAACAATAAATCCTTTCTGAAAGGCAGAGTTTTCACTTTTCTTCCACTTTTCTCTTTTGGACAGAAGCGTACGCATGTTGACTCATACCTGTAGTGCTGATTTTATCAACTTATAGTTATCATCCGTCCTTTTCTCAGCCTAAAATAATCATGTTTTCCATTTTTTGCATTCTTGTTAGAGAATATCTTTCCCCAAACTTTGCAGTTAATTTGTTGACTCTCCCTGCAGGGGGTATATTTAATTTTACTTCTTGTACCAACTCTTACCTACCCATTTTTGGTATTTTTGGCTCTCCTTCTCTGACAGTATACAAAAATAGCTCAATTCCCTTGTCACGTTTGACGAGCAGAAATGTAAATTTAGGTTTCTGCTCGGCTTATTCACGTTTCTGCTTGGTTTCTGCTCGACAGACATGAAGCAAAAATAGGGTGAAGGGGGTATGATTCAGTTGAAATAAGGTTGAAATTGGGTAGCACCAACCCTTAATGAGATACCCCTTTAAAAAAAAGAATATTGATTTCTGTGCATTGTGTGCTGTACTTGACATGCCTTACTTTCCTAGTGCTGTAGGATATGTTTGGCACATATCTAATTGGCAGATATGCTGCTATATTGGGGTTCGGGGTTGTGCTGCAGTTGAGATAAATGTGTAAAAGGGTAGTGTGAACCCTCCTGAGGTGTACCATAAAAAAATGGAAAAAAGTTTGTATTACAGACAGGATTCACTTCACCGAGCAGAGACGTTAATTGTGAAATTCAATGACTAACTGTCCTGTGAGGTGGGAATGGCTTACAAAATGGACAGATGATTCGGAGAGAAAAGGGACATCTAAGTGAGATAACATGAAGAAAAGTTATGTGAAATATGTGTTTCACGTTTCTGCTCAGCAGAGATGATGTCATAATGGGGTGAAGTGGATGTTTTGAAGTTGGAATGGAATACAAATGAGGTAGTTTAAACCCCTATTGAAGTGCCCCATGAAGAAAATTGGTGAGAAATCATTGATTTCAGTGCATTCTGTGCTGCACTGGAGATACTGTGTTTTCCCTGTATTGTAGTATGGAAGGATTAACGTTTCTGCTCGCCTGATTTACATTTCTGCTCGGCTACACCATGTGGGAATTTGACTCTGGTTTGAAAATTGTCATAGAAACTATGCCTTAAAACATACAATTCTGGTAGGGAAGAAATGGTAGTAGAGGGAATAAGTGACCTCCTATATACCAACTGTATGGAGGGTCCATAAATTAAGTGCAAATCTAGGGGTTTCTTGGCAGGTGAAAAAGATCTGAGAAATAGAAAACATAAAGACTTGGAAGACCCAATAGGACATGAAATATTATTTCTTAACCTAAATATCGCTACATGTGCTTGCAAACAGGTGCACACGTTGGCTCAAAAAGAAAAAACTTGAAAATATTGAAAACTTTAATTTAGTTGAGCCGAGCAGAAACGTGAAAGGACAATTTCAGGTAATTTTTAAGGTCCTTGTAGGGGGGGGGGTAAAAGTGAAGGTAAAATAGAAGGCAAATATTAGATAGTGTTACTGTATCCATGTAGAATCCTCCTCAAAAAGAATTGAGTCAAAATATGGATTTTTCAGGCCGGTCAGAAACCGATCAGAAACGTGACGAGCAGAAACGCAACTGCACTACAAATGGTGAGACATAGCCTGATGCCTACATGATGCCACATGGGGGTGGGAGGGTCTATTTTCTGGGGGAAAAAAAACGTGTACATACTTTATGGAAGCCCCAACACCAATAGTGCTCCTGTATGGTGAAATCCTGAATAGATAGAAGTCAGAACAACACATGTGACATTAGCCACTATGCAGAAGGCCACCCGAGGTGACTACACAGTGAACACAGCTGTACACAGGCAAATATCAGCGTCAGCCAATCGCCTATAGCACTCTCAGACAAGGGGCAGGCACTGCTGGACTATAACAGATGGTTCAAGGGCCATTCTAGTGAGGGTCAGGCTATGCTGGACCCAGGGGCGGATCCAGGGGGGAGCGCAAGGGCCCCCCCTATTTTTTGGTAAATTTTAATGTAGATGGTTGAACACCCCCAATGCTGTAGGTATTACGGCGCCCCCCCTTTCCCAAATTCCTGGATCCGCCCCTGGGACCTTCAATAACAGGCTGGACTTCATCTAGAGCTTCTACTCACCCAAAATTGCTTGAAAGTCTGGCAATGCTGGATCTTCATGTCAGAGTCTGACAATGCTTGACTCTTGGAGGATGAAAGAGACTCTCCCCAAAGTCCAGCATTGGTGGACTCTGGCATAAGGATCCAGCATAGCCAGACTCTCAATCAATTTTGGGTGGGTAGAAGCTCTAGATGAAGGTCCAGCATAGCCCTGGCCCTTGACCCATCTCTTATAGTCCAGCAGTGCCTGACCCTTGTATGAGAGTGCTAATGGCGACATTGGCTGACGCTGATATTTGCCTGGGTGTGGCCTGTGGCTGGGGGAGCAAGAGCTGGGGAGCCAACAACAGCAACATCATGGTTCTATTGTATGAATTCATACAAAGTTGACTTACAGAATGTTAAGCGCATTTGATAATAAGATCATTTACACCAAGTATCTAGGAGTAGAGCTTCGACCTGGCTCATTTTAAATACACTAATACCTAAACACTGCATGTTTAGATCCTTAACACCTACCCTTGGTATTGCTGAAAAATAACTGTTTTGGTGTTTGTCATAAAAGTGTTTAATTAGTTAAGACACCAACTTAGTGCTTTGCTTTAAAACGTCTTTAGGTCTAAACATGCAGTGTAGTATAGGCATAGAAGCTTTCTGCCATGCATAAGTTATATAGGCTCTATAATATACAACATGTCTATTCATGAATGTAGGTGAGGGCGTGCAACTTTTGGCACATGTCAAGTCATGCTAACCTTACAACTATGAAGGACACACCCGTCCGCGACAGACTTTACCTTCTTACTTTGGTGTACTTTAAGTGCTTGTATGATAATATTATACCCGTTTTAACGAAATGGGCCGGAAGTCGCATATTAAAAATGTGGTGATATTGCCAGATTCGTGTACAGCTCATCAAGAGCTTTCATTTGATATATGACAAGTTTTATATTGCCCAATATTCACTCTTAGGCAATATTTTTGATATTTTTTGTTGTTGATTTAAATTCAAATTAATTAAAATGAAATAACAAACTTTTTTAGGAAAATATTAACTATATCATACAGTACAATTGTCAATCCCATGTCTATTATTTTGGGGAAAATGGGGGTAGAAATGTGTTTTTAACTTAGTTTGCCAGAGGATAACTATTCATATTTAAGAAAAATGACTAAATTAATTTTTCGAAAAATAATATTTTTTCCACACTATGCTACTTAAAATGCCCATATCTATGCTCTTAGAAGTGCGACTTTCGACCCATTTTGTTAAAACGGGTCACATATCATAACTGGGCATCACACGGTGAACATAGTTATGAGAGCCCAGACAGAGGCTCCCATGTGACCCACGGATAGACATTTATATTGTATTTTCAATTAAGAAGGACTCTATATATTCCCAGCTATTCTTGTGTCATATACTTGTACATAACACGTATCTATTTTAACTGTGAAGTGTGCATTTTTGGGCCAAATTGAAACTAAAATCTATCCAAGAATAGGGTTACTACACATATATTGAATAAATTATTTTGGACATACAGACAATTAGCAATGAAAATGCTGATGAATGATAGCAGACAGGGATGTTGAGGGTAACATTGAGGGAAACATGAAGAGGGTGGGGCTGCGGTATGGAATCAGGGTGTGACTGCTACTGTGGTGTATGTGTGGTGTGCGGCGCTATGAAGGTACATCCTGGCAAATATCACCATCAGCCAAAATCACCATTAGCACTCTCATACAAGGGTCAGGCACTGGTGGACTAAAACAAATGGGTCAATAGCCATTCTAATGAGGGTCAGGCTGTGCTGCACCTTCATCTAGAGCCTCTACTCACCCAGAATGTCTGGAGAGCTGGATCCTCATGCTAGAGTCTGACAATGCTGGACTCTTGCAGGCTGAAAGAGACCCTTCCAAGAGTCCAGCATTGCCAGATTCTAGCATGAGGACGGCACCAACATAACTCTGCAGCCCTGGCAAGTTACTTGCCCAGGCTGCATCTGTGCATCATGATGACAAATGTCATCTTAAAAGGGTTACCGTATTCGACATAATATGTGCACAGTGCGCTAAAAAAATGATTATGGACACCTTTTAGTAGTTAAGAGTTTAATTGGGGTAAAAAATTGAGATATTTTTGGTAATTTCTAGTAAAGGATTTGGCCAAAAACGGGGTGTGTGCGCTTATTAGGGGGTTTGGGCTTATTACGTCGAATACGGTAATGATAATGGGGACAGACCTTGTGAGACCATCCACTGTTCCCTACTTATGGAATCTAAAGGGAGACGCCCAGGTGATCCAGATATGTCAATCATAACCAGCACAAGTACCCCACCATACACTGAAAAAGTAAACTTGTCTCCAGACTCATCAAAGTGGCGATCATAAAATAAATGAGTCAAAAGTTGTCTAACCTAGCAGGTTACCACCCCACAAATAGAATCTGGAGCTAGCAAATCTCGGGTTTTGGGCTGGCACATGCCAAGTGGGTCTATCTCCAGCTAGAAGACCCACTTCCTTGTCACTTAGACAAGTTTTTGACTCGTTTATTTTTTGATAGTCACTTTGACGAGTCTGGAGACAAGTTTATTTTTTGGGTGTACCCAGCCTTATGCCGAAAATGAGGATTTATTTGACAGAGAGTCTTCATACCATTGCCTTACCCTAGACCACTGATTCATGGCATCAACATGTATACACCCTGTTTGAGCCAAAAGTGTATTGTGTTTGCATGACATGGGGTGTCTAGTAAGGCCTGTCCAACTCACGCCACAGGACCTATACAGGGATGTAAAGTGTGTGTCCCCTTTGTGTCAGTTGACTGAAGTTCTGTCATCCACTGACCTTCCTACACCCAGTCCTTTGATTATTAGGTTCATATAGTCTCTTTGCTTTTGTCATTGAAAACACTTCACTATTTTCAGAGTGGTTGATACCCTCTCGGTTGGGCGAACCAGTAGAATAGGTTCTAACATGTATACCGTAATTGATGTAATAAGCGCACACCCCCGTTTTTGGTCGATTTTTATCCTACAAATAACCAAAAATATCTCAATTTTTGACCCCAATTAAACTCTTAACTACTGAAAGGTGTCCATAATCATTTTTTAAGTGCACTGTGCGCTTATTACGTTGAATACGGTAGTTGAAATTCTACTTCATCTAAGCTTGCCTACTTTGGAAATTAAATATAACTGCTGCAATTCCTAAATACCAATTTCAAATGTGAGCCTGAGGTATAGAATGCCAGACCCTATAGACTGAGGCCAAAAAAAAAAGAGGTTTGTTTCAGGTCACCCCACCGACCCTATCAAAATAGGGCCGACCCTATTTTTTTTTAATCCAATTTTTCATATTTTTACATTTTTTTTTGGTCAATTTTAGGTTTACAAAAGATTCTTGACTTTTCTACCCCATTTTTACACTTTTTTGGTATCCTAAAGGGGCCATAAAAAAAATCCGACCTACCGACCCTACATTTTCATCCCATGTTACCTAAAACAAACATTTTTTTTGGCCTGAGCTTAAATTGTGTTCTAGATCTGTGTGCCTATCTAAGTTAACAATCTGTCTCAACCTGTACCCTCAGGCTTTCCAATTCCATTAGGTAATAAAGTATACACAAAAGGTAAAAACCTAATTAATCCGATCCTTATATAGGATAGACTAAATAATTTTCATTCATCTCAAGTCAACTTGGATAAATCGCTGTCTTTTACATGGGTACATTATTCTCTACCCCAAGAATGATGAGAAATATTTGATATCCTCCCAGATCATTATAATAAAGCTCAAATGCTGGTGTGGTGTCCAGAACCAACATTTGTGCTCGTTCATCTCTGGCGGTCCTCAGAGGCATAAAGAGGCAACCGTATAACTTTCACACAGAAAGGGTTAACCCTTTGAGGACCGCATGATGCCTCCCAGATACACCACTCCCTGACTGTCCTGGATTCCACAGCACATTAACCCTTTGAGGACAGCCTGATTGGCCATCCCTCATGCCACCACAGCACATGAATGTAGCACTGGGGGGTAAAATTCTGGGGCATCAATTCATTATGTTAATAATATATTTTTTGAAATGTCTTCCTCAAAGAGTTCATACCAGTAAGGTATTGTCCAAAGGTTGCCATAGGCCAGTGATTCCTGGCACACAAATCTGTACACCAATGCACCCAGAGTAGTCAGCATTTGTATGATGTAGGGCATGTAAGCTGGAACAGGGGGGTGGTGCCATGTGACTGACACTCTAGGAAGGTTTTTCTCTTTTTTTAGACAGTTAGTTGAACAAAGAAAAGGCTCAGCCAGCAGAGCAGCGAACTGTATAGTGTAAACTGTAATATGTATTTCTAGGGGTAAAATCGCTTACTCATTGTTTCTGTTGCAAAGAATGAACTGACATGATAGGGAACTCGTTACTTTTTTCCCAAAAATGATTGGTAATAAGAGAATTCTTTCAGGAAAACGTTTGTACAGGCATTTCGCTTGCCACCTGTCCCAATTACAAAAATATACAAAACCAGTCTTAATTCCGGGAAACACCTAGGGAATCCTCTAAGTGATGTCATACCTTTTCGTTGGGTTGGGAGAAGAAGCTCAGGCATAAGAGAGAGGGGTTGTACACGAACGAGAGGTTGGAAGTGAGAGAGGGGGTCGGACGTGAGAGAGGGGGTTGGACGTGAAAGAGGGGGTTGGACGTGAGAGAGGGGGTTGGACGTGAGAGAGGGGGTTGGACGTGAGAGAGGGGGTTGGACGTGAGAGAGGGGGTTGGACGTGAGAGAGGGGGTTGGACGTGAGAGAGGGGGTTGGACGTGAGAGAGGGGGTTGGACGTGAGAGAGGGGGTTGGACGTGAGAGATACTCATCCACCAATGCAGCGCCAGCGAGTTACTTGCCAGGGCTGCATTGACAAATGCCATGTTGGGGGAGATTTTCCCTCCTCCATGGCAGTTTGTACGAGATAGTGTATCTAAAGTCCTCTCTAACTTCGTGATTCGAAATAAAATAATGTGGTTCGTATCTGTAAATTGTGTTATTTAGTAAACAGAATAACCTATAATCTGTTCTAGGATGCGGTTTTAATTACTGATAAACATTGGTAAAATACACATACCGGTAGACCTGCTATGTAGTTTGCTAATTATGACATAAATTACCATATTACATGTAGCATTGTTTTGCCCAAGCCATCTTACATTATGGCTAACAAAAAGAAGGTTGGTTAACAATGGCATGGTCCTAGAATTTATTTTTTAATCGGTCAAAAAAAAATTGTGGATCCCCCTAGAAAAATAAATGGAAAAGTGGAAGGGTTATGTGAACTAACAATTCTGGGTAAGAAAAACAATTGAAACGTAATTTACTGTGTTCCACGATTTTCCAGCGATTTTAGGGGACATAGAAATTTGCATAGAATGTTAAATAACTTAATAAAAAAGATATTCTGCATAGGTGTTCCATTCATGAATAACTATGTTATTTTGTAAAAAGAATTGTTTCTAGGGTTTCGATGTATGATTTATTGAGTATTTAAGTCCTTAGTAGGACCTTCGAAGGTCCTACTAAATAGCCTCCCAGAAACACATTTTTACCTGTCAGCGAATTCTCTCCAGCCAAGGAGAAATACTTAATTACTAAAACGAGTTGCCTAAAACAGGAACAGAAATGCCCTTTTCTTAGCCCTCAAACGATTTAACTCTGCTTCATTGCAAAGAACAGATTTATCTTAAAGTACTTCTTTTGGACAAAGTAGAAACACTATTTGACAAACGAACTGCTAGTAGGTCATCGTTGAAAAAAGAGAAAAACCTTCCAGGCCCCAGACCACCTTCCACACTCGCCCTCTTTCACACCCCTCCCCACTCATACCCCAAACCCAACTAAGGCATGATAGAATGTGGATATCTCATTATAGAATGAAGATTTGAAATGGTGTGAATTCTGTTGCCATGGCACCAAGCATTCGAAAATGTTGAAATCTCAAAACTACCACTCTATTTCATAGCGAAATTGCCATGGCAACCAATGCCATGCTATTCAGTCTGGTCTCCTTTAAAGAGTCATCAAAGTTGGAAAAGAAATGTTCAATTTTAGCTTCTTTTGCCATTTCCATCAGGATGCACTTTTCACCCCATCAAGTGTGCAGCATATATTCAAAATAACAAATAACATTTACATGCAAGAGCATAATGCTGAAATTGGCATTGAGAATGGTAATTATTGTGGTCCCACGTGTGCGAATAAATTACTTTTCTTTTGATGCTATTGGGGGGCTTGTGTGTGTCACATTTTCTTTCTGGAATATATATATGCTGATATTCAGTCTGATCCAAAAATGGCCATCATCGCCGGATCAATGCCGGATGTTCATACAATTTGAATCTCTTCGGAATCAATTGATATTTTCTCATACAGTATTTCCATCAAATACTACTATATTGCAAGAATTATTACTTTTATGCCAGAATTACCCACTTTTGCCCACGTTTACTCCCTTTTGCTCAATTCTACACTTGCATTCAGACTACAATATATCAGGTCCCAGCCAACCAACACTCCCTCGCTGGTGTGGGAGACCAAGCCGTATTACTATTTAGTATTTATAAACTCATAGACACATTGTCAAGGCGTCGTGTTATAATTTGATGCATGCGTCAATTCATTTACAACTTTAATAAAAATCAATTTGTGATCTTTCTTGCAAATTAGTGGATTAAACTAATATTGTAAGCTAATAGATAGATACCCCTTCTAAAGCCTTGTGGATGTACTGATTTAATTCAGTTTTGCATCCAAAATAGGAGATAGATTACATGTATATCTACCCTGGACCCCACCCCTCCCCTGTACTACATGTACACTGCGTATGTGTGTGTAAGTTGGCCATAACCCCCCCCCCCCCCCCTCCCTCCTTTTGCAGGTTTCACACCCAGTATCTGTGTACATGGGGATGTGTGGGGCTTGGGAGGAGGGGGGAGCATCACGCTATACCGTTATGTTATATGTGAATACGTTGTACGTCTTAACAATAGCCATGGACCATACCTGTATATACGTAGCTTGAAAAGACATGGAAATCGTAATACATAACTGAAAAGGTAATTTAGTTCCAGTGCAGACATTTTGAAGTGAGATTATTCATAAGAAAAAATCCAATCTGTTTCCAAGGCAACCAAAATACAATTTTCAAATACATTAATCAGACTAAAAAAGTTAATTTTCTGTTTCTATAGCTTTACTGTGTTATTTACCAGCGTACCCCAGTCCTAATTGATAACAGCGGCACCCATAGATGGCATGTCTGACAAGCATTATATTTGATGGCTTTGTATAGCACTGGCCTGAATGCACCGGTACATAGCATGTCTTGGAAGTACAATGGGCTTTGTATGATACTGGAGTGTGGCCACTGTTCCCTACTTATGAGGCCAAAGGGCCCAGGTGACCCAGATGTCAATTATCACCAGCACTCGTAAGTACCCCAACATGATGGCACCGACCGCTCCCCCACCCTGCCCATACCTCCACCACCCTGCTGACCCCTCCCCAACCCTGCTGACCCCTCCCCCACCCTGCCCACCCCTCCCCAACCCTGCTGACCCCTCCCCCACCCTGCTGACCCCTCCCCCACCCTGCCCACCCCTCCCCCACCCTGCCCACCCCTCCCCCACCCTGCCCACCCCTCCCCAACCCTGCTGACCCCTCCCCCACCCTGCCCACCCCTCCCCAACCCTGCTGACCCCTCCCCCACCCTGCTGACCCCTCCCCCACCCTGCCCACCCCTCCCCCACCCTGCCCACCCCTCCCCGACCCTGCCCACCCCTTCCCCACCCTGCCCACCCCTCCCCCACCCTGCCCACCCCTCCCCCACCCTACCCACCCATCCCCCACCCTGCCCACCCCTCCCCCACCCTACCCACCCATCCCCCACCCTACCCACCCCTTCCCCACCCTGCTGACCCATCCTCCACCCTGCCCACCCCTCCCCCACCCTGCCCACCCCTTCCCCACCCTGCCCACCCCTCCCCTCCCCCACCCTGCCCACCCCTCCCCCACCCTACCCACCCATCCCCCACCCTTCCCACCCCTCCCCCACCCTACCGACCCATCCCCCACCCTACCCACCCCTTCCCCACCCTGCCCACCCCTTCCCCACCCTGCTGACCCCTCCTCCACCCTGCCCATCCCACCCCCACCCTGCTGACCCCTCCCCCACCCTGCCCACCCCTCCCCAACCCTGCTGACCCCTCCCCCACCCTGCTGACCCCTCCCCCACCCTGCCCACCCCTCCCCCACCCTGCCCACCCCTCCCCCACCCTGCCCACCCCTTCCCCACCCTGCCCACCCCTCCCCCACCCTGCCCACCCCTCCCCCACCCTGCCCACCCCTCCCCCACCCTGCCCACCCCTCCCCAACCCTGCTGACCCCTCCCCCACCCTGCCCACCCCTCCCCAACCCTGCTGACCCCTCCCCCACCCTGCTGACCCCTCCCCCACCCTGCCCACCCCTCCCCCACCCTGCCCACCCCTCCCCCACCCTGCCCACCCCTCCCCCACCCTGCCAACCCCTCCCCCACCCTACCCACCCATCCCCCACCCTGCTGACCCCTCCTACACCCTGCCCACCCCTCCCCCACCCTGCCCACCCCTCCCCCACCCTGCTGACCCCTCCCCCACCCTGCTGACCCCTCCTTCACCCTGCCCACCCCTCCCCCACCCTGCTGACCCCTCCCCTACCCTGCCAACTGCTCCCCCACCCTGCCCACCCCCACCATGACCAGCACTGACCCCTCCCCCACCCTGCTGACAAATTCGCTTGTAGCCACTCCAAAGTTTGCCCTAGCAAACTGTTTAGTGGTTGCAGCTTCTTGTCTTGAGGCAAGGGTTGGATGGGACAAACCTTTTCTACTACTTAAAGGACTCACAGGAGTGACCCTAATATTAACAATGCAGAGAGGATTACACTGAGAATAAGCTGTTGATGGTTAATTACCGGCGTCCTCAAATATTATCTAGATGAACTGAATCAATCCAATAAATAATTGAATTCATTCAACAAAGATGTTCTGAAACAAATATCTGTACAGTTTACTGCTTGTCCATCTCCTATATTCCTGATTATAATACAGTGGTCTTTCTGTACCTACATTGGCCTGTGGGGAATGTACATGATCTCTATTTGTTAAGGGGGGAACAAATTGTCAGGATCTGGAATGTATGTGGTGCCTCGAAGCACATCACCCCCACCCCAGGTTGACATTTTTTTTTTTTTGATTTTTCTAAAATACCACTTTTGGATTAATTTAAGCAGCAAAGAGGTATGTAAGTTACCTACCTGTTTGAGTCGTGAGCTGGGGTGGTGTGGACGTGCTGGTACCTGGTACGTGACTGTGTCTTGGGGAGCAGGCACACAGGCTCTCTAGCTGTCCAAACTGGGGAGAAAAGAGACAAATTGTATGTTTGCCGTAACATGTCACGAGGCTCTACCTTGTAGTATACATTGCCCTTTAAGCATTTGTCTCAGTTGGGAACCTGTTGATAAATAAGATAATTTTGACTCAACTGCACTGAGGAGATAGATCTTTCTCTCTTTTACATTATTCCAACTTGATATCCTCCCAGACCATGAAATGAAGCTCACACACTCAAAAAAGTCAGCGTCATTGTAGCTAAAACCACTCTCACATGAAAGTTAGGCAGTGCCTGACTTTCAAATGAGAGTGGTTCTAGCGACAATGACGCTGACTTTTCTGAGTGAGCACATGCTGGTGTGGTGTCCAGAAACCAACATTAATCTTTGCTCTTTCCTTTCTGTTGGCTGTAATACATACATAGAGCTCTACGGGGTTAACCCTTTAAGGGCAGCATGATGCCTCTTAGAGACACCACTCCCTGGGTGTCCTACAAAGTATGTTAACCCTTTAAGCACAGCATGATTAGCCATGCGTCTGCAGTTCATGAATACAGCACTGGAGAGTAATACACTGGTGCTTTATAAATGCATCATGTTAACAGGGGTCTTTCTATACATAAATGTACCCCGCAGTAGTCAGCATTTGCATGATGTAGTTGCATGTAAGCAGAAAGAGAGGGGTGGTGCCATGTGACTGACATACCAGGCTCCACACCATATGTACCACACTGGTCAATCAAAGCCCTCCTTACATACACCTTCCCCCCCCCTCCCGCCATCCCCTCTCCCACTTATACCTTCTATGCTACACCCACCCCCTTTCACACCCCTCCTCACTCATACCCCACCCCAACTAAGACATGAGAGAATGTGGATATTTCATTAAAGAATAAAGATTTGAAAAGGTGTGAATTCTGTTGCCATGGCACCAAGCATTCCAAAATGTTGAAATTTAAAAACTACCACTCTATTTCATAGCGAAATTGCCATGGCAACCAATGCCATGCTATTCAGTCTGTTCTCCTTTAAAATCAAAGGGTCATCAAGGTTGGAAAAGAAATGTTCAATTTTAGCTTTTTTTTTTGCCATTTCCATCAGAATCCACTTTTCACCCCATCAAGTGTGCAGCATATATTCAAATATATAACAAATAACATTCACATGCAAGAGCTTAATGTTAAAATCACCCACATTTGCCCACTTTTGCTCCCTTTTGATTCAGACTACAATGTATAAGTAGCTTGAAAAGACATGGAAATCGTAATTCATGACTGAAAGGTAACTTAGTTCCAGTGCAGCTATTTTGAAGTGAGATTATTCATGAAAAAAATATGTTTCCATGGCAACCAAAATTCCAATTTCAAATACATAAATCAGACCAAAAAAGTTAATTCTCCGTTTCTATGGCTTTACTGTGATATTTACCAGCATACCCCAGTCCTAATTAGTAACAGTGGCACCCAACCATGCCATGTCTGAGAAGCATCATACTTAAAGGCTTTGTATAGTATTGCCCTAGGGACTGAAAAAAAAAAATTAAAAAAAAAATGCACCGGTACATAGCATGTCTTGGAAGTATCATAGGCTTTGTATGATACTGGATTGTGGCCACTGTTCCCTACTTACGGAAGCCAAAAGGAGACGCACAGGTGACCCAGATATGTCAATCATCACCAGCATGCCCAGGCACCCCCCCCCCCCCCCCCCCAATAATAGCACCGACCGCTCCCCCACCGTGCAGACCCCCACCATGACCAGTACCGACCGCTCCACCCTCCTGCCGACCCCTCCCCGACTCTGCTGACCCCTCCCCCACCCTGCCCAACCCTCCCCCACCCTACTGCCCCCCCGACACTGCTGACCCCCTCCCCCACCCTACTGACCCCCCCCCCCCCGACCCTGCCCACCCCTCCCCCACCCTGCCCACCCCTCCCCCAACCTGCTGATCCCTCCCCCACCCTCAACTGAGGATTCCATGTATAGTATTTCTATCAGATACTATTATATTGCAAAAATTACCACAATTATGCCACAACTAGCGTTGAGACTCATTGATGAGTGTTCACTTTGCCTTGCTTCAATGGCATTTATGGATTACAAATACACAATAGTACACCTTTCCTCTCATCATCGATGAGAAAAACTGAGGGATTTTCTTCTATATTTCAGAGGTTCTACCATATATTTGAATTACGTATCTGTCTATTCGTATCCTGGGATAAAAGAATCTCTGGAGCTACACTCAAAAAATGAACTTGTCTCCAGACTCTTCCAAGTGACGGTCATAAAATAAATGAGTCAAAAGCTTGTCTAAGTGACAAGGAAGCGGGTCTTCTAGCTGGAGATAGACCCACTTGGCATGTGCCAGCCCAAAACCCCACATTTGCCAGCTTCAGTTTCTATTTGTGGGATAGTAACCTGATAGGTTAGACAACTGTTGACCTGTTTGTTTTATGAGATTCACTTCGACGAGTCTGGAGACAAGTTTACTTTTTTAGTGTATACTACATTGTAATATCCGGTACTCAGCACTCACATACCACTATTGGCATCTGTCGGTGGACGCATACACATATTCACACATGTAGTAGTTAAACCACTGCTAGACGCCTGTACGTAGGGTATTGGCGATGTCTAGGCTGATCACGAGTCGTTAAACGAGTGTGCTCAGCCGTGACTAAGCCAATATTGTTAGTACAGGGGTCTGGAGTGGTTTAACTAACCTATGCCACACACTGTAGTAGGTGTTTTTCACACCTTTTGTACGTCATATACAGTCGGGCTATTTCCTTTGTTCTGCCGGCCATGTATAAGTGTATTTACACCACTGTCTGTTGTATTGCAGTCACACCCTGGTTCCATACCATGCTACTAACGTACATGCAGGTATTGAGAGGTACATTTGTGTTAGTTCTCTCACCATCTGAGGGATGGTCCAATATAAGACAGTATGGCTTACATCCTTAAACTGAGTATAACTGAATAACTAGCCACAATATGCTCAGGGCATTATTTGATTAAGATGAAATTGAGACTTTGTATGTTTGCCGCATCTGCTTTCATTCCGATTGCCCATATATATTTCTAAACCTAAGGTGAGCGTACTAGGGGGATCCATATCCACAACCTCAGAACATTGAGCCCACCAGCTAACCAACTGCTCCAACAGGACTCATGCAATGATACTCATTACCAAATAGTATATGTACTGCCTCTGCCTTTTTAGCCTAATGAGTAACACTATTAAAAAAGGTTGAGAGGATCGAACCCCATTCAATTGGATTCCAACTAGAAGTACCCTGTACCCTAGGAGCAGCACCAGACACCTACATGTGTTACAGCCTGTTAACTAGGGCCTATGTTGGTGAAGCATTGTCCCATGAGACAAAGTTAAGAGTACTGTTTAGTTGGTGCTGCTGTTGTATAAATCGGGGACACCCCTGTTTTCTATCTTTTTCTTTTTTCCTTTTTCTTTGCTTGAAATATCAGAATACCCAACTAGCTAACTAGGGCCTATGTTGGTAAGGCATTATCCCATGAGACAAATTTAGAAGTGCTGCTGTTGTATAATCTGGGGGCCCCACCCCCGCACTCCCCGTTTTCTTTCTTTTTTCCTTTTCCTTTTTCCCCTTGAAATATCAGAATAGCCAAAGAAATATAAAATGTGTATCAAGCATATCAAAACTTCTGCTCTACATGGGATCCGTACTCAGGGTCTGGAAGTCTAAACCAGAAGTGCCATGTACTCAAGGACCTTGACCACATAGGCCAGCTGTGAGTATTGATTCATGGTTAGTTTATATATGACTATGCTGTATCAGAATGAGGCTACACTCCTCAAGCATATGCTATGATCATTGTATTTCTATGAAAACACATGTTTTATTATCATATAACCTCCTAGGAGGGTTATACAGGATGTTGGTTAGGTATGACCAAGTGCTATTCAAAACCCATTTAAATGGAGAAGAAAGGTGGGTTGGTCAGTAATGACCAACCTGACAATGTTAATTAACCTAGGTTGGCTGTATAGGGAGCCAAAAAATGACTGTCTCGGTTAGGCTATAATGACTATAGAGAGATTGGTCATATAGGGAGCAAAAGAATATCAGTGTACCCCCATCAGACCCACACCAACTGTCTGTTATAGTCACACCCTGATTCCAGATCCATACTGCAGCTCCTTCTACTGCTCTACACTCAAAAAGTAAACTTGTCTCAAGACTCTTCCAAGTGATGGTCATAAAATTAACCAGTCAAAAACTTGTCTAAATGACAAGGAAGCGGGTCTTCTAGCTGGAGATATTTTGTCACCCATAAAATCCGACGTTTCATGGCGATTTGAACATGCTACCCCAAGACTTCAAGTCATTCGCTCTACGTGCTACGCCATTGGGGCGCTGCTAATGGCTGGGGACGAAACAAGGAGTCCATAGACAGAGTTTCAGCTCTGTAGGGGCATTATTTAGCGAGTTATGGAAGAAAAGACTCTTTTTCAGGTTATTTCTCCAAAAATCCATATAATCTTTTTTTTTATCATGAAGGTAGAATTTTGACTTGCCTTATTTACTGGTTAAAATAATTCTAGTTAAAAAAAAACCACATATATAAAAGCATATTAAAAAAGTGCTCTTTTGGTCTGCGTATGACATCTCCACCCAGGCTCGAACCAGGGACCTGTGGTGTGTGAGTCGGAAGTGCTAGCCGCCTAGCAGCAGCGACCATGGTACAGAGGTAGGGAAACGCTGGTTATAAGTTAGGCTAGGGGAGCGGTTAGTTTTCAAACCAGCAAGTCGCACAGCGGACTACTGTCATATATGTTAACACTGGGCCGGAAATGAGTTCAGTCCGTTTTAAATAATGAATGCTCCCCGCACAACTCCACCAATCAGAGACCAGGGTTGGTGGGATGTCAAAATCAACATGGTGCCCTCCTTGCTCGATATAGTCCATGTAACCCGACAAAACCAAAAACCAAAACCCGACATTTGCCAGCTCCAGATTCTATTTGTCAGATAGTAACCTGATAGGTAAGACAACTTTTGACCCGTTTATTTTATGATAGTCGCTTTGACGAGTCTGGAGACAAGTTTACTTTTTCAGTGTATACTACATTGTCATTAGCCCATCCCAACCCGAGGAAAGAACATGATCACAGTAGTGGAGTAATAAAGTTTATTTTGATGTTAAACTTTATGAGATTTGATAATGTGAAAATGAGTAACATTTTACATTATTAATTGATTAAATAAATAAGAATGTGATACAGACATGTACACATGAATAAATACAACAGGTGAATATCACAGGCTTACACAAAGACCATCTGGGGTACAATTGTAAAATATTAGGTAAAAACCATGAAAGGTATGGTACCGGTATGAAAAATAAAAGACCATTGTAGGTACAATTTATATGACGATAATAACATTATAAAAGACCATTTTAAGGTACAATTAATACATAGGTGAGGGTGGGTGGGAGAAACGATCCGATCCGTAGCACAAAGGATTGAAGAATGCGCACCTGTAAGTGTGGCGCGAAATATTTTATGATTAGTTTACCGCTTTCCCGGTGGGGGCGCCAATGAGCACACATAGCCTCAAACCAGGCCATGTGTAAACCATTAGCCCATCCCAACCCGAGGAAAGAACATGATCACAGTAGTGGAGTAATAAAGTTTATTTTGATGTTAAACTTTATGAGATTTGATAATGTGAAAATGAGTAACATTTTACATTATTAATTGATTAAATAAATAAGAATGTGATACAGACATGTACACATGAATAAATACAACAGGTGAATATCACAGGCCAAACCCAAGAATATAAGGGTGGGATGGTGGGAAGAACATGAGTTTATGAAATGGCTGGTAATGAAAGTTTATGCGTTTTTCAGTGCATTAGAAATGGCATTGTTCACTGGTCTGAGGTTGTCTTGGTGGATGTAGGCGCGGTAGGCGTCCGAGCGCCAGCCGCCGTACCGTTTGATGTCCAGCTCAGCGCATCCGGCTTTGTATGCCTGAGTGGTTGCTGCGGAGCGTAGGGAGTGTAGGCTGAACTCCCGTGGGGGGTGTCCTAGCTGCTCTAACTGCTCCCTCCACTCCTTTTCTATCATCGTGACGGGGACGGTAGTCCTGTCCAGATTCATGAACATGGGTTCTGTGGGGTCTAGTGTAGGGACCCGGGCCAGTGTCTCTTCCACCGCCCTCCGCCGTCCACCGCCAGACGAACAGATACCACAGGCCCGATGCTCGCCCACACCACACTGCCTTTGTGGTTGTCTGGGAGGCGAGCTAGGATCGTTCGTAGGAGGCTGACTGGGACTGGTGGCTTTTTGTTCGAACGCACTGTTTTGTCCTTTTTCAGGGCCTGTTTGGCCCTGGTGACCCTGGGGTGACTGAAGACGTCTGTTACCACTCCTGCCAGAATCAGGTGCTGGTGTATGTGTGACAGCGAGTTGGCGATTGTTCCTTGGTGCTTCGTCGTGGTGGTGAGGAACTCGACATATCATCTGGTATGATGGTTGTAGTGGATTTATACCCATCTGCCGGACGAACAGATACCACAGGCCCGCGGCCGAGCGACGGTTCCGCTCTGTACCCGGTGCGCGTGCCTGTTCCTGGCGCCTCGCTGCCCTTGTCTGGTAGTAGGCGTATTCTGGATCTGGAATAGATTGATGGAGTGAGTACACCGAGGATGTACATGCATCCCAAGGTTACAGTCAGGTCATATTTTTTACACATTCCCCATGCTTTGTTTAGATTAGATCTCCCCAGGTGGGCGCGGCTCAAGGCGTCAGCCACGTCGTTGTCACGTCCAGGGATGTGGTCATATGTGATCTTTAAATTGTACATCGCCTGTACCATCCAGCACGCTCTCGCACAGTCAGTCAATATCTGGTCTTGGCCCTTGTCGTTTGAGAACACCTTAACAGCGGCCTCGTTGTCGCATCTTATCCTGATGTGTCCTCCGGTGTCATTTTTGTCAATAAACGTGTGGAGGGCCATCACAACGTTGACCGCCTCCAGGTGTGTAATGTTCTGTACCGGGTCATGTATGGGGGCTACTTGTGAACTTGTGCATATGCGGACTTGCCATCGGTGCCACCCACGCCCGTGCCACATGCGTCAACGTACAGAGTCCTGGTGACGGGTGGGCATGGGGCGATAACACCTATACCATTCCATTGTGAGGCGAACTCGTGGAACCAGGCCATGTCTGCCCTCATAGCCGCGTTGACGTTGATGTATTTTCCGTGCATTGATCTTAGGTTGTCCAAGAGTCTCGAGACGAATAGCCGGGCAGGGGCGATGCACTTGGCTATGTGGAGCAGTACGCCCAGAAGTGACTGCAATTGCTTGCGACTCATAGACTTTCGTGCAGCGTAGTACCTGATTTTTCCTCGTACTTCCTCCATTTTCTCAGGTGGGACTGAGACAGTCATCTCCGCGGCATTGATGTTGACTCCTAACCACTGGACCATGGGGGCGGGCGGTTGGAGCTTGTCTGAGGCCTCCGGCAGGCCAAGTGATGCGATCAGCTCTCTTGCAGTGGAGTAGTCCTTCTCGGCTCTGGAATAATTATTGGATATTATAAACAGATCGTCCAGATACATTCTAGAATAGATCCCACGTGCAGCGAGTAGCTCCACAATTGTATCTGCTACTCGCTGCATGTGGGATGCGCTGGCCCTGGAGCCAAAGGGAACGCTGAGGTCCAGATAGAAGTTCTGCTCCCAGTTAAGGCAGAGCAGGGGGTAGTCTGCTGGGCATGTCATTAGATTTTTGTAGGCACGAGAAATGTCTATTGTAGAGAGGAAGGCCCCGCTTCCGACTTTTTCTAGTTGTGACAGGGCTTCATGAACAGTGGGCAAGCTATGGTCTCTAACCACCCCATTTACAGTGTTTTTATAGATATATGCATTGACCGAATACTCCTTGGGGAAGGTCATGTCAGAAATAATTCTGCGGGCCTCAGCGTCCTTCTTTGGGCGGGACATGAGGGGGGAGACATGCGCCCAGGGGGTGAACGGGGGTGTTTTGAACGGTCCTTTCAAAGCTCCAAGTCCCATTTCTTTTTGAACATATTTATCTACGTGTGGGCCGAAGTCCACAGCACTGGGGTGGTTGGGAGTGTCAATGGTGTCAGATACGGGGCCCATATATCCCAGTGGGAAGCCGTATTTGAGGAAGTCTAGTAAGTCTGATTTAGATGGGTCGTTTCCAATAAGTCGCTCCCAGTTAGGAATATTTAGGCCGCTTGGGACCTGTATGCGTGCACATAGAGCGTTCGGCAGGCCTGTACTGCGCACTGCATTGCAATCTCCGGGTGTGATTCCGGGAAGGCAAACTGCGGCCAATTGTCTATCCTGTAGGCCCTAAAGGCCATGGGGGAGATGTCTATGGACTTATCTATATCATTGTTCTCACACATTAGACGTATCTTATCGAATGGTGGGACCGTACCTGTGTATGAATGAGGCTGGCTGTGGGAGGGCGCGTCGCCGTGTTCATATCTCGGTGTTTTGGCATGATCTGGCGGTGTCTGCGGCTGTCTGTGGCGACGATCCATGTAAGGTTCGTGTCTGGCATTTGTCTGTTCCAATCCAACACCCCGATTCGATGTGTATTGCGAGCTATCGGCTTTGCAAAGTTCATTTTTATGTGTGGGCGATGACCAATGTTGTTGCGTGCCGCCATTTTCAATGTTGACACCCGTTGCGGTGACGTAGTTCACGGAATCAAGATGGCGGGGTGTGTGTGTCACGTGGCTACGCATGTGGCGGGGCGCCGTGACGTCATCGGTATGTGTGGTTGTGTCGTGCGTGCGGGGATTTCCCGCGCGGGCAGTGACGTCATCACTTCCGTGTTCGGGGAAGCCCCATGTCGGTCTCTGTCTGTCTGCGGGCTGTTGGTTCAAATCTCCATGATCCTTGTTGTGTATGCGATCATTCTGAAACGAATTATCATGACACAGCCCGTCTCCCTCCACGTCCTGTGTGACAGAACACAGGACGCGCTGCATTAGTTTTTTGGGACCTGTGTGTTGGGCATGTTCTGGTTCTGCGGGGGCGCGGTGTGGGCGGGGCCTCGCGTGTTGTTTATGTTTTGATTCTGTTACCCTGCCACGTGTTCTGTGGGTTGTCGCGTGTTTTCTGGTTGCATACGTTGGCACTGTGATTCCGTTGCAGGCCTTTTGACGCACAATACGCGCAGTAATATGTGCGTCGTGTGTTGTTGTATGAGTCACCATGATGGCCTTCGAACCTGCAGCCTCTGTTAGAATTAAAGTCGTGGCACAGCTGCTCACCGATCCCGTTCCTGGAGCCCTGGTTCTGCCGCTGTCCGCCGTGTCCCTGGGCGTGACCACTGTGTGACTGCTGAGCCGCGGCACCACCCATATTACGTCTCCCCCCACCCGTGAATGAAATCTCCACTCGTGTATTTTGTATGGCCTGGAAATCGGCCCACTCAAACTGCTTTTGCTCGACTGCGTCGAACACGCCGTCAAACCATCGGCGTACGTCACGCCAGTCGCGTGACATGGCGTCCTTCGTGACGTTGTTTACATGCTTGTTTATGAGACGGCGCTCCTCTGGAGTCCATGCGCTGTCCTCGTCGTGAACGAGTCGCAGGCATGCATCCAGGTATTCAACTGGCTGCATGTCGTTCCTGGCGTCCAATTTCTGCTTCAAGGAATAGCAGTTGTCGCGTTGCATGTACATGAATGGCTTAGGTTTAGTCCTGGTGGGTATTATCAACGTCAAAAAACACATCTTACCCTCCGTGTCTTGCTGGTCATACCGCTCCCGCATCAGCTGTTCGGTCACGTAATCCCGAGCGCCCGGCTCGCGGCGCAGCTGATTCGCGGAGGGATATTCCTGTCTGTGTCGGGAAGTAGTCCCGGCCGCCTGCCGTTGCTCGGCGCGCTCCGTGCGGGCGGCAGGGCCGGGTGTCGTCTCGTTGTTGGCGGGGCTTCGGTGCGCAGGGGCCGGGACCGGGGAAGTCGACCGTTCGGCCTCCGTCCGCGCCGCCCTGCGGTCCTCCTCCAGGCGGCGTCGGAGCTCGTCCTCCCGCTGCTGGGCCTCGGCTTGGATCCTGTTGATCTCCTCGAGCTGCGCGCGTTGTTGTTCGATCAGCTGCCTGCTCTGGTGAGCGGCCTCGGCTCTGCGTCGCTCCACGTCCTGGGCGCGGGCCTCCGCGGCCCTCTCCCGTTCGATCCGTCGCTCCTCCCGGGCAGCGGTCTGTGCTGTCCGGAGTGCGTTTCGGTCCACTGCGTCCTTTACTAGAAAGTCCATGTTGGCGTTAAGACCGCCAACGTCCATCGACATTCTCTCGATCTTGCCCTCCAGCTCTGACACCCTGGAGGCAAGGACCGAAGAATTTGTAGATCTCACGGACCTTTGTGACACTGAAGACATGTGACTGACCACCGAAGAGTGGCGGGAGCGGCCATTGTGGCTTGTGTTGTGCGTTGCTAGGGACGCCATTGTCACCACGGACGCCACGGACCCTTGGCTCACCGACGGGTGCCGGCGGGTACGTGTGTTCCGTGTGTTGGGGAAGTTTACCTCCTCTGATGCTCCGCTTGATGAATCGTACACCAGCGACCTTTCTATGGCCGCTGTCTCCTTCTCCAGGTGTTGTATCACCCGGTCGGTCAGGTAGGATGTATGTCTCTTGTTGCTCGCCCTCGTATTATGAGGGGAGACCGTCGATACCGTAGGCATTGCGACAGGTGATATAAAAGACAGGTAAAAGTTCCTCTTATAAGTGTAGCACCAATGTAAAGATATAAAAGCGGGTAGATGATTCAGAAATAAATGGTAAAATTTAACTGAATCTGTCCAATTCTTCTCTCCAGGACCGAGGTCAGAAACGATCCGATCCGTAGCACAAAGGATTGAAGAATGCGCACCTGTAAGTGTGGCGCGAAATATTTTATGATTAGTTTACCGCTTTCCCGGTGGGGGCGCCAATGAGCACACATAGCCTCAAACCAGGCCATGTGTAAACAATATCCGGTAGTCAGCACTCACATGGCACCATTGGCATCTGTCGGTGGACGCATACACATATTCACGCATGTAGTAGTTAAACCACTGCTAGACGCCTGAACGTAGGATATTGGCAATGTCTAGGCTGATCACGAGTCAGTGGACGAGTGTGCTCAGCTGTGACAAAGCCAATATCGTTAGTACAGGGGTCTGGAGTGGTTTAACTAACTTATGCTACACACTGAAGTGGATGTTTTTCACACCTTTTGTACGTCATATACAGTCAGGCTATTTCCTTTGTTCTGCCGGCCATGTATAAGTGTATTTACACCACTGTCTGTTGTATTGCAGTCACACCCTGGTTCCATACCATGCTACTAACTTGCATGCAGGTATTGAGAGGTACATTTGTGTTAGTGCTCTCACCATCTGAGGGATGGTCCAATATAAAACAGTGTGGCTTACAGGGAACACATCCTTAACTCTTTAAGGCCGACCAAAAAAGTATCTGCTGCTGAGGGGGGCGAGACATTTTTACAGGAACCTTCCCTGGGCCGAGCCTTTGCTGTTTCCCATAGAGTTATGTTGACTATAGTCGATGCTCGGCCAGCCATGGCATGGACTATAGTAGATGCTCGGCCAGCCATGGTGTCAACTATAGTCGATGCTCGGCCCTAAAGGGTTAAACTGAGTATAACTGAATAAATAGCCACAATATGCTCAGGGCATTATTTGATTAAGATGAAATTGGGACTTTGTATGTTTGCAGCATCTGCTTTCATTCCAATTGCCCATACTGACTCGGTTAGGCTATCGTGAGTTCAAGGGAGTGAGGTCCTCTCACACACCACACCAGTGGTCGGAGTTCAAAGGAGTGAGGTCCTCTCACACACCTCACCAGTCGTCGGGGTTCAAAGGAGTGAGGTCCTCTCACACACTACACGAATGGTCGGAGTTCAAAGGAGTGAGGTCCCATCACACACTCAGATATTACTTCATCATAAACAAAATTACAGCATCAGCACTTCGTTCTAAAGGGGTTTTCTTACTATAGAAATGTATAGGAGAAACTCAGGATCTTGCGATCCTCCTAAATATCAATTACTATCAGACTAGTTTCAAAATCTGAAATAGTAGTAATGCTCCTCTTCTCTACCCACCCTGGGCCAAAATAAAAAGGTTTGTTTCAGGTAACATGGGCAGAAAATGTAGGGTCGGTAGGTCGGATTTTTTTTTTTTACTTCTTTTTACATGAAAATACCAGCCGGCAGGTCGGAAAACCCGAAAATTGTCCAAAAAATGGTAAAAATATGGAAATGTCTTCAAAATTGCATAAAAAAATGTAGGGTTGGCCCTGTTTTGATAGGGTCCGTTGGGTTACCTGAAACAACCCTTTTTTTTGGCCCTATTTAACATCACTCAGAAAGACCCTCACACCAATATGTGTGTGCCAGTGTTAATTTACGCGCCTAAAGCAAGGGCAAGGTAGTCCAGTGAATGAAGACCTAGAGGGTGTCTAGTCTCAACAAAATTGCTATGTGGGATTTTTTTGTTTTTTCATACACTCTGATATGTTTACTTCTCAGAAAAAAAAAGTTTACAAAAATCGCCCTTGGGGAACCCCCCTAAAAATGACCATTTCCAAAGTGACTTTGAGGCCTATAGCATATCCTTGAAGCATCGCACTGTGTACCGGTTTTCTTGGATGTGCCATGGGAGTTTGAAATATGGTCAGTTTTACATATGTCAATGAAAATAATCCAATACATGTAGTGCCACCTAGCACACTGATAAAATTTACATATAGTGGGTAATTAGGATATCGTAAAAAATCAAAGTGTAGACAGAGAAATAAAGAGAGCGCCAACCACATAAGGATACCGACAAAATGGCAGAGTCCAAATTTGAACTTAATTCTTGGAAACCTACGTACGCCAAAAATAATTATGAACCATCATTTACCACTATCATATTCACATCGCCAATTGCTTTTTAACATATTTTTAGGAAAATAAAATATTTATCACCAGGGTTATAGGTGTCGATAAATATACCTTATGAAACACTAAAATCACTATCCTTAACTGGCTTTTTTTTTTATGATATCATAAAAACGCTGTCCTTATTCTTTATGAAATACACTCAAAATACCTGTTTTAGGATAGCTACCCCATTTTAGGACAGCAAAACTAAGGATAACGCTAAGGATAGCGAAAATAAGGATACCGCCTTATGAAACACACAAAGTTTACGACATCGTACAAACCTCTTATGAAAAGGGTCTCAGGTATGCTATATACACTGCACTATACACCACACTGCTGGTGTATTAGACCATTTCAACCTCATTACTCAGAGGTCCATATCTAGGTCACAAAGGGGTAGCCCACTAAGGGAGGGGTGGAACTCCCATGGCAAACCTGTACATGCTTTATCACCTGATGAGACTCAAGTTGAAACTGAGAGTATAAAGGCATGGTAAAGCCACCCTGTAATTTTAGGGTAAAACTCGTAGGGAGGTTTTCTGCATCCAGTGGAAACTTAGGCATGTTTGCAGTAGCATACAGGTGGCCACCCCTAAAGGGGTTAGTGGAGAAACCCAGTCCTCCTCCAGAGGTTTGGTGATTCCAACAATCATGTTGCCAACAAATCATAGACTGGCATAGGCTACCATACACTCTCCATGCAGAGCCGGGGTTAGTAGTTTTCAATACAGTGCAAATAGCCTAGGTGGGAGGAGAGCTGTCTCCACCAGTTTTGAGCTGTGCGTTGTATAAGTGAATACAGTGGGGTGTTTCACAAGAGGGATGTACAATTAATTGTAGAATAAGTGTTTCTATAGGAGGTGTTAATTGTATATAACCACTAAGACCAACATTTGGTTGTATCAATTGTATACTGCTTATAAAAAGTGTTTCAAAAAGGTCAGGGTCTTTGGCCTATAATCTAGATACAACTAATGTATAAGTGTTTCACAATGCATATTAGCATGGAGCTCATACCATGCACGGTAATATTTTCCTTACATATTTTTTCATGTTTTTTTTCATGCAAAATATGTGTCATACTACACACAAGAATCCCTGCAAATATCTGTTTATTCAGGGTGAAAACAAACTGGTTATACACATTTAAACAACACTTATGTTGATCCTATGTGATCATCATACGAGGGGAGTGTACTTAAGATTAATGCTACATGGTTATTAAAGTTGACTAACTTTTACCAAATGTTAGTCTTATGTTGGTGTTTCACAAGCCGCATTATTATCTTCAATTGTAACAAGTATATGACCATAGATACAATTGAAACTTGTGAAACACAAAGATAAAATTAACATTGGGTGATATTAAGTTGGTCTTAGAAAACATGTAAAATTAATTGTATCTATTTTCTCGATACAACTAATGTATAAGTGTTTCACAATGCATATTAGCGTGGAGCTCATACCATGCACGGTAATATTTTCCTTACATATTTTTTCATGTTTTTTTCATGCAAAATATGTGTCATACTACACACAAGAATCCCTGCAAATATCTGTTTATTCAGGATGAAAACAAACTGGTTATACACATTTAAACAACACTTATGTTGATCCTATGTGATCATCATACAAGGGGAGTGTACTTAAGATTAATGCTACATGGTTATTAAAGTTGACTAACTTTTACCAAATGTTAGTCTTATGTTGGTGTTTCACAAGCCGCATTATTATCTTCAATTGTATCTAAGAATATGACTATAGATACAATTGAAACTTGTGAAACACAAAGATAAAATTAACATTGGGTGATATTAAGTTGGTCTTAGAAAACATGTAAAATTAATTGTATCTATCTTCTCCTTGTGAAACACCCTACAGGCATTACAAGTGGAAACTATACACATGCCATGCCATGACATGGCTAGTAGTCACACTGGTGGGTAGGGATAGGGAAGACATAGTGCCAGACTGACTCACTCACTCCCCCAGGTGTATTGCACAGAGACTAATTCCACTAAAATAGACCTTTTAATTGTGCCCTTGACTATTTCTCTGCTCTAAAAGGGTTAAAGCCTTATTAATATGATTGCAGTGTTTTATGAACCCTGTGGTCAGTGATCCTCCCCTCTGTCTTGTAGACCAGGACACTGACGAACCCATTCCCTCTGTAGAAACAACTGATTTAATTAACTATTGGTGAAAAATTAGCAGAAAAAATGGATCTTCCCAGGACCCCCTTTGGAGATTTCCTGCCTAAAACGATCTGGTGGTAGCAGTTAGCTATGTCGAACCACCAATAAAGTCTATATGAGATCTTTTTCACCATGCAGGACATTCGGGCCAGCAGAAATATCTTTTTGCAGGCCCGACTTCATTTTTGCAGGCAGATATTGGTGTGTGATCTTGTTATTTAGGAATTAAGTATAAAACAGGTGTTTATACTGATAGGGAAACATTGTAGAAACATTAACAATGGTCCGATTTACAAGCCGTAAAAAATGACATGTAGACAAGGATCCCTAGATTACAGCCAGCCATTTGGGCTGGCAGCATCATCCTTTCTGCCGGACCGGCAGGCTTTTGCCGGCTATAGACGGTGTCCGGCAGGATTTTGTATAAACTGCTAATAGCCCGGGCACTTATACAGGAGGACCTGGATAACATTGACATGTGGTGTGATGACTGCCGGCTTACTATAACTGCAGATAAGACCCATGTCCAAGGTAACATAAGTACATTGGACCATGATTGGGCCAATATACCACTTAAAAATGGGCCAATATTGGCATTTTGATATTGTCCACCGATGGTTTGACCGCTGGCCCAGTAATGGCCCATGCTCGGAAAAAGGGATATTGATTTTATGTTGGCCCAATGGTGGGCAAACATTACAATGTTTTTACATTATGCGAAGGTTAGAAATTAAACATCGGGGCAACCTTGAAATACATATGATGCCCCAACATATGATTTTCAATATAGGACCACTGCAACAATCACAAATATTGAACAATACTATTTTCATGTATATATTGAATGTGCAAATATACTAAGACATGACTGTCAAGTATCATCAGTTTAGAAAAAGCCAATTCTGTCTTTTTAATCCATCTTGATCTCTATCCCAAATTGGTTAGACACCATACAAACTGTATTACTATCATTTAGGACTTATCTAACTCCATTACCCACACATGAGGCGTCTTCAAGTTACTTTTGACAAATCCCCACTGATGTCATGCAGTAAATGGCACTTTTAGGTATCAAATATCATCAATGAACTTCCTCTGACCTTTAGACATGTAGAGCACACTGGGGATCACATTTATAACCCAATATGATGGCCAAGTAGGAGCCATCCTGTAAGATATTCTTCAGGCAACATTGAATCCCCCTGCTGTAGATCACAGCCAATATTGGACAAGTGTAGTTAGGGAGTGGTCATTTTTTAACAACAGGGGGGGGTTGGTGGATTTGGGGGGGGGACCAAAAAAATTTGGACCCCTTGAAGGGGGGGGACCAAAAAAATTTGGACCCCTCTTGAGGGGGGGACCAAAAGAATTACACCCCTTTTTAGCGAAAAAGCCCGCGCGTTACTATAGCTCAAAGGGGTCGGCCGCGCTCATTTTCAACCTGCCTAGGGGGGGGACCGAAAAATTTGTGACCCCTTCCGGGGGGGGGACCAAAAAAATTTCGACCCGCTCGCGCAAAAATCCACCGACCCCCCCCTGTTGTTAAAAAATGACCACTCCCTTAGTTGGGTCAATATCAGCCATATCAAGCATGGACCAGCTCTGGGCCAGCAGTCAACCCAGCAATGGCCCATTGTCGGAATTGCCAAGGGTGGGCCATCATTGTAATTTGTATGTTGAACCAATGTGTGCATTACCTACAATGGGCCATGGTTGGTGTAACGATTGCGATGGAGTCGATCATTGCCGACATTGGCCCAATATACCCGTTTTACCTGGGGTATTATGGTGTAGGTCTAATCAAGACAAAAGAAACTATGCTAATCTTGGTTTGATACTGAGTGCGGCTTATAGGATCGGCCCAGATCGGGGTGCGGCTTATAAGCGAGTTTTTGCCACTATGATACAGTACTAAAATTGGCACATTCAGATAGCCAGTGCAGCTTATAGGATCGGCCGTAACTCAGGGTGCGGCTTCTACGCGAGTTAGGCTTATACGCGAGGTTTTATGGTAGTCTTACTGTACAGAAGAGATTCCAGCTATGCCTGACCTTCATTGAGGCGAAAGCCCAGCTTTGCTAGACTCACAACCACATGTGAGTCCAGCTTGACTTGACTCTTGATAGGCAGAGTCTGGCATCGCTGTACTCTTGTTCTAGGTACAGTCCAGCATTGCCAGACTACCCGTGAGCGTGAAAGTCAGTCAGTGTTGAACTCTCATACATGAGGGTCCAGCATTGCCTGGCTTTGACTGTAACTCAGGGAGGCAGTGCTGGACCCTCTCTGCAATCAAAGTCAGCCTGACTTTCACATGAGGCTGCTTTTGGAGACATTGGCCTGACCTTGGCATGTGAGTCCAGGTGACTCACACTTTTTCCTCTGTGTACCAGAAAACGGTGTCGTATCTAAAAGAGTGCTGCGTAGTAATACTAAGTTGAAAATCAAAACCCTGTGCCCCCATGGGCAGCTGTACAGAGAGAGCCCTCTTCACAGAGGTGTCTTCTTATGGGATACACTTGATGCTGAGATTCAACACCTGTCAAAATACTAACAGTTTATGACAAAAATCAGAGAGCAATGCAATGCTAATGTGCTCTGTGCCATATACTAAGGATCTAGTCTCGCTATGACTAAGTGGTAAAACTTCTATTGGGCCTAAAAAAAAGTTTGTTTTAGGTCACCATTATATAGATGTTGCTGCGTGATGCCATTGAACCTGATCTGTATCTGCAGGTGTTAACTTACTTTACTATCGGTTATGTAACTGTGCTGTCCTGGTTTTATTGTGTAGTTGGCTGTGGAGTGTTGCTATTTACTGTACATTGTAACATTATTATATTTGATCTACGTCCTGTATGATGTGGAGATTTGTAAAATAGAATCCTTTACAAACTCAAAACTCAATTAAGCAAGTATGTATTTTTTTGAACAAATTCGAACTTTTATTTGGTCTAATATTCCGGTACAATTCCAATGATTATGTCTATATGCTATACGAATGCGACCAAATAAAGAACATGGACAGCCCATCTGCAAGCAGTTGTTATAGACTGTCCATATGATGAGAAAAAAAGTATACATGATTTATATGATTATAACAGGTATTTTGTAGAAAACTTGCCGCGGCATCACATATTAATATTAAGTACACTTATACAAAACCCTTTATGATTACCCCTTTGTATCACGAGTAAATTAATTACTCGGATACAAATTAAATTATGTATTAGTTAATTAATGGCACTGTTTTATACAGCTTTTCAGACATTTTTGACTTAAATGCATCATGATCAACAATGTTTCTGATATCCGGTTTCAGGGCATTCCAAGCCTGTGCAAGCGCCACGCGGGGACTGTCTTCGTATGCCTTACAATGAATAATATCATATTTTAATACTGGAGCAGAGGAAAATCTAGTATTCCTAGTCCTTTCTCTTAAGTACACATCCAGTTGCGCCCTTTTAAAGGCATACATATTACAGTGATAATTCCTACGTTCTTTTAGGGTAGGCAACTTAGCTTCTCCATGTATAACCTCTGTAGGAGTTAATATGTGTTTAAATAAACATGTTTTTAAACATTTGTTTTGTAATCTTTGTAGTTCCTCACATGTCGCTACACTAGAATTTAAATACAAAATATCACAATAGTCAATCACAGGTAAAACATGGGTCTTATAGACTCTTAGCAAAGCCTTAGAAGGCAGCATTTTGCTGACTTTGTACATTAGAATAGATTTGAACCGAACACTATTTATTACACTTCTGACATATTTAGTAAATTTTAATTCTTCATCCAAGATGACCCCTAAGTATTTATATGAGTTTACTGTTTTCAGAATTTTGCCATTTAATTTGATTTTTGGTTTTGGAAGATTTTTTAATTTGATGTCAGAGGCAAAGGTCATGATTTTGGTTTTATTTTCATTAATTGTTAATTTATTTTTCTTAGTCCAGGATCCAAAATTGTCAAGAGCTATTGTTAATCTGTTAGAAAGGGTTTCAAAATTTTTTCCAGAGACATATAGTACAGAATCATCGGCATATAGCATCGTTTGGTGGTCATCTTGGTTGGAAATGCAGTCATTAATATATAACAAGAAAAATAAAGGTCCTAAAATAGATCCCTGAGGGACTCCACAGGTTAAGGGTAATCGTGTGGATCTAATGCTATTGGCTATGCAGCACTGCTGTCTCCATTCAAATTCAAAAGCACATTCAAAAGCACACAACTCTGGTTCAAAATACAGATCTATTATAAAGGTGTAATGTATCACTACCGGTACGCTATACCTGATCAGGCTGGGGGTTTGATTTGTGTCTTAGAACCAATATATGTTCCATATAGGTTAATAATAAATTTACACTACCGGTATATTTGGAATCTTACTTTTATACATAATTAATTAAGCTATGGCTTTGGGTCTGGAGTTAGAACTAGTACATGTCACATATTTTTCATTAATTAGACGCTACCGGTATATTTCAAGAATCCTATATTTTTTTTTTTTTTTTTTTTTTTTTACACACGCAGGTTTATGTTAAGAATTTGTACGGTACATGTACATAATAAAACTATGGCTTTAGAATTTGATTAAAAGACTATTACATGTTGCATATAATTTGGAAAATCAGTGTTTGACATTAGATATTAGCTATTTTAATTATTTAGTTAATATTTCAACTATTAAATTCTAGATTATAAGGTACATGTGTAGAGTTCACACGGCTGCTCAGTCATTTGGAGGCGGAGTGGCGGGTGGTGGCTGCTGCTGGGGTAGGTTCTGTGCGTCGTCTACAGGTGGCAGTGCTGCTGGAGGTGGTGGTTGTTGGTTTGCCCTCTCGGCTTCTTCGTCCTGTCTGATGAATAAGTCTCTGATACGCTCCAGAATGAGGCCAAACAGGTTGGCTCCTTTCATATTGTCTTGTTTACACTGATCGTGCTCACGTAGGTGATACCCCACCCCCCATATTGGGTGGTGGCTAGCCTCATACAGTCTGTAACCTCTTGTAGATGTCAATACCTTGCGTAGAATGGGGTGGGAGAACTTTATAACATTAAGTTTGTACATCTCCTGCTCAGCTACTTTCGCCCATCCGGCTGTGTTCTTGACCTCTTTTGCTGCCTTCATCATCATATATGGATCCGTCATCGCCTTGATCCTATCTGCTACGTCTGGTCTCCCGCAGTTTACCGCCCTTACCACCTGAAACGCTTGCTCTGTGCAGTTGTAGTGGTTGTCGCCATACTTTATGTTGAAGGGGTAAAGGTTGGACAGGCGGTTGTGTTCCGACCTAAACATATAACCATCTTCAGTGTCGCTGGTGGTGGCCTTCTCCATGTCCAGATTGGGTTTATCTATGGTATCTAACCTCACTGCAGAATATGAGACTCCGTCAATAATAACTGCTCTCTGTCTCAACTGGCAGTTGTAGCCTTCACTTTTGGCATGGAAATACATTGTGCGTAGGTTAATAAAGTCTCTATGCTCCCTCTCAGTCAACTCGTCTCCGATAGATACATACTCCCACGTTTTATTGTTCTTTAGAAACTTCAGCGAAGCCATCATGTCTGACTTGATGTTCGGTCTGGTGAAAACTAGTTTGACAGGACGCGCTCTCACTCGACGCGGGTTGTTTACATCGCCATTTTGAACTTCGGCAGGTGTAGGGTCAAGGTTGCGGGCTGGCGGGCCGACTCTGTCAACGGTATCAATCATTTCCATTCCCCATGTAACCCTGATGTCTCTGAACAACTGTGACATTTTAGTCTTTAGATCCTCTCCCGGAAATTCAGCCAGCCCTTCGATTATAGCGACAGACTTTTTGGTTAAGGCATCTTGTTTTTCAAACCTGAACTCGTGAGCTGTCAGAAGTCTTGTTTGGGCGTCCGCCGACTCGGATACCTTGTTTAGTACAGACCTAGTAGACGCTATAATGTCTGTCAAATTATGTACCTTGGTGTCATTTCCTTCCAAACGCTTCAGCATAGCATCCATTGCCTTCTGTGTTGTGGCATTAGTCGCCTGGATCCCTTGTAGTGTAGTATTTATATCCTCCAGAGTTGTCTGCGTCTCGACTTGGGCCTTTTCAGTCGCTGTCACCCTCTTGCCAAGCGCGTTTATGGCTATCACTATGTCCAGCGAGGTGGCGTCCCCTCTCAGTAGATCGTCAGCATTTCGTGGAGGTCTCCTTCCTGTCTGTGCCATGTTTACACTTTATCCTCTACGTAGGTAGTATCACTAAGGTTTCATGAACCCGTTCTGCAAATTTCGCCCGCAGGGAATATGTCTAACTATTGTATTTTTTACAATCCGTCCGGAGCGCGCGTAGACCTAACCTAACCGGATGCCGCCATTTTCTCCCTGTATATGCTATATAATACATAGAGTTTCAGGTATAGAGGTAGGATAAAGTGGTTCGGAGTCTATGACACCCTTTACACAGAGCTTGCCCTAGCTCATGCCTTTATAGTGTAATTGAATCACCTAAGGCTTCCTGTATAATCATGAGTTTCTTATTTCAAAGATCGATAGAAAAAACAAATAAGCAAACAACCAGCCTGTAGATGCATGTTGCGTCTGAATGGATGTGTTAGCTCAGGCTCATGTGTCATAGGTGTTGTTGTTTGTTCTAGGTCCACTCAATAATCTAAAGCCTTGTAAAGGTAGAACACAGAGATTATTGTCAAATAAGTGTTTAACACTGACATAGATCGCTGAAGAAAAACGATTGTACCGTAAATTCCCGCGTACTACCCGAGGGTTGTACGCGAACCAATCGCAGCTTTCATTTGATACCAGACATGCCTAGTACGCGACATGGTAGACATGGTAGTACGCGGGAATTTATGGTAATACATATTTATTTCATCTCAAGTTACTGCTTTGAGCTGCTGCGTAGCCTATTTAAACGTGTCACCAATGGCATTATGAGGGTACATAAGGTGACTGATGGAGTGAGTTATGGTTCCTTCAGCGCCATTCCGACAGCAAATGTCATATTCAGGGTGAACATGAGCAATGACATAAACGGTAAACATAGCTGATTTACACAAGATAAACATCAACAGTCATCACTGCATGAATATTATCATAGTAGTATAATATGTATCGGAACGGGACTGCACTTAGTACTGGTTATTACTCACTGGACATGCAGCCAATCAGAGGCCTCCATGTGGTCACATGACCAGTTGCCATGGTAACGTGACCTACTTAGAGGTGGCGGGAATTTGAAATCAGCCAATTAGAGGCCACCATTTTGGCGGGAAATTCAAATGGCCACGTGACCGGAAGTGACCTACTTAACGTGACCGGAAGTGACATCACGTGACCTTCTTAGGGGATTAGCGATGACCGGAAGTGACAGAAGTGACCCAATTTTTAAAAATGTGGTCACGTGACTGGAAGTGACCTAATTAACATGTCTGATTATCACCTGCTGTTTGCTGTATGAAGTTTTTGTATACGCTCTTTGAACACCTTAATCTCCTAATGACACTTAATCCTCTTATATATATGTAACACACCTCCAGATCAAAAACAAGATTTGAATCCAGGGTCGAAGGATCCAGGTGAAAACAGGATTAGCTCACTCTCTCTTAAGCAGCTTATCTCCAGGGTTGTGAATAAGGGGGGAAGAAAATGTCATTCACTCACACTTTCTCTACAGCCCTCACCATGAGTAGTATAATATGTATCGGAGTCTGAATGTACATATCAGACATGTCAGAGGATCTTTTGATGAGCGCTCTGAATATTCACATCTGCAGGTTCTGCTTGTGTGTCTAGATAGATTGGAAGCACTTTCCCTCACTACCTAAACACTTTTTTTCACCAATGGTATTCTGAATGTATACATCAGAAATGTCAGAACATCTCTGTACACATCTCCTCCGTCGTCTTGACAGCGCCCCCTAGGGTGTCCATACGGACGGCGGTAATCCCCAAGCAGCCTCCCAACCATCTCCAAGATTTCCAAAGCGAGTTTGCCAGTCTTGTATAAGTGAAAGGAAATGCAGCGAAAGATGCATAGTTTGTCCGCGTTGGGAAAATCTAACACACCGCTTCTCTTTCCAACTCGACCCGAATGGGTAACCCTACCACCTATGGGAAATTCCCGCGGTCCCATGTTAAAGTTGGTATCCCAACTGTTGCGGTGACGAATTTCCACTTCCAGCATGGCGATAAGCATGATGATGTTGTAAGACATATGTGAAAGTATTAAAGCTCTATGAGAATTATTTCCATACAAAACTCCCCACACAGTAGCAAAAATGAATTTTCACTGAGCAGTCAAAAATAAAGCAATTAGCATGCCTCTCTTCTAAACCACAAGGTGGCAGCTGTACCAGTGTTTACAAAATATTCCCATTGCAGACCCAGTAGCTCAACTCCATTCATGAATACATTAGTACATTGCCATCTGTACAGGTGGCAGCACATCTCAGATGGTTTGCCAATGTTTGAGTTTTCTCAATGAAAGCTGTAGATCTAGATGTTATTACATACTTTACATTAAAGCCCTTAAGACTCTTGGTAACCAGAATTAAGCACCCATTTCAGGAGGAAAGTGTACATTAAAGACTTTCAGGTAATTATTGAGAGGGGTCAATTCTAGTCACCCCAATTGGGATACCAACTTTAATGCAAATGTTCAAATTGGTGGGAAAAAGAACGTGCCACTTGGTGTCAGAGTCGCAAAATTTCCGTACTTCTTCGCAAGCGATGGCGTTTTGCATGAGGGAGAGGAACTCTTCCAAAGTTTCTGAATTAGTTATGGTGGGGAGCAGTTTTGGGACGCGTGAAAGTAGCGTAGTTTGCTCTTGTCTTCTCTGTGTTGTAACATTAAGCCTACTGACAAACCTACTTTGTATCTGAATCTTTGCGTGAAGTGAATGTGTAGCATAGTATCTACAGCGTCACTCAACTCGCCGGTTGGTAGTCTTAAGTTTGTTACACTCACGCGAGTCCCGTGCACCCTGACACCTGTTTGTATTGCAGAGCAATTCCCGGTGAATATTTCCTCACCGTTCGGTATAGTGCATATCATCGGAGGGATAGTTACTCCGTTGAGAGATTCGCGTTGACAGGTGATTTTTTGGCAAGCGCCTTCGCCGCATAGAGGGCAAATCCTACAAACTATACATTGTTCCACTTGTCTGTCGTGATTGTACGACCTTTTAAAAAAGTTTAAACACTTTTCACAGACGTACTGCGTTATGTTTCACTGAGTTACCAATATAATATGTGAAGAGAATTTTTTTTCCTTTTTCATCTACCTAGCTGTCTATAGCTAGCTATCTTTTCTAACTATCTATCTATCTCTCTCTCTTATTCTTTCCGTCTATGCGTCTGTCATATGAAAAAACATACGTCAAACACTATCTCTCGCGCACGTGTCTGCGCGTGCCTCTTATTCTAAAACTCTACCGAGAAATTTGAGAATAATCTCTCTTTTGTCATCCAACTCTTTGAGCGCCTTGTTGGATAGCATCACCCCTCCAGTGTGGGGGTTTTGTCAAGGCCTTCGTACTTGCGCACGTGGATCACGTTCTTACCCTTGTAGTAGCTGACAGCTGCGTACACTTCCCTTTCCAGAGCAGAACAAAAATCTCATGAGATTGCTTGTGTAAGCGTAAACACAGTGGACATGGGAACAAGCTCACTCCCGTTACAAGCGTTATAAGGTATGTAGCTTCACTCTCCTGGTCACAAAGAAGTTACATAAAGTCTGCGGCAGAATATCCACAGGAAGTAGTGATGTTAAGGTGAATCTGCTCAGGCCGCATTGTCTCATGTTCTACACATTCACCAGGAACCACTCAGCAGGGTTGTCAACTTCCTTGATGACACTCCCAGAGTTGTACATGCTGCACGTCTTGTCTGCCTGGGTGTATCTCAGCACAGAGCAATCTGCCTCACGTGCACACTGCATTCCACATCTGAGGACCGAGTCAGTCTGTACAACCACCACATGGTCACCCACAAACACAGTGTGGCCCTGATCAACACCAACAAATTCAGACAGCCGACCTGAGAAACAGAGAAACAATAGTACTCTCTGTTAACCCTGAGAATCACTCAACAGCTTCACATATTTGAAGCATCTATTTGTAATACTAGACTGTTTAATTAATAATGCTTGAAGTCATTAACATTTCTGATGAGTTTCTTTCCTAATCTGTGTAAAATATGTAACTATACAGTTTACATGTCTAAAATGTAACAATTAGATATTCTTTATACACCAGTTTAGTAGAAAAAGTTTCTGCATGTAGTTTTCTTGGTTGTGATACCTACTTGAAACCTTGATTTGACAAAGACCACTGTAGAGGTTAGAGCACATGATATCAGCCCATCTCCAGCCCAAATGTTGGACCAGGCAAGTACAGTACTCATAAGCCTGGTTTGGTTCAGGGTGTCCATAGTTTCTCCATAAAAATGGTGTTCCGTCTTTCCATGTTGGACTCCTCTCATCATACCCAATCCAGAGTGCGCCTGTCATTCTTTGATAAGTGGTTGAGAGGGGAATAAAGAAGTGTGAAATATTCCACATACTCTGATACTAATGTACACTCCAAGGCCAAATGGTAAATGGCAGTAGTAATTCATGTCAGAACATTGTCACAATGTTTTGCAATCTAAGATATAGGAATTTAATGTATGGATCATGAAAAAAATATATACCAATAGATCAACTGAAATTGTTTACACAATTAAACTCAGCTGGCGAAACAGCTGTAGAGTAATGAACATTTGGTATGTTATCAGACATTGCACCATGAGACTTACCCTATGTCATCAAGGAAGTCTTTAATGAACTGGGATGTTTTGGCAGAATCCACTGTTGCTAGATTACCATCATGAGCAGCACAAGTCTGCTGAGACGCTTCAAAGGAACGTCCTGTATTTTCTACCCAATAACAGACGCTCTTCTGGTCATTTATCTTGGACTGACAAATGCTGCCTGATAAAGTACAAGGAATAAGGAATATGGATAATCAGGAACTATCCATCTGCGGCATTATCTTCATTTTAATAGTGTGTTCAATTGAATAAGAAACTGGATAAGATTAATCAATTTAATGCACGGAAACCATATATCACATGAATATCAACTATCAAAATAACTTTTAAAAAGATATGTTGAGTATGAATGATGCTTAGGAATGGTTGATCAACTTAGTCCTTAGAATCTAAGATATATGTGCTATTGATTAATTATCCACAAGTAGTGATCAACTGTGATAAAATCCTGGATTGGTCAGTGTTGATTAGATTTTATTTTAAAGGTTATTAGGATAATCCTTACTACATTTTGACTATCTAACAAAATGAAGATGTGACTATACAATGACCTACTTGATGAGGAGTGGACAAACACCCTTACAGAGACATGCATCAAGACACACACCCAGACCAGACGTGGGGAATACATGCTCTGAAATAGTTCACATCATGTAGGAGTCTTCTGGATTTGTGTCAGGAATCAGGTAATTTTCTACTGTTGACATATTGGCCATAAAGAAACTATCAGAAGCTTGACCTTTATCCATGATAAATGCTCTACCATGGACATTACTATCCCACCTATTAGGATTTAACGTATTCCATCTACCTTACACTAGAGCTGCAGCATCCCAGTAAACAAAAAACGTTATACAACATTTTGTAACGTTATATGATGTTTCTGTAAGGCTCCTTACTATGGCATAACGTTATATAAAGTTTTAAAACATTATTCTGACATAATATGATGGGTTTTCTTGTTAGCTGGGATACAAGGATGGCCCGGCCCTATACACTGCAGGATTAATAAATGAATATCAAATCAAAACAATAACACAGTTTAGATCTTCATGTCCAGTACAATGAAATTTCACAGGTGATCACAGGCATCACAGGTTGTACTAAAAGTACCCAAGGGTTTTGCCAAATTTATAGTCCATTGGAGGAGGAACATCTAGCAAGTCATGTTCACTTTACCTCTTATTGCAGAATGGCACCTTGGCAGCTCCTCTGAATTGATATCTATATATCTGATATTTCTTCAATTAAAGACAAGCTCAATGTATTAAACTCCTTTAAAAGTACAACAGATGCTATCATAGATGTGATTGGCAGAGTGCAATGGGTGCCACCAGGAGACTATGTGCAGACTGGCCTGCTTGGTGGTAGTTATACTGCAGCAGTTGTCAATGTGAACGAGGCAGCCTGCCGCATTGTGCATGCTGCTGAGTGAGTTGTTGACACTCCCTTATTCCTGAATACCACACACATGTCCGTCTCATGCCAACAGGCAGATTGGTTGTATAGTGCTTTAATGCATCATGCCCTTGGTCATCATGATGCAGCCCCGAGCAACTCATCAAAGCTGCATACATGTATCATGCTGACCCTGCATGGTTGATACACTCCCAAAGGGTTGGCATCATGCTTGAATGCTGCCCTGGTATGTTACTTGCCGGGGCTGCATTCATGCATTATGACAACAACTAACATAATGCATTCAAGTAAGATAAAGCCCTTACAGGGTTAACACTGCTGTTGGATATCCGTTCTGGTATTGTCGTCATACAGAGGTCACCTGTCGGTCATCTAGAGTTTTGTGGTAAGGCTCGTCTAAAGCTGGCTGAGTCTTGTTCTCCTCATGTCCTCAATGATTGTCTTTGTACCTTATCACAGGCTGGAACTCCTTTATACCAACAAGCTGATTGATTGCCTCAACTGGTCCCCTTAGATATGGCATCCCTGCACCATCCTTATGTTTCAGTAAAAGGCTATGTTTAATATACAGCTTATTCAACAGTTTATTACAACTCACCATCCCATACACATTAAACCAGTGCAAGTCTCACTGCAAACTACAGCTATCGATATTGGCACACGCATTGATCGCCTTTTATATGTAGCCTTTGATTAAACATGTCCCACAGTGGTCCAATGTGGCAGCTCCCACTAAATGTAATCATCTCTGTGGACTTGATGAAGTGATGCATTTTAACAAAACCAGTCTGAAGAATGGATTTCCCGATTATATTGCTTTCATAGCTCTTTTCGATCTTTTCTTATACATAGGATATGAATGCTCTTTTGTTTTTCTGTCCAGTTGAAATGGATCAGATCCAAATATAACAATTTGGTAGCAATGCAAATGGAAAACATGTATCAATACTATTATGTACATATTAAAGGTTCAGCTGATCATTTTGAGAATAAATATGTACAACATTTGGCATGGATTACTTAGTGGATAGAATTCAAAATAAGTAACGAAAGCGTTATTCTACCATGATCATAGAGTCAAGCAAAATGAGTCATTACTGCTTATTTTTTCATTAATCCTTTAACATTACATAAGTAGATAAAACAAACTCTACAAAGTAACCTGGGATAGCCCACATTTGGGTATTTACTGGTAATTGTCAGGGTTCCAGATGGGGCACATGTGGACTCATATCAGCCCAGAATATCAACATGTCATGTTTGCACTGAAAATCCTTCAATTCAATTAATTTACATTTTTAATTGACATTATATGCGTTTTTGTAAATGTCGGTTTCACCTGGGTTGGAAATAGGTAAAGGTGTCCCATGGGCTCAACATCGGTGGCCAGGTGGGGCCCAGGTGGGCTGGGCCCATGTACTGAACTTAATTTTTAATGGATTTCTTGCATTGCAGATACTTAAATTTGTCCTCACTTGTCCCTTTTTTCTAGAAAATGCAAGTTCAAATTATTTTTCTTATGCTATGTTGCCTACCTGGGTTTCACCTGGGCAAGAGCTGGGCTAAGTGGGTTGAGGTCTCCATAAGTTTTCCCTGTGCTTGGTGAATTTGTCTACACTATTTTGCATATGAATAGAGAAACAAGGAGCATCTAGAACTGATAACAACACCTTTCTCCCAGATATGATCATAGTACATAATCCCAGGAATCCCTCAGGTATCACTATCAGACTTCTTAACATATGATCATCAACTGCATAACAACTAAGCTTATAGCGAAAAAGAATGTTGTGTCTATCCCCCCAGCCCCTAGCCCCCTGGAATTATGTGTTCCCCAACTAAAGGAGTCCACCTGGCCAGCCCACTTCAAATCTGGGCAAGCCCATATGGGCCTCTGCTATCGTCCTGGAAACTCGTCCCGACCCATGTCCCAACCCCCAACCCCCAACATTAATGGTTCATTCAGCCCTCTTTGAAGCTAGACATGTGCCACTATGCTCTTTGTCAACAGATTTCTTATGTCCCCGAATCATGACCGAGGCAATAAAGATGGAACGTGTGATCAATATCACAAATGACTCATGGTCAGGGTGATAAAGTGATTGAATTGATTGACTAAACAACTGAATCCTAAAATATTATCTCAGGAACAATGGACTATTTGTTAATTCTGAGAGCAGGAATGTATTCCTGGGTCATTACTACCCTCAAATCATGTGTCACCCTAGTATGTTATGACATTTCAGCTGAGCAGGTGGGTGTGGGCAAGGTGGTGAGTGTGGGTGAGAAAGTGGGTCTGGGCAAGCAGGTGCCTGTGGGCATCAGCGCCTGGCGGCACATAACCGCCGTTTGTCTCCGACAAAAAGCGAGTCAATCGGAGCGTCAATAGCGACAGCATCTCTGTTTCTGTTTCGACGTGTCGGTCAGCCTGGAGCTGGCGGGTGCCACACATGATTATCTCCCCCCTATCAATTACCACTTGACTCAACAGCAAAACCGAGACATCCCTGTTTCTTTTCGTCATTTGGACTTCAGAGCTGCCAAGTTCCAATCCTTCAAATTTGTAATCCTCTCGATGGCAAATCGTAATTTTACCTTTTAAAATTCATAATGTAAATTCTCATTGAAAGATAGGTCATAGATCGGTGGTGGTACACTTAGGTTTTGCGTGAAGAGAAGAGACTGGCGAAAATGTTGCTTATACACAATTTTTTGCGACTATGGTGCAGTATTAAAATCAGAGCGCTGTTGCGGATTATAGATTCGGCCTAAAGTCAGGTTGTGGCTTATACGTGAGTCAGGCTTATAAATATGCAAGTTTTATGGTACATGGTCCTATTTATGTGCTGGAACTGCCTTTTCATAGCTAACAAAAATAGGTCATTTTAGGTGAAAATGTCTATGGTCAGCCTTATTTTGCTAGGTAGGGCCGGGTACCTTGATACACACCTTTTTTGAATTTGGCCTAATCATCAATACATACTTTGTTTATGAGACATTTTGATCTTCTGATGTAACCATGGTAACTAAACTAATAAGAAAGTTGTTTCCGTTAGTCATGTATATTCTACTCAAAATTATCTATGTAACAATTATTGTTCGGAACATTGATGTTCCATACAGTATAACACCATATTGTACATTTAAGTTTATGAATAGCTGTATATTGTGGTCTAATAAAGGATTCATAATACTGTAAATGCACATATTTTCGTGCATGTATATTTTCCCGGATTGACTACAAAGTGCAATTTCAGGTGGATTTCAATTCGCGGATTTTTGAAAATTTGTAGTATCATGCCTTTACTGGATAAATTTCCGCTCTGTACATATTTTCGCGGATTTTAAAATCTGCGAAAATCGCAAAAATATGTACAGCGCGAAATGAAATATGTTTACAGTACAAAGATAACTTTTTGTATACATACCTGTCAATATTTCATACTTACGAATTGTTGAGAGTTTTGCAGTCGAAGCCTTGTACCTAATTATTCCCTAGAATTTTCTAAAGAATCGACTTTACTTGTTGTATCAAAGATACTATTTCACCTCAAATAACCCTACATTAAATCATGCAATAAACTGATACATGCTTTCATTACCCATTTTCCATTAATCCCCTAAAAATCACACAATCGCAATCGTATAACCTCTAAATGAGCATACCCTGCACAACTTGAGGTAGTTCTGCAGACACCGCTAGGTGGCATAATCTTAAAAATGCAATATCTCTAGTGATCCTAAAGGGATCCCTTTAAGCCCAGAAAGGGCCGCCAAGGTATAGGGGATTTCACAGGTGGAGAGCACAGACATTGAGGTTACCATGGTTTACACGATCTTAGCTTAATGTCCAAGCACAAGTTAAAAATGATCTACAATTAGTTATGCTCTTTGTGTGAATTTTAACCCCGCCTGGCACCCCTGCTGTGAGGGGGGATGCTTCAAGGTTTGTTTCCAGTAACATGGTCCTGGAAACATGACCCGGCCAATTTTTTTAATTTTATTTTATTATTTTTATTTTTTTGGGCTTCCTCCCCTGAAGACCTGTGATTACCGTGAATTCCTGAGTTTTTCATTAGATTTTTTTTTTAAATCAAAGAAAAATCCAGCAGGGGTGGGGCCCAGACCCCCCTGTTTTAGTGGGGACCTTCATGATGGGGGCATGAAGGAGTAGAATAACACCATCGGGAGGCTTCCACAATACCAATGGGCATACCGGATTCGTAAAAGGCGACAAAACGTGAGGGGTCTCGTGCCTTACTGCTGTGATCAGTCACGTAAGCTGTTTGGCAACCGCTGCCCATATGCACGGGCCCGGGCCTTCTTGCTGGTGGTCTGGCATGGGATTCCTCCTCAGTGAACCATGTCTGAGATATCAAAGGCCGTGGTTTTTCTGGCCCTGCCTACTATGGTACTAGCCCAGGTGGGTAGGAACAGGCAAATAAAAGAACGCTTGCTATCCTTCGAAAAGAGTAGGGGACGTGCCCCGGTAGTGGTTTTCTCCCTCACCTCATAGATGTGGTCATTCATTTCATAGATTCGATCATTCATAAATGCGGTCACTGCTGTATTGGGCAAGCAGCATATAAATACCTGTCCTACTACTGCAAGGCAGACTACCACTATTTGTGGATGACTCCTTGCCAACTTGAGATGTCCCGTGAGGTACTTGGTGTACGTCTGGACGTTAAACAAATCAATCAATCAATCAAGCCCAATATTTCCCCTGTGATATTCCGGTTATCTAATTTTGGGCGGAAATTGATTTTTCACGCTAAATTCGTAAATAATTGTCTGATTTACAGACTGTAATATGGCCAAAAAGAAAAAAAAGAAAAGAAAAAAAGAAAAAATCGCCATTTCTGCCTTCGTAGACCCGGTCGGGTGACTGGAAACAAACCTTTTTTTGGCCTTATTATGTGTCTATATGGCACTAAAGCAGCCACCAGATGGTGATGGGGACAGCCCAGTCAACATTGCTTAATGGGGCCCATATGTGTTTACCTGGGCAAGCTGATTTGCCCAGACTGGGTTATGGTGCTTTTTGTCCAGGGGTGCCAGTTGTAGCCCAGATGGGTTAGCCCAGATTCAAAGTGCCCAGCCCTAGCCCAGATCTAGCACACACTATAAAAATATACAATAAATGGTAATTTCTGGAGGGAAATCAGGTGTCAGTATGTTTCAAAATATATACAATGTATTTATGAATTTTTTTTTTTTTTATGTGCTGACCCATCTGGGCTACAACTGGCAGCCCTGGACAGAAGGAACATAACCCAGATATGGGCAAGCCCAGGTGGCCAAAGTAAAATACATATTGCCCCCAGGGACTGGGAGGGAGCAGTCCTTTCTGGGTAGATGTGGCATTATGTATGTAACAGGCTTGAAAATTCGATCAAATTTAACATGAGTTCCAAGAGTGATTATATCCCTGTGTAGAATTACTCAACATGGATATTGAACATCAGTTTCTCCATGGGCTGTGGAGAACGGCCATTCCAGGACTTAAGCAAAGTAACTTTGTTTCTCCACATGAAATAACTCCAGAATGTCCAGGTGAGATGCAACATGGCAGGGGATGATAAACAAGGTATTCACCAGTAGGCTGTGTCTCATGAGATTGTAACAATTGAAAGGTGTTTGACTGGGTGTAGTCTTTGACCAGCAAACTCCAAAGCAGCTGAAATGGGGGCTATGTGAGTAACATGGAATTGTTGTTCTCCCTTCGGACCACAACTACAAAGTGCCCTAGACCCTGCTGAGATTTACCAGATGGACTTAATTATGCATCAAATTTCCCACCCTTTGCTCCCATTGGTTAGTCATGTGGTCAGCTGGTCACACCTGGGTCAGGCTCTGACCAATTCATACCGACACTGTGCTCACACAAGTGTAGTTTACTAGACACTGACACTGAATTGTGGTTAGGGCTAGTATTGTTGTGTGGTTGCACTATATGTACTTTAGGGCCTAGTCTGCCCTAGTCTTATACAGTGTTTTACCTGCTGTTGTTCTTCACATGAATATTTATGGGTGAGTAGGCCTATGGCCTATTAGCTTTAGGTTGGGTTGGGATTTATCATATGTACAGTTTTGTTTTTGTTTTTTTTAAAGTGTTTTTATTAAGGTATACAGTTATTATGTAAATACATAATCTGCCTCTGGACTCGGCAATGCCGTTATGCTGTCCAGGCCTTCTTATGATTATATTTTACTAACTAACTAATTGTGTAGTGGCGTCTCTTTACATCACATTTTGACAATAAAAACCCAAGACTGTTACTGTCGATGATAATTTGGCCTATCTGTCTACATGTTAATGAATATTTGAACACTATATCTTACAAATTTCTGTGTACATAGCCCCCATTACAGCTTGCTGGTCAAAGACTACACCTAATCAAAGAATACAGCTGGTCAAAGACTACACCCGGTCAAAGACGTTTCAATTGTTACAATCTCATAAGACAGCCAGTAGTTTCCTTGTCAACACTGTGCCATATGCTCTTGGCTACACATCTCACCTCAGGAGCTTCACTGAACAGTTATCTTTCAAATAGCATATATTAGAATACCGAATTTTGAAGTTATATTTATGCATTTGTCAGAAAAGTTGAAAATATATTAACAACTTTTATGAAAAGTCACCCTTTCTTGCTGCATTGGTCTAAAGTTAAGTGCTGTTTCTCTACATAGTTTGCAGTATGCAGAAAACGTATTCCGTAATTTGTGAAGAATATATATATGAGGCCACTCAAAAAATAATTTGTTTCTCATCACCCAGCAGTGAAAAATGGGACGAGGGCTTTTTTTTTTTTTTTTTTTTTCTACTGGGGGCTGAAATATATAGGGAAATTAGACTTTCCGCGCACAATTTTCACATTTTAGTAGTTAAGAGTTTGTTGAACAGAAAAAGTCATTCCTAGCCCTCTGTATTCCTAACAGCATAAGCTTTAATTTATACCAAATATGCCAATATTTATCGACTTTAAAATCATTAAAAAAAAAGAAGAAAGTTTTCCCCAAATCAGAAATCAAAAAGTGAAATGTGCAAATAAAAGAGTGAAAACCAAAAGTGAAAAGTGGTTTGAGATTTGAGGTTTCCACTTTCAGTGTCACACTGTCAATCTGTCGACAGGTTGTGACAGGTATCTTTTAGCATTGGGATATGGTTCAGAAGCCAGAGAACGCCAGTAGTGGGGCAAAAATGTCAAATAGCACAATATGAGTCAGATTTTCCAAAAATGTACAATTTGGCAAGAAAGTTGTCAATTTTGTACAAGGGTCAGATCTTCAAAAAATGTCCCATTTCGCGAGAAAAATTGTCAGAATTTCAAAAAATGTGATTTTCGTGAAATTGTCAGATTTGGCGAGAAAAAGGGTCAGAAATGAAAAAAGTCGTTTCTTTCCCGGAAAATGTCCAAACGGGCAAGAAAATGGTCAGAATTTCCAGAGATGTGATTTTCGGGAAATTGGCAGAAATGCCGAGAAAAAAGGTCACTTTTCACTTTTTGGTTTGCATTTTTCTTTGGTTTGCATTTTTCACTTTTTGATTTGCACTTTTCTCTTTTTGATTTGCACTTTTCACTTTTTGATTTGCAATTTGCACTTTTCTATCCATTTGGCCCTTCTGGGCCACTGTACTTAAGCATACAAATACGGACCTCCATATATGGTGTCTGATGAGATCCGGCCAATGTGAACATCTTTGAGTGGGTGCCATCTTTGACCGGCTCAATATAAAATGGTGTATTTAGGGCAGATAGCCCATTTACATCTGCATCTCCCCATAATAAACCGTTCTCTATCAACCCGGTCAAAGATGGCACCTAGTCAAAGACGTTCACATTGTCCAGATCTCATGAGACACAGCCATATATTTGTGGAGCTCTACAAATTTATGGAATGTGTAATTCACAAATTTGTGGATGTCCATAAATTCATGGAGGTCCGAAAATTTGTGAAGAAACAGCACCCTGGGGTATTGACTTACCTGAAGGGGGCCACATGCACAGGTGTCTTATGGTTTCTGTACAGAAGATATCATCCCATGTGCCATAATTGATGTAGAGCTTTGCACACACCACCTCGTTGGCCTGTGCGTTGGGTTCTCCGGGATGCCAGTGTGTGTAGACTAAGGCAGAGTTGTCCGACTCCCACCTCATGTCGCTGAGATGGCCAGAGTCATGGTCTCGTGCACCGAGCCACACGTCTGTGCTGACCCCCTCACTGTGGTGGGAATAGGGAGGGTTACATATTCTTGATTATTCTATTTATATGTGAGCTGCGGTGGGCAAACTGACCACTGGACTGTGACCACTGGGTAGGATGACTCTGAATCGACGAGTTATGCATAAATATAAATAGCCATACATATATCATGAGATGCATTTGAACACGTACATTCAAAATATTATATTACATAGTGAAATCTTTTCTCCTTTTTTTTTCAATGAAACATCATCAGCTTTTTTTACTGATGCTTTTCCTTTCTCCGTTTTTGTCACACACAACCCAACTCCGGCAACCAGTGGAGTTTAAAGTAAAATAACATTAGTACAAAGATATGTTATTATACTTGAGTGACAGGTGCATACAGAGGGATGCATCTGTTTGGTGAGGTCCGATAATTGGTTCGATTATATTGATTTTGGGTAGCGGTATAATACATTAGCATGCCATGGGCTTGTCAAGGCTTGGCAGAGAATAGCCATTCAGACTACAGTCCTTTGTTATAATTTATGTTGGTGATTCTGTGTAGACAGTTCAGGCTATTGTATTCACTGATTGCCATCCTTTAGGCTGTGAGAGTTTTAGCGGCAAACGTTTCCAGACAGTCTGTTAAGGTGAATACTGGGCACCGTATATATTTACAATAATAATTTTTTAAGGCCGAAAGGCCCCGGAGGGGCCCTGGTGGTGAGCTTGCGAACTACCAGGTTGAGGCATTATATTGTTTTCATTTGACAGGAAGTCAGTACGGGTGCCGCCATTTTGTTTTAAGGGGTGCCGCCATTTTGTTTTAAGGTGTCACAACACAAATTTATGCATATAATTATAAAATTAATATTAATCAACCTTCTATCCTGAGGTTGATCATAAGCATACCTGTACCCCCTAACATGGACCCAAGGAATTCAATGGTTCTATTGGTTTGTTGCTAAGACAGCTGGTTGCCTAGCAACAGCTATTCTAATTGTTTATCTGCCTAGCAACACCCATTTCCATGCTCCTGAGGTTGATTATAATCCTACCTACCCCCCCCCCCTAACATGGACCCAAGGAATTCAATGGTTCTATTAGTTTGTTGCGAAGACAGCTGGTTGCCTAGCAACAGCTATTCTAATTGTTTATCTGCCTAGCAACACCCATTCCCATGCTCCTGAGGTTGATTATAATCCTACCTACCCCCCCTAACATGGACCCAAGGAATTCAATGGTGCTATTAGTTTGTTGCTTTACCAGCTGGTTGCCTAGCAACAGCTATTCTAATTGTTTATCTGCCTAGCAACACCCATTCCCATGCTCCTGAGGTTGATTATAATCCTACCTACCCCCCCCTAACATGGACCCAAGGAATTCAATGGTTCTATTGGTTTGTTGCTAAGACAGCTGGATGCCTAGCAACAGCTATTCTAATTGTTTATCTGCCTAGCAACGCCCATTTCCATTCTCCTGAGATTGATTAGAATCATACCTACCCCCCCTAACATGGACCCAAGGAATTCAAAGGTTCTATTAGTTTGTTGCTAAGACAGCTGGTTGCCTAGCAACAGCTATTCTAATTGTTTATCTGCCTAGCAACACCCATTTCCATGCTCCTGAGGTTGATTTTAATCCTACCTACACCCCCTAACATGGACCAAAGGAATTCAATGGTTCTATTGGTTTGTTGCTAAGACAGCTGGTTGCCTAGCAACAGCTATTCTAATTGTTTATCTGCCTAGCAACACCCATTTCTATGCTCCTGAGGTTGATTATAATCGTACCTACACCCCCTAACATGGACCCAAGGAATTCAAAGGTTCTATTGGTTTGTTGCTAAGACAGCTGGTTGCCTAGCAACAGCTTTTCTAATTGTTCATTTGCCTAGCAACACCCATTCCCATGCTCCTGAGGTTGATTATAATCCTACCTACCCCCCCTTACATGGACTGGAGGAATTCAATGGCTCTATTAGTGCTGCTGCACTGGTGGCCACCTAGTGGCTGTATATTACACTATATCCCTGTAATGGCACGTTTTCCCCTGCTGTGTCACATCTGTCAGTTATATCATCCTCCCGCCCTGTTTATATGGTGTCTTGAATGGGTCCTCTACAAATATACCAACCATGTTGACATTATGTTCCTTCAAATGCAAGAATTGTGGTTGTTGCCGCGTATAAAAATGCCTGAGGCATTTTTTTACGCGGCAACAACCGCAATTCTTGTTTTACAGATCTGATGATATCTACAGATGTGTGAGGAAAGAAATTTGGCAACAAAAAATCCCCCCCCCCTGTTCAATTAATTTCTCCCATTATCTATGCATCACTATAACCCAGGCATAATTTAAAATTGATTTTAATGTAATAACCCTGGTGTGTGGCTATCATGGTGAGGTTACCTAAGCATATGTTGCCTTTGTTTTCCCACACTGTGACGTAGCAGAGCTGTATATATAACCCAACCTATCAAGCGCCACAGAGAATATGCAGGGCGTAATAAGCACTTACTAAGTGGTCTTCGCCCACTGGATCAGACCAGTGCAGAACTTGTTCAGACTGATGACGACACCTGTAAATATCTAATCTCCTACAGTGCATGATCAGAAAACAAGACTTAATCAAATCGATATACCATATACTGAGTATTGATTTTATCGAGGTTTCATGCAGATAAAGACAAAGGACTGACTCCTGCTTCCTTCGTGACAAGGAAGACGCCAACTAGTGACGTCACATTTATTAACGGAAGTGAACTAGAGCCCCGTATTGTACACTGGCTGCAAAGTGTCCACTTCACATTATGTCAACAGCTTTCCATCACAAAGTGTCCACAACATACATTTGTCTGCACTCCACATCACAAAATGTCCACAAAATACAATTTGTCCCTAGCAACCATCACAAAGTGTCTGCAAATACAGTTTGTCCACACCCAACCATCACAAAGTGTCCACAATTTCAACATGTCCACAATGACATAATGTGATGTGGACACTTTGTATCAGGCCGAAAAAAAGGTGTTTCTGGTTACCCGACCCTACCTAGCAAATGAGGGCCGACCCTTGAAATTGCTATCCAATTTTGAAAAAATACCTACATTTCAAGTAGTTTTTGGGCTATTTCAGAGTTGTTTTGATAGTCCAGAAGTCAACACTGTTGTCAGCGAATAGGCACTGAAGTTTTCGAGTCAATTTTTGGCTACTTTTCAGACCAAAATAAAAAATGAAAATTAATTTAATTTAAGTCTGACCTACCCTAGATTTTCAGACTATGTAACCTGAAACACAACTTCCTTTTTTTTGGCCTCATATGGACAATAGGGTGTCCCACCATGTTCATCCAATATCTAAATGAAGGAAAAATATGAGATGCAAAGTAAATGGACTGACCTGCTGAGGAATGTCTCGACACCAGTCTGTTGGGCCGCACTCCTTACCTCGGCCAGGACGGTACCGTTCTGCACACACCAGTCCCGGGCGTCGTACCAGCTCCGGGGGCTCCCCACCAGGTAGCACTGGCTACCCACCGCGGTGTAGGCAGGGGGGCACACTGCAACACAATCACAAACTGGGGTGTAGGCAGGGGGGCACACTGCAACACAATCACAAACTGGGGTGTAGGCAGGGGGGCACACTGCAACACAATCACAAACTGGGGTGTAGGCAGGGGGGCACACTGCAACACAATCACAAACTGGGGTGTAGGCAGGGGGGCACACTGCAACACAATCACAAACTGGGGTGTAGGCAGGGGGGCACACTGCAACACAATCACAAACTGGGGTGTAGGCAGGGGGGCACACTGCAACACAATCACATACTGGGGTGTAGGCAGGGGGGCACACTGCAACACAATCACAAACTGGGGTGTAGGCAGGGGGGCACACTGCAACACAATCACAAACTGGGGTGTAGGCAGGGGGGCACACTGCAACACAATCACAAACTGGGGTGTAGGCAGGGGGGCACACTGCAACACAATCACAAACTGGGGTGTAGGCAGGGGGGCACACTGCAACACAATCACAAACTGGGGTGTAGGCAGGGGGGCACACTGCAACACAATCACAAACTGGGGTGTAGGCAGGGGGGCACACTGCAGCACAATCACAAACTGGGGTGTAGGCAGGGGGGCACACTGCAGCACAATCACAAACTAGGGTGTAGGCAGGGGGGCACACTGCAACACAAACTGGGGTGTAGGCAGGGGGGCACACTGCTACACAAACTGGGGTGTAGGCAGGGGGGCACACTGCAACACAATAACAAACTGGGGTGTAGGCAGTGGGGCACACTGCAACACAATCACAAACTGGGGTGTAGGCAGGGGGGCACACTGCAACACAATCACAAACTGGGGTGTAGGCAGGGGGGCACACTGCAACACAAACTGGGGTGTAGGCAGGGGGGCACACTGCAACACAATCACAAACTGGGGTGTAGGCAGGGGGGCACACTGCAACACAAACTGGGGTGTAAGCAGGGGGGCACACTGCAACACAATCACAAACTGGGGTGTAGGCAGGGGGGCACACTGCAACACAAACTGGGGTGTAGGCAGGGGGCACACTGCAACACAATCACAAACTGGGGTGTAGGCAGGGGGGCACACTGCAACACAATCACAAACTGGGGTGTAGGCAGGGGGGCACACTGCAACACAATCACAAACTGGGGTGTAGGCAGGGGGGCACACTGCAACACAAACTGGGGTGTAGGCAGGGGGCACACTGCAACACAATCACAAACTGGGGTGTAGGCAGGGGGGCACACTGCAACACAAACTGGGGTGTAGGCAGGGGGCACACTGCAACACAAACTGGGGTGTAGGCAGGGGGGCACACTACAACACAATCACAAACTGGGGTGTAGGCAGGGGGGCACACTGCAACACAATCACAAACTGGGGTGTAGGCAGGGGGGCACACTGCTACACAATCACAAACTGGGGTGTAGGCAGGGGGGCACACTGCAACACAATCACAAACCGGGGTGTAGGCAGGGGGGCACACTGCAACACAATCACAAACCGGGGTGTAGGCAGGGGGGCACACTGCAACACAATCACAAACTCGGGTGTAGGCAGGGGGGCACACTGCAACACAATCACAAACTGGGGTGTAGGCAGGGGGGCACACTGCAACACAATCACAAACTGGGGTGTAGGCAGGGGGGCACACTGCAATACAAACTTGGGTGTAGGCAGGGGGGCACACTGCAACACAATCACAAACTGGGGTGTAGGCAGGGGGGCACACTGCAACACAATCACAAACTGGGGTGTAGGCAGGGGGGCACACTACAACACAATCACAAACCGGGGTGTAGGCAGGGGGGCACACTGCAACACAAACTGGGGTGTAGGCAGGGGGCACACTGCAACACAATCACAAACTGGGGTGTAGGCAGGGGGGCACACTGCAACACAAACACAAACCGGGGTGTAGCCAGGGGGGCACACTGCAGCACAATCACAAACTGGGGTGTAGGCAGGGGGGCACACTGCAATAGGGAAGATTACATATACTGATTGTTTCTATTTATATGGGAGGTGCGGTGGGCAAACAAACCACTGGACTGTAACATTTAGGTAGGGTAACTCTGATTCAGTCAGTCATATATTCTTAGGACCTCCGGTACTTTCTGGAGACGCACTGCCATAGTGTATTGTTTCCAATGCAAACGCAAAATCTTGGCTTTCAGGGGCCCTCTTTACTATACGCATTGGCCCGCTATGGCAGTGCTAAGGATATGACTATAAATACCCATACATGTATTATGAGGTACATGTGATCACATGCATATCATTTGTTATACTGTTTATTGAAAGCTATGAATCACCATAACCCAGAGACAGTTAGAAATAGAGTTTAATCTAATGACCCAGGTGTGTGGCTATCATGGTGAGGCTACCTGACGATGTGCAGGCTGTGTTTGCCCACATTGTGACGTAGCAGACCTGTATACATATGTAACTTGACCTATAGGTACAAGTCTGCTATGTCACAGTGTGCGCAAACGCAGCCTACACGCGGTTAGGTAACCTCACCATGATAGCCACACACCAGGATAATTACTGTAAAGTTTATCTCTAATTGCCTTTCGGTTGTATCTATAAGCAGATTTCGCTACATAACACCCCAGTAAACATAAAATGTTATACAACATTTTGTAACGTTATCTAACGTTATATAACGTTTCTCTAAAGCTCCTCACTATGGCATAACATTATATACAGTTTTAGAACGTTATTTTGATGTAAATCAACGTTTTTTTTATTTGCTTGGACATGTGTCATATGTATATGATAGTATCTGCCTCCTTTAGGACACATTTAGCTATTTATAGATGACAAAACTGGCTGATTCATGGGGCATATACCTGGGGGTCATAGTCCAGTGGTTTGTTTGCCCACCGCACCTCCAATATAAATAGAAACAATCAACTTTATGTTATTGGTTTTATCGAGGTTTCAAGCAGATAAGGATAAAGGACTGACTCCTGCTTCCATCGTGACAAGGAAGGCACCAACTAGTGAAGTCACTTTATTAACCGGAAGTGACATGAACGCTGGTCACCAGGTAACATATTTTCCCGTGTCGTACAATTTTCAACACCCTCATCGACAAGTGAAAATATATTGTGTTAACACTACACAATAAACAAGAACTTTTTAATGTATGACACTGTAAAATAAACACTCCTCCTCAAACTTAGTTTCAGTGTTTGTTATTGAACACTCCTCCTGAATAATGAATGTTCACTTTTTGAGAAATTATGTTCAGTGTCTCTCCAGATTTTTGAAGTTCTTATCTTGACTTACAAATAGATGTTGAAAAGTTCTCCAGTAAACTGGTCTTTAGTTCTTAGTTTCCTCCAGTAAACTGGTAAAGTCCTTTGACTGAATAGTCAAGTATTGTTTCTCAGATAAACACACAAATTAATAAACAGTATTTCCTTCAATTACATACTAAAATAAACCAGTTATTTTAACTTATTTAGTTTACATACATGTTCTCCTTTTGTTTTGTTTTACATTAAATTTACACTTAATAGCATACACACCAGCGATGACAATTGAATATAACTCAAACTTGAATAAACCTTGGGAAGAGAGGTTTCAAGCACTTCATTCCCTTGTGAGGCCTCACCTCCCTAACACTGGCAAAATTACACATTGCCCTCTGTCTTTGTAGCACATGGTGATCAGCTCCAGTTCACGGTTATCAGCTCCAGCTCACAAGTGATCAGCTACAGCTCACAAGTGATCAGCTACAGCTCATGGTGATCAGCTACAGCTCACAAGTGATCAGCTACAGCTCATGGTGATCAGCTACAGCTCACAAGTGATCAGCTACAGCTCACGGTGATCAGCTACAGCTCACAAGTGATCAGCTACAGCTCACGGTGATCAGCTACATCTCACGGTGATCAGCTACAGCTCACGGTGATCAGCTACAGCTCACAGGTGATCAGCTACAGCTCACAAGTGATCAGCTACAGCTCACGGTGATCAGCTACATCTCACGGTCTCCTCCTACAGCAAACTCTCCTGTCACACCCCAAGTCGTATATATACTGATGTCCTAACTGCGACCTCCGTGGTATCCTGAACCGGCACCTTCCTGGTGCACCCTGGTCATCACACATGGTCCCTGCAGCTCCCAAGACACGCTCTCAGACATACATACACCTGTCACAATTGTATACACAAAATTCACACACAGACCCTCCTGGCCACTTACACGAGCTCTGTAATTCCCAGCCACTGCCTGTAACTCCCTGTAACTGTCTGTAGCTACCTCACGTCCTCCCGTGTTACAGCATGCAACATCGTACCCGGCGTCCTCGCCACTGCCGCCACACTCCCACGTCGTCCCACGTCGTCCTCACGCTGTGAAATCTCCAACTTGACACCCACGCCGCCTCCGATCCCCGCATCTACCCGGCGTCTTCACAATCACACGTGTACCGTGCCGACTTCTGTGATCATTCCCAATCACCCACCTGGTCACACACGTCCCTTGCTGTCCACAACAGCTCCAAACACGTAACTCCAAGACGACAATCTCGGCGATCACTCACTCCGACATGCCACGGCACCTTGTCCTACGTCAGCCTGCCTGTAGCACCCACGATGATTCCTATCATCGCCAAATCACCATACACACGTTTCTAGGCTTCTCTATCGACCTTACAGCTACCACAATCCATAGCATCTTAAGTCAACGTCGTACACACAGCAACAAATCATACAAGGCGTCCTCGCCATCTTGCTGCCTCCCACGTCGCCTGCCTGCAGCCCGGCCTGCAGCCACGCCACCTCCGATGGCGTTCCTTGGGCATCTTTGGCGCGTCCTCAATCACACTTTCTCTGCGATCAATCCTCCTTAACTCTTCCTTTACCACGTCCCAAATAAAGGCACCTCTCCCAAAACCAGATTGTTTCAGATGAAATTTTAATGGAATATTAAGATGTAAAGGCGCAATCGGTCTTGAGGCGTAAATTCGCCAAAAGGCGCGATCGGTAAAGGAAGAGTTAATCCAACTTTGATTTCCCTCAAGCAGAACGCACTTTACAGCTTCAGACGTTAGTCTCTCCACTGTTTGTATTCTGGAACCATAGCCTATTGGTTTTATCGAGGTTTCAAGCAGATAAGGACAAAGGACTGACTCCTGCTTTCATTGTGACAAGGAAGGCACCAACTAGTAACGTCCCTTTATTAACCGGAAGTGACATGAACGCTGGTCACCCGGGAACATATTTTCCTGCGTCGTACAATTTTCAACATATGTAACCTTCCCTATACAATAACAAACTGCCTCTGAACTTACTCCCCAAGCTGGCCCCACCTCGACCTCTGTTCCCGAGCGTCATCGCTGGCACCAAAGGTTGCTGGTTAGAATAGTTCCTGTGCGCTTGGTGCTGTTGTATTAAAAGTGCAGATGGGTACCGCTTAGGAATCTCCCCCAATATACGGGGGAAGTGACGTGGTCATGGCCCCTCAAATACCAGCGATGTCGCTCGGACGCGTCCGAGGACGAGTTGGGGCCAGTTTGCTTACTCCCTGTTTATCCAGAGTGAATCACTGTGCTACCAAGGCTATGCTCTTTGTTGTCATGATGCATGAATGTAGCCCTGCTGGGTCTAATCACGGGGCTGCGTTCATGCATCATGAAGATAAAAGTGCATAATGCAAAGACAAAAGTGCATAATGCAAAGACTTGCCGGGGCTGCATTGGTGCATCATGCCGCCCCTTTGAGAGTGTATCAACCCTGTCCCGGTTGACAAGAATATGATATTTTATGTCTAAATAATGTTTACGTTTTACAACATTTCGCCATGATACGGATCCATAACGAAACGTTATATAACTTTGTATGTATGATTTTATTTTTGTTTGCTGGGGTTTGGCATGATGCATAAATCATACATCACTCAATAGAGCTACATTTATGCATCATGACAACCAAAGACATGATGCACTGAAACACTAAATGCCGTTCTTAAAGGGATAAGGCACTCTGCGGCTGTTTGAGGGATATCTCAGCTAACAAAAAAACCACGTTATTTTACGTCAAAATGAGATTATATAACATTTTGCCCTGATAAGGAGCCATAAAGAAACATTATTTATATAACGTTGTATAAACGTTCATTGATTGCTGGGATAGCATAGCTATATAGCTCAGCAGATTATCTTTAAACTAGTTTGGTTTAGTGTCCTTCAACAAAGAGAAAATATTGGTGGACACAATTACAATTATTCATGTGAGAGCTGAATTCAAAACTCACCCTGAGCTGATGCTTGAACTAGAAGTACAGAGAAGACGTGGAGACGGAGTTGCCAGGACGGAGTCATTGTGACAATAAGATTGTGTTGTTTGGTGGTGATAGAGGTGGAGCAGCCAAGGCCCTGCCCAGGCCCAAAAAACAGGTTTGATTCAGGTAACCTGGCAAGAAAATGAAAGGTCGGTAAGTCAGATTTAAAAAAAAAACTTTTCTTTTTTAAGACGTGAAAATACTATCCAGCCTCTCCAAAGACCCTAAAGTGACCAAAAAAAGGGTAAAAATACGAACATTTTGTTGCAGGCACGTATCACTCGGGGCAGCCCAAGCGTGCGTGGAGAGCACACTGCCCGCCTATAGTAGCTCAAGTGCCGTAGCAGAGCGGTGGAGAAGCAGCTAGCCCTGCGGTGTCGCGGTTACTAAGTAGCATTTTCAACTCTAGAGTGGAGGGACTGGGGCTCGACTGCCCGCGGGACTGACCCATTTTCCGCTGTTTGTTACAATGTCTTCAAAACTTCATAAAAAAACATAGGGTCGGCCCTGTTTTGATAGGGTCAGTCGGGTGACCTGAAACAAACCCCTTTTTTTGCCTCATTCAATATACATGGTCACGTTTACCTGCACTTATCACTTCCCGCAGGTACTGTCTGCGTCTCTGTCTGAGGCCATTAATCATTTAACGATGACAGATTCCTTCATAATGTGAGGTCCTATAAAGGATGAATGCAGCCCTGCCAGATCTACTCACTAAGGATGCGGTCATGAAGTGCGTTACTGCTGTTTACCAGACAGGACTGGCTAAAAGTGACCTCCATACCATCGATAATTTATAAATCTTAAAAGCTTCAACAGGTCCGTAACTTATTACCGTGAGGGAGGCCAGGCTGGACCGGAAACTGCCTGAGCGTGGGCATTATGGGAAACCTGAATAGGGAGAATTCTTTTTTTTGTTGTGTTCTACATGTCAAGCAGTAAAGCCTCAGTTAGATAGCAGGGCCAGATGCAGTCTCAAACCCAGTCAACTCTAATGGCGACACGCTCAGTGGAGTGTCTGGGAAGGCTCATACCTAACCACTGTTTGGTTGGATCACCAGCAACCAGCCGATCTTCAGGATCCCGGGGAAACCAAGGTGGCACCAATTCATTACATGGGTATATAGGGATAGAGATTCACTGATTGAGGCAGAATGGCATTGTTCAAAGTGACAGGCAAATGTTGAAATGCTACATAGGCTTGTTCTATTTCAGTCGGCCCCACCTACCACTGTGCACAGTGTTATGTAACAGCGCCACTAGTGTACACGGAGGCTAGTCCTGCTTTGGCCCAATGACGGGTTACATCGACACAGGGTGCATGTACGAAGGTCTAACCTCTAGACTACACGGCGGCATGGATGAGCGCCCTTAGACTCTACTACTGATAGAGTCGGCGCGGCTGAGACTGGGCCAGACTGGGTTGGATGGCATGGTTCCCTGAATGAACTGAAAACATGCTGGGTCAGTAGCATATATAGTGCATGGAAAGTGGGCTTTGCCTCAGGCAATGACTATTCCCCTGATTCACTGGCTGAGTTGGACTGAAATTAAATCATGCCAATAGCTATAATACTGCCCATTGTTTTCTATGGGAATTTCGCTGTAGCTTCAAGCCAAAGGGAAATTAAATCATGGCAATAGCCCATAGACACCCATATTATATTTTGTAAATTGTATGGGGCTGAACAAAATTAAATCATGGTGTGGTGGTTCGTAGTTATTCTAGTTTAAGGAACAATGAGAACGGCAGTTTCCAGGTGCGAGAATATCAGACTTTTATTACAAAGTAACCTCCGTTCCTTAACAAGGGAACAATCAGTGTGGAATCAATACACACAGGTAACCAGGTTTCTATACGAATATAGGAAACAGTCAGTATAGTCTTAGTATACAACGTTGTCCGCAAGGTTGGACATGGTGAAGTCTATCGTCAGTCGGGCCTGCACTGACTGCCTTCCAGGTAAACACACAGGTCTTATTTAACCACTGGTCCTTTGATCACGTGGCCAGGTGGGTGGGTCGGCGGCCCACCTAAGAGCGGCACATGGTAACCTAGAGAGGACCCGAGTCCTCTCCTGGGAACTGTGTGCTAGCAGGTTTTAATTTAGATGGTTCCACACCCCAAATGCTGTAGGTATTACGGCGCCCCCCCTTTTCAAAAATCCTGGATCCGCCCATGTACTAACCTCAAGAGGTCGGCTATAATGATAAAGGTTGTTGATGTAACAAGGGTTCTAGGATACAACAACGTTACCATGCTATCAGTGACAATGCAAAACAGCATATATTATTCAAAACTATTTTTTCATTTCTTTTGGCCTTGGACACAAGTCACAGAACCACTCAGGCGTATGGCACTTGAATGGCAGCCTGAATGGAATGTCATTATTTATTATTAAGTAGAGACGACCCACAATAGGCTTCCTCCCAACCCGTCAGCTCCTACTTCCATATTACTGTAATTGTATTAATTTTCGCTCAGTACATATTTTCGCGCATTTCGCCCACATGTCTATGTGTGCGTAAATATGATGTGCTCGAAAATATTGAACAAAAAAAATGCTTTCCAATGATATCTGACATTCTATATTGCACTGCAGAAGAGACTCATTTACCAAATCTAACATTTTTCTCGTTTATGGAAGTGACTTCCGGACCTCCATAAGAAATTTATGGACTCCATTTAAGTTGGGGGGCAAAATATTTGAACAATAATTTTGGGCTGTGAAACCCTTAATAACTGTCCGATTGAAAAACCGTAAAAACTGACATGTTGCTAAAGATCCCCTGATTGCAGCTGCGCAAAAATATGATTGTGCGAAAATGCCTCTATGTGCTACGTGCGCGAAAATTTATCTGCGCGAAAATATCTACGCTTACAGTATTCTACAAAGCTCAATGCATAAAGACCATCTAGGGTAGATTCACCACTCTATATAAACTATAATTCACCTAAGGTATGAATATCGACCGGCAATATTCTGACAAGTTATCAATACTGTTAATTCAAATGATTGAATTTCGACTGAAATGAAAGAAATGTGGAAGAAATTTTTTGACCAGTACAGATAGGCCCACTAATATTGTCTAGGTCTATTATTCTGTGGCATTTGATCATCTATTATGATTAATCATATATATGTTCAGGCAAAACACATGATATTTTTGTCTTTTTGCAAGCCACATATTCCTTGGTCAAAGATGTCCAAAGCAAGGTGTATGTCCGTCTTTGGGTTAATCTACCCTGTGGTGTACAAGGTATTGTGATGGATTAAGGGAGTGGTCATTTTTTAACAACATGGGGGGGTTGGTGGATTTGGGGGGGACCAAAGAAATTTGGACCCCTTGAAGGGGGGGACCAAAAAATGCTGGACCCTTCTTGAAAAAACCTGCGCGTTACTATACCTCAAAGGGGTTGGCCGCCCTCAATTTTAACTTGCCTGACGGGGGGACCAAAAAAAAATTTCAACCCCTGCCATAGGGTGACCAAGAAAAGTTGGACCCGCTCCCGCGAAAATTCACTGACCCCCCCCTGTTGTTAAAAAATGACCACTCCCTAATGTCATTAAAGTTGCATGGCGAACAATGTTGACATCCAGGTACAGCAGATAGAGTAGCCGCACCCTCCCGGTCATCATGACGCGTCTGAGGCAGCTCCTCTACCTCCTGGTTCTACTTCTACAGGTACAAGGTACTCAGCAAGGTGAGTGTTGGGGATGTTGTAAATCAATTATCATAGTCTTTGGTATATGACATAAACATGGACGTACCCGTGGCTTTAAAATGTAGATCTTCTCGGGCTTGTCTCAATAGGAATAATAATAATGGGTAGGATAAATGGGTGAGACCCTGTGTTAATCATTAGGGGGCAGCCTTCGGGCCATGTAGCCATTTATAACTGACATCTTATGCTGCCTAGAGTAACAACAGAGACCATTTCCGTTACATTTGTGGCATTCTATTTTGTATTTGCTGCTATGTTACATGTTTTCTGTTGCTTTGTAAGAAATAATGTACACATGAGAGCTATGGTTGTGACATTTTGATACAGTTTGATGCATGCAGTTACATGCGTGAGTACGTAGTTAATACCACTACTGAAACAGGTAAATGAGTCCAGTTGTACACACATAAAGGTAGTATTGACTCAGTCCATTGTCTACTAGAATCTTTCTGATATGTAACCATTGGTTTCCTCCTTACAGCTTGTACAGGAGCTCTCACAGAGGTGCATGGCATGTGCTTCTACGTTTCTCCAAGTACTGACAACTGGGATGTTGGTCTGGACCTGTGTAACAACCTACAAGGGGACACTAGCATGGCTATAATCAGATCTGCAGCAGACCAGGCGGCAGCGGAAACCTTCCTTAATGAGTAAGTGCAATGTCACTATGTTTCCTTCTTGTCTATATTGCCAAATATTAATGAAATATATATGAATGCATCATGCCCTTAGTCATCAGTATGTATAAAGGCAGTCCTAGTAAGTAACTGCACTGTGAAATGATCCATTGCTACAGAGAATTTATGTCAAATTTGACATTAAATGTCATTCATGGACTAATATTCACAGGACTGGAATTAAATCAAATATACCAATGGATTAAAAACCAATGATAATCATTATTTTCTATCTCTGTGAAAGAGACAAAAGGAAAGGCCGGTAAAAGCTACTGCATCATAAGGGAATGGTAATTTTTTAACAACAGGGGGGGTTGGTGGATTTTCGGGTCAGAATTTTTCTAGTCCCCGAGGGGTCGAACATTTTTTGGTCCCCTCCTCCAGGCAGATTGAAATTGAGCGCCGCCGACCCCTTTGAGCTATAGTAACGCTCGGGCTTTTCCGCTAAATAGGGGTGTAATCTTTTTGGTCCCCCCCTCAAGAGGGGTCCACATTTTTTGGTCCCCCCCCCAAATCCACCAAACCTCCCTGTTGTTAAAAAATGACCACTCCCTAAAGACAAATGTTATCTTTGGGAGACATATCATCCAAAGGGTATAAAATCAAGGGCATATTTTTATGCGATCAACTTCTCAGCGTTGCACCTGTCAGCATGATGCAAGCCATTAACAGGTCAAGTTGCACGTCCAGGTCCTCTCTCCTCGCTACCCAAACAGGGAAGTTAAATCTCTGTTGTACATTCTCTCTGTAAACACAGACAAGGGATCACACAGGATGTGTACATTGGTCTGCGAGCTGACTCTTCTGGTGGAGACTTCACATGGATCACGACTGAAACAACAGCAGCTTACGAGAACTGGATTCCTAGCCAGCCAGATCACGCTGGGATCCCAAGCTATTGTGCCAGACTGAGCTATGGATACAGTTGGCAATGGGCCGATCATCAATGTACAAGTCCCTACAGGGTCCTGTGTATGCAGCCAAGTGAGTATGGTCCACTGAATGAAAAACAGAATTAACATGGCATTTAGGTTTACTTAAATTATATTTCATTTATCTTTGTTTGCACATAGTTACGTGATCTCCAGGGGACTTAAATTTCTACTTTGCCAATTAAAAATACATTTTACTCAAGACTAATCACCAGTTGGCCTTCTGGTAGTTTGTGCAATGGTTATTGCCGAATGGATCATGACCTTAAATATTGTAGTGTTTAGGGCGTTATCAAGGTCCAGTACAGAACATTGTGTTTAAAACTCATTTTGACTCAGCCCCTTATTGGATGTGTATAGGTGGCTGGCTTAGAAGGGGTTTAACACTTTAAGATAGAAAACAGAAAAAAAAACCCACCTGAAGCTGCAAGATTGGGATATTACATCATTATCACTGATCCCAGGAAAATTATGATGTACCTGACTTGGGTGATCTCACACTTTACTGCCATGAGTACCTACATCTACATCAGTTTATCATTTGTGATCCTGATAGTTGTTCCTTGCGTCTATTCTAAACTTATGCTCATATATATATATAGCTTCCATACTTCTGTAGAACTTTTTGGGTACATTTGCTGGCAATTTGTCCAGTTATGATAGGTAACCAATGTATTTGTTGATTAAGGCCCTTCATGGGAATCATAATGCTTCAAGGTATCAAGCATGTATTGGTGCATGGTTAAGTCCCTTCTGGAGTGTAGCACAAGGAACATCTTCATAAAGGGTTTCAGGTCCTGAAAGTGAAAGGACCAGGTGGAGACGTACAAGATCCAACTGAAGTCAGTGCCATCACCATTATATCAAGGTCCAACTGAAGTCAGTGCTGTCACAATTATAACAAGATCCAACTGAAGTCAGTGTCGTCACCATTATGACAAGATCCAACTGAAGTTAGTGCCGTCACCATTATGACAAGGTCCAACTGAAGTCAGTGCCATCACCATTATGACAAGGTCTAACTGAAGTCAGTGCCATCACCATTATAACAAGATCTAACTGACGTCAGTGCCATCACCATTATAACAAGATCTAACTGAAGTCAGTGCCATCACCATTATAACAAGGTCCAACTGACGTCAGTGCCATCACCATTATAACAACTGAAGTCAGTGCCATCACCATTATAACAAGATCTAACTGACGTCAGTGCCGTCACCATTATAACAACTGAAGTCAGTGCCATCACCATTATAACAAGATCTAACTGACGTCAGTGCCGTCACCATTATAACAAGCCCAGCTAACAAAAAAACATTATTTAACGTCAAAATAACGTTTTGAATTTTACATAACGTTATTTCATATTAAAGAGCCTTAGAAAAACGTTGACATATAATGGTATATAACGTTATAAAATGGTGTATAAAGTTATTTGTTTACTGGGAGGTCCAACTGAAGTCAGTGCTGTCACCATCATAACAACTCAAGTCAGTGCTGTCACCATTATATCAAGGTCCAACTGACGTCAGTACTGGAACCATTATAACAAAGGCCACCCCTTGGTGCTCCTAACCATAACTGATGGGATCAGCCGTGACTCAGTCAGTTGGACGAGATTCATCCATAAGTTAGAACTTTCATGCTACAACGGAATCATGGTCTAGCGACGCTAGTGGAATAGACTCTGAAGCTCCTACTTGTGACCTTCAACATTCTGTTTTCCTCTCTTGAAAGCATTTTCACAAAATTCTCTTAAAATATATAAAGAGAGATTGGTTTCGTTTAAATGAGTTATGTGGAGGTATTGATGTCTCCAGTTATCGAGACTTGATTAACATACGTCAATCTCATACAAGACACTAGAAACTATGGAAACAAAGGTGCGCAGCAGAGTAGAGCGGAAATCTGATGACATGTACTTGTCCGTCATGTTGTAATCATGACCATCATGTCAACATGTACCTGTCTGTTATGTTGTCATCATGTCCGCCATGTTGTCATCATGTAAGACAACATGGCGGACACATAGATGACAATATGGCTGACACATAGGTGACATCATGGCGGAAAATCTTGATGACAACATGGCGGACACATAGATGACAACATGGCGGTCGGCATGAAAACATTGCAGACAGCAAGATGACAACATGGCGAACAGAGAGATGACGACATGGTGGACAGATGACAACATGGCGGACAGAGAGATGACGACATGGCGGACAGATGACAACATGGCGGACAGAGAGATGACGACATGGCGGACAGATGACAACATGGCGGACAGAGAGATGACGACATGGCGGACAGATGACAACATGGCGGACAGAGAGATGACGACATGGCGGACAGATGACAACATGGCGGACAGAGAGATGACGACATGGCGGACAGATGACAACATGGCGGACAGAGAGATGACGACATGGCGGACAGATGACAACATGGCGGACAGAGAGATGACGACATGGCGGACAGATGACAACATGGCGGACAGAGAGATGACGACATGGCGGACAGATGACAACATGGCGGACAGAGAGATGACGACATGGCGGACAGATGACAACATGGCGGACAGAGAGATGACGACATGGCGGACAGATGACAACATGGCGGACAGAGAGATGACGACATGGCGGACAGATGACAACATGGCGGACAGAGAGATGACGACATGGCGGACAGATGACAACATGGCTGACAGGGAGATGACGACATGGCGGACAGATGACAACATGGCGGACAGAGAGATGACGACATGGTGGACGCATGATAACATGGCGGACAGAGAGATGACGACATGGCGGACAGATGACAACATGGCGGACAGAGAGATGACGACATGGCGGACAGATGACAACATGGCTGACAGGGAGATGACGACATGGCGGACAGATGACAACATGGCGGACAGAGAGATGACGACATGGCGGACAGATGACAACATGGCGGACAGAGAGATGACGACATGGTGGACGCATGATAACATGGTGGTCAGAGAGACAGAGAGAGAGAGTGTGTGTGTATGTGTGTTTATTCAGGAGCAGTCCCTCGTTTTTACCTTATTGTAAAGTTCTAAGTTGATATAATACAGGTTTCTTGCCTTCCTGCGGGTCTAATTTATAAATTCAGCCACAACCTTAAATAGATATTCATACAGAGATCAAGCAATAGAAAATCAGCCAGTTGACCCCTCAGCAGTCAGGATGGTATTCCTTCAAGTTGTCAATCTTTTATATAATTAACCATTCATGAATAATCTCATTGTACTTATTGGTCGATGAATATATTGTATGCTGATAAGTTGGCATGAGATATGTTATGTCCATCATTTATTACAGAGTGCCAGTGTATACTTACCTGTTGCTGGTCCATACTTACATACTACAGAGAGGTTTGAAGTGAGCATCTTGTACCTAACATCCCATAAAATCCCCTAGAGGATGACCTTTGCATAAACATTGAAGAGAACTCACGAATAAAAGTAGAGTTAGACATTTACCTCAGGGGTCATTCTATCCTTGATGTATTCCTCCATTGGTGCCAATGACACATTGCAATACAGTATCAAACATTATGAATATCAGTGTAACACAGGGGGTATGTAAATGTGAAAACATCATACTGTTTGACATAACGGTTGAGTTTGAGTTTAATTGTTTTACGAGGCAAATATACTCCTCAATACTAGGAGAGATCTCCTCATAACGCCATGTACAACAAATAATCGATGGATAATCACATCAAATATTCAGACAAACAAAATTACATAAATTAATTATAACTGTACATCAGATCAATCATATGTGTGTGTGCGTGGGTTTGTGGGGTTAGTCTGCCCCGATAAACACCTTTAAACGTCATTAACAGCTTGAAGTCCTAGTTTTTCTGTTATGACTCAATATCTAGAACTTTTGTTCCTACAGCGGCACTGCATGAAGCAACCAATTTAAGTATACTTAAAAATCAAAGTTTGTTCTAAGACTTCTTCTAGATTCAGTAGATTAAAGCTGCTTGAAGAAGGTCACCAATCAACTTAAATTCCGCTAAAAATTGCTTGGACGGTTCATTTAGTGCAAGATTTGGGAGCACTGCGAATGCATCACAGGGACTGGGTATATATACATTGTGCATTCACAACTGGGCAGAATATGCAGTTTTGACGCTACAATGTTGATTTACAATTTTAAACCCATGCATTCTTGAATCAATGCATTTAACTCGATATACCTTTAATACTGGTTGTGTCTTGAATACCACATCCACAGAACTGCACATGGACATAGTATTGACATTAACACTACATTTGTGTGGTCACTCTTTCTTTATTAAACCCATGCAGTATTGTCATTATGATCATCAGATTATATTTATCTACTGGTCCCCAAAGAAAAGAGGTGGATTAGGACTATGCAAAAAACAGAATAAAGATATCTGTTATATTAAATGTGTGGGAATGCTGTAAAGTAGAAAAAGTCCTTGTATTTGTACCCCTGCTGCTCTATATATAACCTATCAGGCTCATGGCACTCCCACTAAGTCTACTCAAATTATGGGGGAGATATAGGGGTACTTTGACTTCAAGTATGGGGGATTTGGCCGTAGCTGTATCATGTTTTATGGATGCATTCTGTCCATCAAAACATGTAGTTTTATCATATGAATGCACATTTTCTAATAAGTTGATGCAAAGTCATATATTTTTACATAATATGTCACAAAATCGTAACTGTTGGTTACAATAAAAATGTGCACCTCTTATGGGATACCCTAATATGTATAAAAACTGCCAATAGCTTTAAACCTATTTGGAATTCCATAAATTTTCCCATATTTGACATTGATTGAGGCCATGTCTAGGTATCCTACTGCAGATGTAGGTGCCACAGGCTACCCACTCACACAGTGCTAAGACTCAGGGATAGCTGCACATTCACAGATATTTTAATGTAGGAACAAATTATATGGCATAAGAATTACTATGCCTATTAGGAGCGCATATTCATTGGGATTAAATGAAGGGGTCAACCAATATTGTGGAATGTATATTAAAGCCATGGGGAGCATATGTATGAAACCATGTCAGTATTTTCCCTCAAACTGCCCTGCGGGGACGCATTGTAGCGGCCGATGTAACACCCTAGTATTGATGTAATGAACCCATACATCAAACTACTTGTAATACTCACTTGGCTGCTTCGATTATCACTATTTTGGTCTCGATTTTAATCTTGCACTAAATGAACGATCCATCGATTTATTTTGATATTGCAAAAACAGTAAATATCCGCTTGAAAAGGGGTATCTTCCCCTAGTTAATATCCTGCTCTTACTTGAGTCTATATAGATATGAACACTTGGTCCAAGACTTGGTAACATTTGAACAAAATCTAAAGTCCATTTCCCTCAATATTTTAGGCATACAGATTTCACCATTTTCAAAAAGAATGAAAAGCAAGTTCTAGATGGAATATTTCCACAATTTTTACAATTTTAGAAAGATGTATTATGTGGCCATCTGTAATAGAAATAGTGTGTCGATATAATGCCTTTGTCGATGCGATAATCGGAAATGTAGAAATGTCGATGTATCGATTCTGGGGGTATCGATGACACTCCTAGTGGTCGGTGCCCTATCCGGAGTCACTAGAGTCTGAGGGCACTCATCCATGCCGCCGCATGCACATCATGACGCTGGTACATAACCCTGTGTACAGTGCTGGGTGAGGGCTGACTGAAATAGATATTGGCAATGTACCATGTCGGAATTGGCTCGTTCTTTCTAATAGCATACCATGAAACAACCTCAGTTCCTGTCCAGTTGCTATCATTTGTGAAGGGAGTTGGGGCCAGCGTGGTTTCCCCCGGATCATTAAGATCCGCTGCTTGTACCTGGTTGCTGGTGATTGTGACATAACTACCTATTGGTATGAGCCTTTCCAGACACTCTACTGAGCGTGCCGCCATTAGAGTTGATTGAGTTCGAGACTTTCAAGTTGACAGTGGAGCCCCCTGCAGGGGAGGAGGTGACTTTAGGTCTTTGTCACCGGTGAGGCGTCAGTAGAAACCCCACGCTTGTTCAATGAAAAGTTCTGATTTAAACAAAATTATTATGTGGTATATTGTAATTGGCAGATTTTGTATTCATGTCCTATAACAGGATTAAACGCCATACATTCACTCAAGAGATTGCTTTGACTCATCTGTTTACTATACTACATATTTATTATTGTTAAAGTATTGAAATACCTTGCTGCTATTATTTATGACTACAGAGCAACGGGACTTATTACAGCATGACTACTCAAAACAAATACTCAAAACGCACTCTCAAAACTCACTTAGTTCATCCTAGGACCATAATATAATATATGTAGGCAAACACTACTATAGCGATTAAGGTGTTTAGTCCCCCTTTGCTTAAAGATGGGTTAGGAGCTAATTTGGGGTAGATTTTTATTTTTCAGTTTTTCTACGTATTTGTGCTCATAATATCCATATAAATATGTGTGTAGCTTTTTAAATCATTCTGATGTGTGTAAATGCATAAGATATAGAGAAACCCAGGTCAAGAGACAACTTTCTGTAATAGAGTCGGGCTGCATCACCCATTCTGACAATAATTTCTTCTACTTTTTATGGATTTAAATGTGTCTGAATGATTTAAAAAGCTACACACATATTTGTAGTCTAGCTATACGAGTTTAATCTTGAGCGGGACGTGGCAGGTCCAGTTCTGCTATAACCCGCGGGTAGTGCCACCGACGCGCTTGGTACCAAATGTCGCTGAGAGGGGGCACCAATGATTTCATGCGTCACCAATGACGCCAATGCATCCTGGACACTATGAGCAAAAATATGTTGAAAAAATGTAAAATATAAATTGACCCCAAATTAGCTCCTAACCCATCTTTAAATGCCAATATCCATGCAGTGCATGATCCATGTGAATAATGCAGTGAGCAGTAAGTGTCTAAGTGGTTCTGAGATTGTTAGAACTGACTGCATACTGTTAATGCTGCAGCCTACAATGGTTATATCTATGTGAACAGATGGTCATGAGGAGGCCTAAAATCACCTTATTTATTATAAAAGGACTACCTACTCAACTGCAGTATGAGCTAGTTAGTGCTACTGCTAGGGCATGGGGTGAAGGCAACAGAGCTTTGTTCATCCTAATTAAAATTACAATATAATGAGCTTATATGGCTGTAATGGCCTCAGACAAAGCAAACCTAAGTGAGGCCTAATGTAACCATGTACACATTTCATGATTTTGTCTTTGTTTGCTCCATTTAAATATATTGTACACAGTGCACCACTAACAGTTGTCAAGATGACTTTGCGGTGGCAGCTTGGTGTCATCTTCCTACTTCTTCAGGTGAAAGCGACCGTCCAAAGTAAGGTTACGTTTATACGTTTCACATTAAGGATTATTTCAGTTATTACTGATAAGTTTGGGCAGATGTTGAAGTAAAAGGTGAATTACAAGGTTTCATAGGATCTAGCTACATTAATTGTGCTACTGACTGCATCCACTGTTGTTTACATAGTTGTCAATAATGTTACGAGTGAGGTTTAACTGATATCTAAGAAACTTCCCCCTTTAGTAACCAAGTTAGTACTCAGAGAGTGGACCATACTCTGTTTGTTGTTCCTGAGGCAAAAAGGATCTAACACTATTCTCTGTGTAGATATTGTGTGTATAAGCACACCGTGGTTATACTCCTATAAAATGGATAGCACTGACCCCCCCCCCCCCACCAGGTGCAGGACTGGACCTGCTGCCACCTGGTGTGGGTGAGGGACACCTCTGGACTGAACAGGCGGGGAAAGCTCAGTGGCCGGTGGGACAGCGGAGGTGACGGTCTATGTTAATATCATTAACATGTATATATTCAATTCAATTCAATTCAATTCAAAGATTTTTATTTCAACTGCATCAATCAGGAAAATAAATTCCTGTATTATGATTGGTACAGCAAGTCGTATATATTCCTTTCTCGTAAATGACCGTAATAATATATAAGTACATCTGTTTATCGATGTAGTTTCATCAACAGGTAGAAGAGAAAGTTTACAGGTAGTTCAAATGTTAAGGTGTTTCCGTCATGACTTCCATTTCATTAGTGTTAGTAAGACAGAGGTAATTATAATTTCACAATACATGGGGTGGGGGGACGACGGGGGATAAGGGAGCCCGGGCCAAGGGCACAGATTCTATCATACATAAACCGAGTTAGGCTGTCAGCCTGTTATTAGGTCACGCTTGAACACATCCAGAGAGGTACAGTTTCTTAACTTGGAGGAAAAGGAATTCCATTTATGTGACATTCTGTAAGTAACACTTTGCCTAGCCAGAGTAAGTTTATACCACTGCATCTTGACTAACCTGCCATCATGTCGCCTGGTGTTGATATTTCTAGTATCCTGGACTGCAGGGTCCTGGGCATAGTTAAAGGCTGCTATGCTCAGGGTATGCTCTCTGCGACCCTCTAAAGTGGCAATGCCAGCCCTAGCTCTTAAGCCCTCAGTGGAGGTCTCTTTGTCTTTATAATAGCAGACCTTTATCATTCTGTCCACTGTGCTCTGTATCTTATTAAGACTAGTTTTATTTCCTGGCGCATAGATGAGTTGTCCATAATCTATACAGGGAAGAACCATAGTTTTTACAATGTCTAAGGCAGCAGCCTCTGTGAGTCTGAGGCGGAGTCTGTTTAACAGGTATGATTTATATGATAGGCTTTTCTGGACAACTTTAAGGTGGCCTTTAAAGTTGAGGTCACTATCCAGCTCGATACCGAGGTATCTATACTGGTAGGTGTGTAAAAGCGCCTGGTCGTCAATCTTTAGCTCAATGTTGCCATGGGCAGCAAGCTTCGGCTTGGTGCCATATATTGCATACTTAGTCTTTTTAATATTTAAGGATAGTTTGTTTTTCTTGCACCAGTTGGCAACATTTGCCAGGTCTTGATTGACTACGGCCAGAATGTCAGCTGTGGGCTCTGGGTAGGTGCAGAACAGGGCTGTGTCGTCAGCATAGAGTTGGCATTTAAGGGTTATGAGCGATGTATTAAGGTCATTTATATAAACTAAGAATAATAACGGTCCCAGAATGGACCCCTGGGGGACTCCACAGAGGATGGTGGCAGGTTTAGAGGTAATACCATTTGCTCTGGTGGTCTGTTTTCTATTTAGGAGATACGATTTAAACCAATTAACAGCGGCTTCACCAAGTCCGATTTTTTGCAGTTTTTTACTTAAAAGAGAGTGGTTTATTGTATCAAAAGCCTTGGCAAAGTCGAGGTAAGTTACCAAGGTGATAGAGCCTTTTTCAAGGGCAGAGTACATTTGGTCAGTCAACTCAATAAGACTAGTCATGGTCGAGTGCTTAGGGCGAAACCCGTGCTGGTTGGCATTCAAGACATTGAATTCTTGCAGAAAGGCTAGTAGCTGAGTGTGAATAACCTTTTCACATAACTTGGATATCAATGGGAGAATTGAGATGGGTCTGAGATTGGTGACAAGTGAGGGGTTACCACCTTTTGGGATAGGGGAGACTGTGGTCAGTTTCCAAGAGTCAGGGAAGATGTTAGTAATTATGGACAAGTTAATGACATGCTGCAGGTGGGAAGGGAGCGTTTGTAGGGCAGTTTTTAGTACAGTAGTGGAGATGTGTTTGATACCTGATCCTTTTTTAGTTTTAATTTTGTTAATTATGGATATTGTTTCGTCTAGGGTTATGGGTTTAAAATTAAAGTTTGCATTAGAGGTAAAGCCTGAGTAGTCCCATGGGGTATTCATGTTTACAGCTAATTTGGGGCCTATGTTAATGAAGAAGTCATTTATATAGTCTGCAGTGAGTTCCGGGGGGATGGGTTGGTTTGTGTCTTGGTCTGTTAAATTTATACTAGAGGTGGCTGGTCTGGGGTTGATAATGTTACTAATTTCCTTCCAATATTCTTTAGGTTCATTCTTATGTAGGTTAAGGTTATTGGTATGGAATTCATCTTCGGCATCTTTTGCTATTTTCCGGGCTCTATTTTTGAGAAAATTTGCAATATTTATGTCATCTGCATGTTTAGTTCTTTTGGCTTTAGCTAGGGCTAGGTTTTTTTGAGTGAATACGTCTTGAATAGCATTAGTAATCCAGGGTTTCTTTTTATTGGCAAACTTAAAGTTTTTTATTGGACAGGTTATGGAGAGGATGAAGTCTATTTTTGCAAGCAGTAACAACCAAGCTTCCTCAGGGTCCTCAGAATCCCAGAACTCTCCCCAGTCTACATTTTTGAGTCCCGTGATGAAATTGTCCTCAACATAATTTCTGTATGACCTCCCTATAAATTCCAAGGGGGCTTGGGGCGGTGATTTGGAGCTCCTTATTAGATAGACCAAGAGATGATCTGCTATTATTATGTTTAGTGTCCCACTTTGTACAATTCTACCTGAGTTTGTACAGGCTAGGTCCAGTAGAGATGTACTCCCATCAGGGGTAAAATGGGTAAATTCCCTAATATATTGTTTGCATCCCAACTGGAGGATAATATCCTTAAGATGACGAGCCTCATTTCTTTTAGCATTTGTACGATATGGTCCCAACAGATCCACATTGAAATCGCCAAGAATGTATAACTCGTTTCCGCTCAGGTCTCCCAGGTTGCCAACAGCTTCCGTGAGCTTAGTACAGAACTCATATGCGTTACCTTTAGGGGGACGGTATATATTCATGAGAACACTCTTTTTGAAAAATGGTTTACTAAAAGTAATGCACTGTATTTCTATGTCACTATTGCTCAGGTTAAGGTGGTTTAGTTCCTCAGTGGAGTATGTGAACTCCTGCTTTAGGTAAACACATAGGCCACCACCAGTTTGTATCTTACCATTATCATCAAGTGTCTGTCTATCATGCCTTAGCACATTAAATCCCTCTAGGTTGATAAGTGAGTCTGGCACCTTCTCATGGAACCATGTCTCAGAGATGGATAGACAGTCAATGTCACAGTTGTCAAATTCTTTTTTGAAAAGTGCCAGGTTTGCTGGAATACTACGTACATTCATGTGTGCTATGACCATACCTCTGGTGTTCATAAAGTACCTGTTAGTCATCTGAATCATATAGCATCCTTATGTGTCTTGGCCCAGCCCCCACAGCCCAACGTCCCCCCAGACCCAGTATGATATTCCCATGGGGCGTACATCTTGTGTATCCCATTAGGATTGTACTTATAGAATGTGGCAGGGTTGTAATCAGGAGACAACAAGGCCCAATTTTCCGGAACAGAAATTACATCAAATTTTATTTATCTAGAAGAAATTTGGATTAAATGGTTACAAGTAAGGAGTTATCATATGACAAAATGTATATAGAGAAATGGGGTTATAAAGATAATAGTAATAATAGCTACAACAATGATAATACAAATGATAATAGTCACTCCCTTGAGGGTCCCATTATCCAGGGCTCATGTATAGGAATAAGTCTCGTCTGGCGCAGAGAGACATTTTATATACAACTACTACTGTCCGGTGATCAAGGCGAATAGCTTCACATATTATGGGATCAGTTCATTGTAATCATAAATGTACTCAATTAATGGTACACAGTCCTTACGTCATGATGTCCGGGTGAACTGTCTATAGTATTAACATACATGAGAGTTATGGACTTTATGTTTAATTTAGAGAAATAAACTAAGTGCATTTGGCTCAGATTATAGTCGGCTCACCGGTCTATCTTCACAAGTATAGATGTGGGCCGAGTTAATGCAGCCAGGGAGAACTAGGGTTGTTTTAGCAGGATATCACATATAAGAGCAAAATAGGTGACTGTGTATTTTAATTTGAACACATATATCATGATACCTTGATAAATTAGGACGGTAGTCATTCAGCCATTTTCACAAATATAGCCGAGGACTAGGGTCCCAACGGGTATAAGTAACACACAGTCTAGTATTCCAATATAAAGGGAGGGGGGGGGGGGGTATGTGTTATGTCATGCCATGACATTCTAATCCCAGTGTGTCACACATCACCTTTCATAGTTATCAGGCATTACGTGTTGTGGCATAGTACCGGCAATGGGGTTATAATTTAGTAAGCAGTGACATCTCATCTGCAATTATAAAAATGAACAGTCTTATATGTGTGCCCTGGGCTAGACTAAAGAGGCGCAAGAAGAACAATGGTTATGTATCAAAGTAATTTTCTAGATTTAGTGTCGAAATTTGGCTATTTATAATTTATGCAATAAGATATATAGGTAGTTGTGCACTTCCCTGGGTCAAGCCATTTTAGACAAAGGCGCCGTTCTGGATGAGCTGGTCAATAGCATGTTCGCAGGCTTTGGTCAGGTAGTAGACCCAATAGTCAGCAGTGGTGTCCAGAAGATGTATGCCATCACGGAGTCGGTCGTATTTCGTGCCCCGCTGACCATTACCCTTTAATGGGTGTATGGTTTTTTGGAGCCATGGGGTAGGGAGGCACCGTTCTTCATTCAAGCACACAATCATATTGTTAATGAGGGGTATACTCTCGTTGATAACACGTTGCTGCTTGAGGTACTGCCCAACCGTGCTATTGTAAGCATTTATGTCAATGCCTACCATCTCACACATTATCACACGGCATCCAAGGTTTGTAATTTCCTGGAATAATTTATGAAGCCTGTCTGCCATAGTTTCCATCAGTTGCCCAACTTCCGTGTAGATGGGGGAGATCTTAGCATTGGAATGCTTGTTTGTGAAGTAATTAGAGCCGGCCATTACCACCACGAGGGAGAACCGCTGTCCCTGTTGTAGCAAGTCCACTAGTTCTTTATATAGTTCAGGGAATCTTGCTCCTCCCACAGCTTTGACTGTTATGTAGATGTTATTGTAGCCATCATATCTAAGCTGTTCATTTAGGAACCATTCATATTCGTATCCCCGGCTGTCTGCGAGTAGCAAGATGTGGTGTTGAGGCATTCTGCTAAATAGCACGTGTGTGAGGGCTATGCATACAGGGTCTTAGTCGGTGGGCAGTCCGTCAGGTAATGGAGTGGGTGGGGGTGCTGTACACGCGCCAGCGGCTAGACGGGCACGTTCGGGTCTCCATGCAGGGTAATCAACTCACCACATAGGCGCATTAGGGACTGACCACACTTATTTTCCCCAGGGCAGTTTTGGTCGATTTTTTTGAGGTCTTTTAGAGTAAGGCCACATCCATATGACCTTGAGGAGGTCGCTTCCCATAGGGTTTTCCCATTGGTTTTCCGGAGCTGGAGGTTGAGGGTTACATCTTGGCTGAACTTGGCTTTCTGCATATTGTACAGACTCTCATATTGGTCTTTAATCCAATCAGCACTGGGTGTGACTTTTTTTACAAGCCTTTTCTGGTCGTAAGGGCACTCAGATGCCATGACCTTCTCCGCTGTGCCGGGGGCATTAGCTGCGACAGCTTTTTTGTAACTGAAGCATTGTTCCACACTATTGAACTTCCGCCCTTCATAAGCAAATGTACAGGGGTACATGTTACTCAGCCAGCTATACTTTGACTGGAAAGCAATGCCACCAGGGATCTCTCGAGTCTTGGCTGCAGCAAGGGACAGTTCTGCTGGAAGAAGCTCCAGGTTCTCAGGTACATAGGTGGTCCCCGCTATGGTAACTTTCCGTCTTCCAAAGGTAACTTCCTTGCCCATCTCTTTTGCGAAAGTGCCCGCGGTTCTGAGATCACGAAGTTTGTCGGCTTCCTCCTGTGTTACGTCATCCGAGACGTAGACGTGCTCCCAGCCTGGTTTTGTATGCAGTTGTTTGAGGGCCGAGTAGATTGGCCCTTTAGCAGTGCCGTCAACCAATTTAATCATGATGGGCCGAGGTACCGTGCTGGTGGGCCTATACACACCAAGCCTGTATGCCGACTGAACGTTGTTGTTGGTATAGTTAATACCCATTTCAGTGAATAGGGTATTTATGTTGGTTTTCATATCAACGTTGGTGTCCTCCTTTATGCCCTTCACAATGAGGTTGTTTTTCCTCCTTTCTCTCTCCTTCCTCTCTTCTCTCACTTTGTACTCTTCCATGATCACTTTTTGAGAAACATTAGCAAGCTCGAGGGATTCTACCTTACGTAGGAGTTTCTTGTTTTCGGTTTCCTGCACCTCCATTTTCTGTTCCAGGGACACAATACGTGCCGTGAGACTCTCCACTAACCCTTTGTTGGTAGCAGTAGAGGAAGCTACAGTTCCCAGGGTGTCATTGATTGCTTTGATTTTGTCCCAAAAGCGCTCCTCGCACTCTTTAATGGATTTGGCAGGGGTTATTTTTTCCGGTGACATAACGCCTCCCTTGGCCCCAGCGCCGGCAGCACCGCCAACACCGCCATTTTGCTGCTGTTGGAGTTTCCTCGCCTCCTCCTCCTTTTTCCTCCTCTTGTCGTCCTCCTTGCCTCCCATCATGTAGGTATACGTATGCACAATACCTTTATATAACTCCTGTGTGAAGTTTGAGTTGTAGTTTTACTGATTAATCCAATACTTAAGGAAAAAAGGACCGGGCTGTCCGAGAGTACACCTAGCCGATCATGACGAGTTAGTAATACCCCCCCCCCCCCACCACCTGCGTGGCCGCTGCCGCTGCATGGGGACTGTATTCTAGTGTCAGGTGTATACACCAGGGGGCGCCCACCACCTCATAGCAACCAGCGTCGGTACCCGCGCAGTTGGTTTTTGAACTTTGGTCTGTGAGGATGCTTCCTCGTATAGCTCTACAGGTGTAGGCTAAGACCAGCCAACCGTTTGAAATTTGAACATGGCCAATGCTTGGTGCTATGGGTGTGGGGGTGACCATCCCCCGCCTAGAGGGAAAAATTGTAAGCTAGACGCCCAGGTGGGATTTAAAAGAATGCCTACAAGGAGGACTCCAATTGTGCATGATCCGAGGGCATCTAAGGAGGAGGCAGCTCAGGCGATTGAGAAGGAGGTTGAGATAAGTCTGGCAGAAATTCAGCCCCCGGAGAAGTTTGCTGACCATCAGGAGTACATCGACTACCTGGAGGAGCTGGATCAGGAGCAGAAACGACAGGAGGAAGCAGAGGCCTTGGAGGTACGGATTGCTGAACGGATACGGGCACGGGTGGAGAAGCGCGCCAAAAGTGGCGTCCCTGCCGCGGAGGAGGTACCGCACAAGTCACCGCACAAGCCACCGCACAAGCCTCTGCCCAAGCCTACACCCTCGAGAGAGACTTCACCAGAGAGGCCGCCCAGAACTGGATCCAGATTGTTTGATCATCATGAAACGCAATTTTTTTATTATTGTTGATTGCAGGACAATTTCTAGGTGGAGGCTAGAAATAAACACGCCCAAACCTACTCATGTCGTCTAGTTGTCATTATCATTACTTACATGTATTAACAGTTAATAGTGCAAATACACTACAATGAAACTTAAAATTAATCTTGTTCCCCTTTCTCTAGCATGTCCTTCAGACTTTACCCAAGTGAACAGCTTCTGCTACAACCTACTGCTTGTAGCCAGAACCTGGAGTGATGCCAAGGACCAATGTCTGCAGTACGGCTCTGTGCTGGCCGAGGCGAGGAGTGAGGTGCAGCAGAACGACATTGTTAGCTTCCTCAACAGGTGAGTTAATGATGTGTTACATGGTCGAGGAGTGAGGCTCAGAAGAACGACACTGTTAGCTTCCTCAACAGGTGAGTTAATGATGCGTTACATGGGTGAGGAGGGAGGCGCAGCAGAACGACATTGTTAGCTTCCTCAACAGGTGAGTTACATGATGTGTTACATGGGTGAGGAGTGAGGCTCAGCAGGACGACATTGTCAGCTTCCTCAACAGGTGAGTTAATGATGTGTTACATGGGTGAGGAGTGAGGCGCAGCAGGACGACATTGTCAGCTTCCTCAACAGGTGAGTTAATGATGTGTTACATGGGTGAGGAGTGAGGCGCAGCAGAACGACATTGTTAGCTTCCTCAACAGGTGAGTTAATAATGCGTTACATGGGTGAGGAGTGAGGCGCAGCAGGACAACATTGTTAGCTTCCTCAACAGGTGAGTTAATGATGTGTTACATGGGTGAGGAGTGAGGCTCAGCAGGACGACATTGTTAGCTTCCTCAACAGGTGAGTTAATGATGTGTTACATGGGTGAGGAGTGAGGCTCAGCAGGACGACATTGTTAGCTTCCTCAACAGGTGAGTTACATGATGTGTTACATGGGTGAGGAGTGAGGCTCAGCAGAACAACATTGTCAGCTTCCTCAACAGGTGAGTTAATGATGTGTTACATGGGTGAGGAGTGAGGCGCAGCAGAACGACATTGTTAGCTTCCTCAACAGGTGAGTTAATGATGCGTTACATGGGTGAGGAGTGAGGCGCAGCAGAACGACATTGTTAGCTTCCTCAACAGGTGAGTTAATGATGTGTTACATGGGTGAGGAGTGAGGCCCAGCAGAACGACATTGTTAGTTTCCTCAACAGGTGAGTTGGTGTTACATGGTCGAGGAGTGAGGCTCAGAAGAACGACACTGTTAGCTTCCTCAACAGGTGAGTTAATGATGTGTTACATGGGTGAGGAGTGAGGCGCAGCAGAACAACATTGTTAGCTTCCTCAACAGGTGAGTTAATGATGTGTTACATGGGTGAGGGGTGAGGCGCAGCAGAACGACATTGTTAGCTTCCTCAACAGGTGAGTTAATGATGTGTTACATGGGTGAGGAGTGAGGCGCAGCAGAACGACATTGTGAGCTTCCTCAACAGGTGAGTTAATGATGCGTTACATGGGTGAGGAGTGAGACGCAGCAGAACGACATTGTTAGCTTCCTCAACAGGTGAGTTACATGATGTGTTACATGGGTGAGGAGTGAGGCGCAGCAGAACGACATTGTGAGCTTCCTCAACAAGTGAGTTAATGATGCGTTACATGGGTGAGGAGTGAGGCGCAGCAGAATGACACTTTTAGCTTCCTCAACAGGTGAGTTAATGATGTGTTACATGGGTGAGGAGTGAGGCTCAGCAGGACGACATTGTCAGCTTCCTCAACAGGTGAGTTAATGATGTGTTACATGGGTGAGGAGTGAGGCGCAGCAGAACGACATTGTGAGCTTCCTCAACAGGTGAGTTAATGATGTGTTACATGGGTGAGGAGTGAGACGCAGCAGAACGACATTGTTAGCTTCCTCAACAGGTGAGTTAATGATGTGTTACATGGGTGAGGAGTGAGACGCAGCAGAACGACATTGTTAGCTTCCTCAACAGGTGAGTTAATGATGCGTTACATGGGTGAGGAGTGAGGCTCAGCAGAACGACATTGTAAGCTTCCTCAACAGGTGAGTTAATGATGTGTTACATGGGTGAGGAGTGGGGCTCAGCAGAACGACATTGTTAGCTTCATTAACAGGTGAGTTACATGAGGCATACGGCCCTCTCTATGTTAGACTTAAAGTGTTCAAGTGTTTAGCATTCAAACACATGTTAGTTAAACACTTCAACACTAAGTGTTAGCTTCGAAACACATGCTAAACAATCGTAAATTAAACACCTAAACACCAAGTGTTTAGCATTTAACCACATTTAAAGTTGAAAGCGTTGAATTTTGAACACCACTTATTCAAATGTGTTAAACAAAAAAAGGTGCTTAAAAACTAAAGAACTCAAACTAAATTAAAGACAAAAATCTGTTTAACATTGGCGTTTGCATTTTAAACTTAAATAGATATAACTGCTCAAATAAAGAGAAATCAAATCAACATACAGGATTATGATGCTGCCTTTATCTCTTTACCACTAATATGGTGCTGGTTATCCCTATATTACAGTGAAGAGGTTACAGAGGACGTGTGGGTGTGGGGGAGTGACTCCGGGCAGGGCACCGACCACATGTGGAGGTCAGATAACTCTACCTTTACCTACACAAACTGGAACAGCGGAGAACCTAACAGAGACAGTGTGGAGAGCACAGAGGGAACCTGTGTGAGACTGAAGCACAGTGATGGGTTTACATGGGCAGACAGACCTTGTACTAGCTCCTACATAGCTCTGTGTGTGCAGCCAAGTGAGTATTACATGTAGTTTTATGTATGGGTTCATTACATCAATACTGCATGGGTTTAATAAAATGTAATTAACCCCACAATTGTAGTGCTAATGTTTACAGTACAGTTTTAATCACTCAGAACTGCACTGTAGGTGTAGTATTTTACTGGCAACCATGTGAGTATTAAAGGTATATTGAGTTAAATGCATTAATTCCATAATCCTTAGATTTAAAATGGTAAGTCTCCCTTTTATGTCAATGCTACTCGCGCTGTGCAGTTATGAATCCACAATGTTTAATCGCCCAGTCCCTGTAAAACAGTTGCAGGGCTCTCACATCTTACACTGTATGTACCGTCCGATTTTAGCAATTTAAAGCAAAATTGAATCTGATCACCAGCTTTCTTTAATGTGTTTCAAGCAGAAAAAAACAAGTCTAAGAATCAACTTTGATCTTTCCTTAAATATGCTTGTATCAGATGTTTCATGCAGTGTTACTGTAGGAACAGAAGTTTCATTGAGTCATCACAGAAAAAACAGTACTTTAAAGCTGGGCTGTCAGGGAATAAGTTCAGCATTTCCTATAGACAGACTAAAATAACAGTTCCACAAGAGGGCAGCAGTGTTTGAAAAGGGGACCATGAGCATTGTCCAGCTACAACATATTCACCCTATCTTGTGCCTGTAAGAGCTGAGCTCCCAGCCCTTAAGAGCCCTCTTGTGAATCAAAACTCAACCATATCCAAAAAGGCTTTTGGCCTCACTTTAACCATGACAGTCAAGCTTTAAGGTGTTTAGTATTGTTTAGTGGTGCTTAGAGGAGCAGGGTAATGTCAACCAGTATGCTGTTTTCACATTTACATTCACCGTGTTATATTAATAATCATAATGTTTGAGCACCATTACAGGAATACATCGAGAATGGAAAGGCCCCACAACTAAATGTCAACATTTCCAATTGTCACTTAATTCATGAGTTCTTTTTAATGCGCTTCCAAAGGTCATCCTCTAGGGGATTTTATGGAATAGTTAGGAACAAGATGTTCACTTCAAACCTCTCTGTAGTACGTAAGTATGGGCCAGAAGCAGGTATGTATACACTTGTCCTCAGATATAATTGATGGACACAAACTATCACTTGCCAACCTATCAGCATACAGAAAATACATCAACCAATCAGTACAATGAGATAATTTATGAATAGCTATATAGGTGTATAAGATTGACAACTGGAGGTTGTGTCTTATGAGTCTATTATTTTCGGCCAATATTACATGAACATGCACAAACAAAGATAAATAAATTATCTACGTAAACTTGAATGACATGGTAATTTGATTATTCCATCAGTGGACCATACTCGCTTGGCTGCATACGCAGGACCCTGTAATGAGGACTTGTACATTGATGATCGGCCCATAGCTAACTTTGCCCATAGCTCAGTCTGGCACAATAGCTAGGATGGCCACCGCGGTCTGGCTGACCTGGGACCCAGCTCTCGTAAGCTGCTGTTGTTTCAGTCGTGATCCATGTGAAGTCTCTGTCAGAAGAGTCAGCTCGCAGACCAACGTACACACCATGTGTGATCCCTTGTCTGTGTTTTTACATTAGTGATATTATAAGACATGAAGTTATCTTCCCTATTTTGGTAATGAGACTGAGTAGAGACTAAAAAGACTACTAAATTCATAAATGGATCGCATCATGCTGGCCCGATATAGCATGATACACTCCTTAAGGGTCAGTATGATGTGATAATACAGTGCTGAGAAGTTGATGCTGCATAAGTGCACCATAGCAATCAATATTATGCCTTTGCTGTATAATGTTATCCTTTATACCTCTAGATTGCATGTAACTAAAGGACCCGGGGGGGGCCACTCCCTCAGCATTACTGACTATGGTGTGAACATGATTCCAAGGGAAAGGGTCTATTTTTGGGCCTTAGGCACGGACCCGCGAGGGTCCTTGATAAGGGGTGCTTTTTAAGCAAATTTAGGGAGAAAGGGGTACATTTTCGGACCTTCATGGCTTTTTATAAGGTATTTTTTACTTAAATTTTCTACAATATTCCTTGGTCACCCTATTTTCTCAGGGTCACCCTGTGATAAGGGTATATTTTTCAGGGTCATTCGTGCTTAGGGTCCGTTTTTCTGGTAAGTTTAACTTGAAAAGGGTATGCTTTTTAAAAAATTTGCCCCTTGATAAGGGTACCAAATTTAGGGTGATGTTCGCACATAGTGACTATAGAAAAGATAGGGAGTGGCCCCCCGGGCTAAAGGAGGACATTTTGTGCCATGATGCATCAAATTTTATTGGCGTTTTCTCTGATATATTTCGTAATATCAACTTAATTCCAGTCATGTGAATATTAAGACAGTAGAGATATAATTAAATGCCTCACAGCAATATCGGTCGACCACCTGCTACTACTGAAAAAGCTAGCAAGCTTCAACCTGAGCACCGGATTTATCCAGTGGCTGCGCTACTACCTGAATGAAAGGCTGCAGCAGACCAGGTCCAATAACACGGTATCAGGTACTGTGGTCATACTTTATTTCGCTGGGTATATATTTTCGCAATATTCATGGAAATGAAAAATCTGCGAAATTCTTGTATGCTACAGTATGGAATAAATAACCGTGAATTAGTCTTTTTTTCCACCACAGCGAAAATTTACACCCGTGAATATAAGTACTTTCACAGTAGTCTGCCTGTGGACAGGGGGGTACCGCAGGGATCTGTAGTCGGGCCTCTCATGTTCATATCATACATGAACAATGTCAGTGAAGTTATCATCAACTCCAAGTTCTATTTGTACGCAGATGACCTGGTACTGTTGGTGTCGGGCTGAAATGTGGGCCGTGTTACAGCACTACTACAAGAGGACCTCAGCCGCATAGGGGACTGGTGCATGTCTAACAGATTGACAGTTAACACCAATAAGACGCAGGTACTCTGGTCCTACTCGCAATGCTCCCCACCAAACCTAGACAACATGACCCTATACCTAAATGGTACAGCACTGGAAGTAGTAAGTGACTTCAACTACCTTGGTGTGGTTATTGACCAACACCTGAGCTTCACCACACACTTGAAGAAAAGGATCGACTTGGTCCAGGTGCAGCTGATACAGCTGAAGCGGGTTAGAAAGGTTATAGACCACTAGACTACACCTCAAAGGTACGCTCTATAATGGAGTACTGTAGTTTTGTGATGGATGGCGGCCCAGCATGGGAAGTTCGCAAGTACCAGACACTACAAAATGATGCACTGCGCATATGTGAGCGCATCAGAGACCCACCTGGGGTGAACATTGGCGTTCTTCATGGATTTCTTTACCATTCCTGTGGGCCACTCAGGCCCATAGGAAGTTAATTTTGTGAATTACTACGGCCCAGGCCAAGAATTACAGGCCATTGGCTCCCGGGCCAGCGTTAGTGTCTGCCCCTGTATTATATTAAAGTTTGAAATCAAACCATTCAACATGATCAAAAGTAAAATAATAGGGGCCGTCCATAAAGTATGTCACACTGGAGGGGGTGAAGGGGTATTGGTCAGAGTGTGACAAACAATGATAAAAGTATGGGGAAAGGTGTGACCAGGTTCGGAACTATTCCAGAAGAGAGAATGTTCCCATGGCCAATTCTGTTCCTTCTCATGGAATCAATTCAACCCCGTCCTTAAATCTGTTCTGGTCTGATAAGTACATTTTGTCTTCAATTTTCTGTGAATTCATTTCCTATTTTTATCTTACATTTCTTACATCAAAAGTACCTTTGGTGTGTAGCCTATTAATTGACCCACATATGTATGTTGAGTTTTTTCTCAAGGGTATTCTGGTTGTTGAGATATGTAACTTTGCAAAGTTGAAATGTAAGCTTTCCACTCTCCCTGCATACCCGTATAGTTATTCTTAATAATAGGGGTTATGTAAACCTCCCTGGGGGGAGAGTAGAGTGTGGCTCTAAACTAATGGGGCACCAGCATTTAAAGACAATCAACCTGCGCACACACATGCAGACCGGAAGCCTGTACCAGCCTCTTTCGATACCCCCAGACCGGGACAGGTGCTACCACCTGCCACCGGACTGAAGGGTTCGGACAGAGTTTGCAGCACAATGTCCAACAGAACCCGCGATAATATACTAACCGTAACACCGGCCCCTACACATATAACATATCAAGTGCAGGGAGTGATTTGAGAGAGGTCAACCTATTTGTCTAACATAAGTTGATATTTTATAGGCGGGGGGGGGGGGGTAATCTGGGACAAGCCTATAAAGCTCATCCTTTAACATTTATCTTTTTATTTTTCATTGCCATCTTAAAAAGGGGAATGTTATACCTTCAAAAATGTGTTGTTTTGTTTATACATGTATCTCTCTCTTTTTTTTTAACTCTTCTGTGAATAAAGGGATGAAAATAGTACTACTTGCATCCCTGTAAACAAAAAAAACATTATAAAACATTTTACAATATTATATAACGATTCGCTAAGGCTCCTTACTATGGCACAACGTCATATAAAGTTTTAAAACATTCCATTTCCCATGCGCTTAACATACTGCCTGTCATCCTACACAAGAAATAGTTCCTAGAACTATATTAAATTTCGTCGACTTGAACATGAATATCAATTGTATAAGTCACACATCTTTTTGTCTGTGTATGTATTACTTGTAAAGCACCAATATATAGACACTAATTCAGCATTTTAATGAGGCCTATATCCATGTTAAATGAGTCACATACAAGCTTTATGCTCCTTAAGCGGTATATCAATACATATTTAAAATGAACCCTATGATTCCCAGGAATGATTTATTTAGTGCTACTGCTATGGCTTGGGTTAAAGACAGCTGTCTCGATGTCCATCAGACATTAGTGAGCTTAAACCTCTGTAAAGCCTGAGGCTAACCCAGTCGGCAAAATCACGTTATATTGACGCGGAAAAAACGCTGTGAGAATGTTAGAAGATTTCGTTTTTGAATGTTAGATTGACGTCAAATGTAGACTCAAAATTACGTCAATTTAACGTATTTCCAAACGTTTGTTCTCAACCTTATTTCAACAACAAAATAGCATGTCAATGAAGGGCTTATAATATATTGATATAACGTCTTATGAGGGTTTTTTTTTCTGGCTTTCTATGGAAGAAAATATGTAGACTCTTTCCATTCACATCCTCTGTTGTTATAAGAATGTGCTTGATAAAGAGAGATATAACATCTCTCATATCAATTGAAATATGATGAGTAAAGCCATGAATGTGTGAGGCTTTAAGTAATTCTCAAGTTCCACATCATAGATGTTTATATCAGTCTATTGTTTTCACATAAATTATTAATGGTAGAATAATTAATAATCAAGACCCTTTTTAACCAAGTCTGATTTCCAAAGATAGTTTAAAGCTGCCACTATTGAAATGTGTTTCTATGGCCATTTTTATGCCACTTTTCAATTCATCATGAGGTATGTATTTTAAACTCAAGTCATTGACCTAGATACTTTCAGTATAAATGAATAAAATTACAATACAAGACAACATCAAAATAATGTTTTATTCGCTAACGTTTTCCTTTAACCCATATAGAAACGTTTTTTACAACGTTTGAGGTGCAAACATATTATATTACTAGAGGTTGGCTACTGGTATCATGTGTGGTCAAATAAACTATTAACAGAGTTTTGCCAGTCTCTCAGTTGGTAAAAAATACACAAACAAAACCAGAACTATAACAATTGGAGTGTAATAGACGGTGACTTTATTAAGCAATGTGCGACAACAACTGGGTCGGTGAGTAATGCTTAGGCTTTCTGTTTCTAAGTCTACTTTTGTCCCTTTGTATGGCGCTCCACACTGTGGACACATCCTCTTACAGCTGTCGTACTCAAAGCCGCACTCACAGACATACACGTCAGCAAAATATCATACACATAGCAGGTTACAAGCGTATATCCAAGCACATAGAAGCACAGCCGACCGCTGTCTGTGATGTCAAGCTACTCTCATTCCCAAATCCTTCCAAAGGAAGGCTCTGGTAACAGCCAAATGACCTAGAACTTGGGATTTTGCTCGGTCTGGGCAACCCCTCCTGGTAGCCTGGAGCCAGTGGACAGGAACCAGAATGTATGATGGTAGTTTTACCATCAGACTTTCTGGTTCCATTTCCTGTTCCTGTTGGCTGGTTCGAAGCTACCAGCAGGGGTTGCCCAGACCCAGCAAAATCCCAAGTTCAAGGTCATTTGGCTGTTACCAGAGCCTTCCTTTGGAAGGATTTGGGAACGAGAGTAACACCAAGCAAACAAGTAACATGGTAACCTAGCAACCAGGATATGGTTCCAGAAGCACCCACCAGAGGGGGTTGTGGTGGCAGCACCACCAGCAGGCAATTAGTTCAGAGTACTACCGGCACCACACCGTGTCCTAGTGGAGCTGTAAGTCTGTGGAGAACTCTCCTATCAATACCCGAAACAAAGAGGTTTGTTACTACCTAATAATTCCAAATGCACTAGAGGTTGACTACTTGTATCATGACATTGTGTGGTCAAATAAACTATTAACAAACTTTTGCCGACAGTCTCTCAGTTGGTAAAAAATACACAAACAAAACCAGAACTATAACAATTGGAGTGTAATAGACAGTGACTTTATTAAGCGGTAGGCGACATCAACTGGGTCGCTAAGTAATGTTAAATGTCTAAAATGAGGGTATGAAAGCAAGAAATGAATGCTATCGACAGTTTCTGTATGACGCACCAATGTAATTGGTAGTTCCTGTGTGGGGAACTAATGCAATTGGTAGTTCCTATATAGGGCACCAAATTTATTGGTATTTTTCTGGCATCAATGTCGCTGGTAGAGGACCAATATCCAATCAAAACTACAGCCTGTTATGAAAGCACAGGCCTTAAGATTATATTTACAATATCCTGTGGTGTGTGCAAGATGAGCAGTGTCTAACAATGATTGGGTCGGGTAGAAATGGTCAATGTCCAAAATGAATAGATTAAATCATGAAAAGTCTGTTGCAGACATGTTGTCAGGTCCTGTGTGCCACCAATGTCTCTGGTAGTTCCTATGTGTTGTACCAATGTTATCGGTATTTTCTGTGGATGGCACCAATGTAATAATTGATTCTCTTGGCATTAATGTCACTGGTCTGGGACACATATTAAAATAAAATATATAATCAAGGCTGCATGCTGCTACAAAGGCACCATTTTAAAGATTATGTTGATGATATCCCATGACATTTGCAAGATGAGCAGTATGTGACAACGATTGGGTCGGTGAGATATATGTTATATGTCCAAAATCGAGACATGAAAGCATGAAAAGGCTGTTGAAGACATTTCGATAGTTCCTGTGTTGGGCACCAATGTTACTAGCAGTTTCTGCATGTGGCACAAAGACCAGTAGTGACTGGTTTAGATTCTACTCCCATGTAAGGCAGGTGATATGACCCTCAGCAAGCCGCTACCCATCATTCCGCCACCTGGTAAAAGGATACATATATGTAGTAGTTTGAGAAACTATCCTGTGCATACCTGCTTTGTTTAAGTATTGATTAATGACGATGCCTTTTTTTCAAGTCAATACCAATTTAAAAAAATTGTGTATGATACTATAATTTTACAGCCTCATAGTGCCCTAATAAAGTATTAGGGAGTGGTGATTTTTTTAACAACAGGGAGGGGGGGGTTGGTGGATCTGGGGGGACCAACAAAATGTGGACCCCTTGAAGGGGGGGGGGGTACCAAAAGGTTTTGGACCCCTCTTGGACCAAAAAAATTGCACCCCTTTTTAGCAATAAAGCCCCCGCGTTACTATAGCTCAAAGGGGTCGGCTGTGCTCACTTTAAACCTGCCTGAGAGGGGGACCAAAAATTGTTCGACCCCTCCTGAGGGGGATCTAAAAAATGTCTACCGGTCCGTGCGAAAATCCACTGACCCCCCCACTCGTTGTTAAAAAATTACCACTCCCTTATGTTGACCCTATAGTGGGGGCACTGCTAAAGGGCTGGCATGATGTTTCAGTGCCGCCAAGTCCCACAGAGGCTCATTACTGATCCATTATCACAATGAATACACTTTACACAATACCCAGTTAACAAAACATGTTATACAACATTTTCTAATGTTACATAATGTTTTTCTAAGGCTCTGTACTATGGCATAACGTTATATCGACTTGTAAAACGTTATATTGACGTAAATTAATGTTTTTCTGTTAGCTGGGTAAGGCATTCCAAAGCATATAAAGGGCGTTAATTCAACAAAGTGCATAGAATAACCAACAATTGAAGTACATGTAGTACCAAATATAGCATGACTCATCATTGAACTAGTACCCATCAAAATGGCAGAAAGATGCGACAGAAGTGCCCAAGCTATGATCAGATAACTATAAGTATGAAATAGCCAACACAGAGAAAAGAAACAGCGTCAAAAGAGAGTCCAGTTTGCTTCCAGAATGATTCCCCTCTCTAGAGGAGTCCAGGTCGCCTAAGGAAGAGTAGGTGACTCTCTGGCTGAACTAAGGGAGTCACCTGGGGAAGCCATATGACCCAGAAAGCTATATGACTCCCCCTGTGACTCCCTTAGGTCAGCAAGAGAGTCACCTAGTCCTAGGCTCCCTTAGGCAACCTGGACTCCCATAAACAGGGGAGTCATTCTGGAGGCAACCTGGATTCTCTTTTGACGCTGTTTCTTCTCTCTGTGAAGACATCAGGAACAAACCAAGTTGTGTTTTGTCATATTAAATGAACTCAGCACTGTGTGAATAAGAGTAACTAATTTTGCATTTGCATTGTTGTGCTTCAGAAGACGAGTCCAGACCAACTATAGTTAAATATAGGGTGTAGAATAAATTCAGTTTACAGATATACAGAGACAACAGGGAAAATGAAATGCAGATGAAACCTGGAATGTTAGAGGTATAGGTACATTGTATAGATAACAAAAAGAGATTTTAGCTCTCAGATTCCTTGAATTAGTGATACATCATGCAATCCTTACCTTTCCCTTACCTATTGATGTTCAGCTGCTGTAGCCTCCCACTTAATGATTTCTAATGGTTAACTCTTTCTAGAAGAGCGACCTATCCCCAACTAATAAGTGTTCAAATTTGAATTAGTATTAAACAAAGCCTAAGAATATTCTATAGTCCACCTTAAGTCTGTTAGTGGTGACTATAGAACATATTCAAGCTTAGAAGTAATCAAACCTAAGAACAAAACCAGGTAATATGATGTATGTGGGTATTGGGAAATAATCCATGTTGGTACCAAAAATGTGAAATGAGAATGACAGGCAGGATAAACTCTTATCCTATATAATACTTTTGATACTTACCCTATCTCTATATACCCAGTACTAATTATTGTCTGCATTCTACTTGACAGACTGAAACCCCTTCTAAGTGAGCCACCTATACACATCCAATAAGGGGCTCAGTTAGAATGAGTTAACAAAAAACTTAAAGATGGTCTACAGACTAATACAGTGCACCATCACCCTGCCCTTTCCTCACTGTACCACCTGGCGACGTAATGGATGTGTCTCCCCAAATCTATACAAGTTGAAAGTCTATGACTGGGTGCAATCTATAACCTGGCTGATGCAATCCATGACAGGCAGGCATGAATTTGAAATACCATTATCAAAAAGAAGTACAATAAAATAAGTATCATAAAGTCTTAAAACATCCATTAACCTTTTCCAGCCATTTCTATGTACATCTGCAGTAAATAAAATGTTCCCTTTCATGCCAGTCATGAATATTGCGTGCGGCCATAGATTGCCACAGTTCATAGACTTTCATCTTGTATCCATTAGGTGAGACACATGCAACCCAGTAAACAAAAAACGTTATACAACACTGTATAAAGTTATGTAACATTTTTCTAAGGCTCCTTACTATGCCATAACGTTATATAAAGTTTTAAAACATTATTTTGACGTAAAATAATGTTTTTTTGTTAGCTGGGAAAGACTCGTTAAGCACTAATTCAGATCAATATCCTTTCAACAATTAGCAATTCTCAGAGAATGGCAATGCCATCAGGGAGAAGTCTTGTTTATGTGGGAGGAGCTAACTGCATACATGATAACCTCAGCCCCTTTGCACTGTGATGGGGGTAACGTGTATTAACTCATCAATGTTTGGACAGTAAGAGAACACACTTACCAAAGTCCTTGTTATAGTAGGAGGTGACGACAAAAAGTCCATCCACCTGTACTGGTACTTCACACATTGTACTCATCAAGTGACATGGAGAATATGGCCAGTTGTAGGTTCCTGACACTGTATAGGTCCATCCCACACACTGAGGTATAGAAGTACAATGCTCAGCACATTGTTCACGGGTAACATCTAGAAGTACTATGCCATACCCATCACAGTCCCCCTCCACTGCTCTGTAGCCTGCCACTGTAAGATAACAGAAACACACGGATACATGAACCTTCACTCTGCCCTTTCCTCACTGTACCACCTGAAGTCTAAATAGACGTGTCTCCCCAAAGCTATACAAGTTCAAAGTGCTTATTGCATGTTTTTTAGCACTGCACTTTCATTACTTTTAATTTGATACATTTCCTATACATTAAATATCTCTGAAATGGTAATTTCCCCTTCCTATCCGGCCTGATACACAACCCTGAGGCTATATTTCATGTTTTATATATGTTGATACACTTGTAAATATTACAAATTGTACCCTTTGTAATATTTAGGATTTTACTTTTGAAGATCATGTTCCTATCCGATCCACTTTATTCAGAAATATTTCCAGACCAAACCTGTTGAAACAGTTACAATAAATCTCCAATAATATATTCTACATAAAATATAAAGCACCTCACGATTAGATTCATCTACAGAAGTAAAATATCATATCTGGCTCTTTGACCAGGAATAGCCGATAACCTATGTAAGAACATGTTTTTTGATGAACACAGTTGATTAAATACATAAAGAAGTAATATATTCTGTTCCTATCTGACCATATCCCGTTCCTATCTGACTCTTTGACCAGGAATAACTATAGAACCATGTATGAATATAGATGATCTTCCTCTGTGATTCCTTTATGTATGTCTCTTCACAGTACACCTCAGTGCTTATTGCATGTTTTTAAATAAAGGGGTGCGGTTGTAGGGGTGGGGGAGGCTGGGACAGCTTTCATAGCGACTCCTGGGTGGTTTTAGGCATGCATGGCACTTCAAAGTTTGAGAGTTACATCATGTATTGTAACTCAGAACGGGAACATTTCCCTCAATAGAATTAGTGCATAGCCAAAAACGTTAGATATAAGCGAATGTCAATCAAAATTAATTCGTTATAAGAGGATGTTTTCACTATAGAATAAGGGGGGAATGATTCTGGGCAGCGCAATTAGTTTGTTGTAACCAGAAATTCGTTATAACCAAATTCGTTGTAGCGGAGCTTTACTGTAATGCAGTCTTTGCTAAAACATGCAGGACAGTGGCAATGACCAGCTAAAATGTCACCGGCCCAGCAGATTCACAAGTGTAGCAGGACCAAATGTTTAGCCACATGTTTGGCTTTTCTGAACTAAAATAATTTAGTTGGGGTTCTAAACCTGAAATATGTTTGTCAATATACTGTATAAAACTAAGTATTTTTCCTGATTCGGCCATCTATGATTACAAATAAAATGTTTTTTCAATGGACAAAACTATTTCATACTTAAAATGCATAAATTGTCAGATATGTGGCTATCCGGTCCTTCAAAAATGTAGCCGGTCCTGCAACCTTGTAATATTGCAGCACCGAATGTCCTGTGGGATGTAAATGTTTTCGCAAAGACAGGTAATACCTGCTTCGTGACAGTCCAATGACTCACCTTCCACAATGGCTGTTACTGGTGGCAGTAGGACCAGGAGGTAAAGGAGCAGCCGGCAACACGTCATGTTGACCGGGAGGATGCCGCAACTCTGTCCAACACTTCTTGCTGCCAGAAGGGTGCCGCGACTCTGTCCACTCTGGAGGGACGCGACTATAAACAATCAACTGTTGCTAAGTCAATTCTCATTACCTATTGTCCAATTTTGAAGTTTACATCAACCTAAAATGGTTCTGTTGACAACTTAACAGAGTAGGGATGTGGTGTATCCAACAACAGTGTTCTGTGTTTACTGGATACGTCCACATCCACAGATCTCAATGGTACTTAATGCTTAAATAATTAAAGGATTTAGTTTTAATGACCCAGCACCTGGCCAGCGAGTGACCGATCAACACTTTAGATGTACTCCATGCCAGACATTAATGGACTTCATATATTACACTAATGGAACTCAGGAGTGCATAATCAATTTGTCTGAGTGGTTCTGTGCCTCAGTTATGATGTTAGTCTTTGTGGCCAGCAACATTCCGACAGTTATGGTTTCTGTGAAACTCTTGATTAATTTACTTAGAAGCCTCTCATCATCTATCACATGCTTTTAACCATATCAAACAGTTTGATGTGGCCATTATTCATGTTCCAGAGCTGCAAATGGAATGATAAGTGCATTTATATTCATATTGCATTGAGGAGAAACACATCACCATTGGTTATTAACCCTTTAAGGACTGAATACTGCCTACGGGTTCAGTTGTCAATGAAGCATCATTGCGGTACTAGTTAGTAACTTGTCAATGCTATATTGGCTCATCATGCTGACTCCCCAAGAATGTATCCACTTTGTTGTGTCGGCATGATGCATGGATGCAGCATTAGTGGGTTACGGTTCATTCACAAGGAGAATAGTTCATCTCACACTCTGGTGCCCGTATAGGGTTAGTCATCAGGCTGAGAGCCTCTCTATGTCAGACCTTGGTATCTCCGCACCTACTAACATAAAAATGAACGAGTAAAAGTACAACGAGGAGTTTGGGTGTCCGTATCGCACGGTGCGCACGACTGCGCATCCAGTTGTATTTTTACGAGGTCTATTTTTGTTTTATTATACCTAGCATATAACATTACGATGAAGACGACCTGTATTGCTCAATATCTATCAATATCTGTCAATATTAGGCAGTATTTTGCCGTAGTAAGATTAAATGGTCGACTTTTGAAGAGGTCTGTATCGCACATGTTGCCTGTCCGGCGCTCCTACTTTGTAGGAATAGGCATGTCATATGCTAGGTATAAGGCCACTTAAAAAAGAATATCAGCTTTGCAGACACCGCCCGCATCGCTTAAAAAGGGCCGCATATATATATGTATTTTTTCTCAATTTTTCCTAAAAAAGGCCCGCATTGCATGAAAATGTAACACAAAAAAATACGAAAATATAGATATATCAGCTAATAATTGGTGTAGAAATGTAATCTAAACAGTGCGTTGCTCCTAATTTATCTGTACATATATCAAGACTATGGTAATTGATATTTCAATTGTTTGTGAAGAGTAAAATGGTATGATGTATCTGAAAATTAGAGGTCATTTGTTCAATAAAAATAAAAAGGGGCCTCCCTCATGGTTAAAAATTACAAATAACAAATAAAATAAAAAGCCTCCCGCCCTCACCATATTTTTTCAAAAAGTATCCGCAAAGCTGACTATTAATTTTAAGCGGCCTAATAAAGGAGTGATACAAACTTACAACAACATAATGATGTATCGACATGCATGTTAAGCTGCAGAGTGCTCTAATGCACTTTATACCACAGTTGGTTGAGAAGATAAGAAAAACAGCCTTTCTATATTACATAGCTCCATGTGGCTGTTGTCCATTGAGCAGCCTATCCTACTGTGAGTGTAAGTCAGATATTGATGCACATTAGCTGCTGCCTATAACTGGGGGGGTAGATGGGGGGGGGGGGTCCCCATGTCGCATGTCGATTTTAAGAAATGGCCACGTCACATGTCACTAAGGAAAAAGCCATGTCACTAGTGTCACTAAGGGGAAAATGTAGGGGCACCATTATTGTCACAATGGGGCCGCAGGCCCAGGAATATTTTGGAATTTGGTTACCGACAAGGACGAAATTTAAAGAAAGATTTGGGTAGCATATTTTACAGTAAATGAGAAATCTTTATTCATGTCACTAAGCCCCATGTCGCATGTCGATTTTAAGAAATGACCATGTCACATGTCACTCAACTGGCCATGTCCCATGTCGATTTCAAGAAATGGCCATGTCGCCATGTCGATTTTAAGAAATGGCCATGTCGCCATGTCGATTTTAGGGGTCTATACCCATATAAATGTTATAATTATCCTCCGCTGGCGACTTGAACAATTACCCTGTCCTTGGCTTATAACAGTTATACAGCTACTAACTTGTCTACCACATAGTCGTCTCTAATGTGTGCTACCTGGTCATGAATTCAAAACACCACAAAACAAAAGTTATGTAATAGATATGATAGGGAGGGCCTAAAAAACAATTTAAACTAAATTAAAAGTTTAAGAGATCTCCATTCAACATGTGTGAATGGCAATGCAGAAAGGATGCTCCATATAGAGGGTGTATTGCATTTTATTTCATTATACCTAGGACAACAAGGCATATGAGATCCCTATCTCTTAACTATAGAAGCTGCCGACGGCATTTTTATGGCATAAAATCGGTTGTACGCCACTCTTAGTCTGTGAGAGTGGCGTACAATATCTGATAGTAGCGTACACGTTGTGAGCGTGGCGTACACGTTGTGAGCGTGGCGTACACGTTGTGAGTGTGGCGTACACGTTGTGAGCGTGGCGTACACGTTGTGAGCGTGGCATACACGTTGTGAGTGTGGCGTACACGTTGTGAGCGTGGCGTACATGTCGTGAGCATGGTGCACACCTCCTTTCTCTACTTTGATAGGGGGGGTAGATGGGGGGGGGAATCCCCATGTCGCATGTCGATTTTAAGAAATGGCCATGTCCCATGTCGCTAAGGAAAAAGCCATGTCACTAGTGTCAGTAAAGGGGAAAATGTAGGGGCAACGTAACTGTCACAATGGGGCTCTTGGGGCCGCAGGCCCCAGGAAAACTTTGGAATTTGACTACTCACAAGGACAAAATTTAAAGAAAGAATTGGGTAGCATACTTTAAACTAAATGAGACATTTTTATTCATGTCACTAAGCCCCATGTCGCATGTAGATTTTAAGAAATGCCCATGTCACATGTCACTTAACTGGCCATGTCCCATATCGATTTTAAGAAATTGCCATGTCGCCATGTCGATTCTAAGAAATGGCCATGTTGCCATGTCGATTTTGGGGTCCATACCCATTTGATAGACCTAGGCTTCTCCTAAGGAAGCATCTGTCAGAATCTAGCGACCATTACTAGTAATTTAGTTTTGGGCACGATTAGGTTAAGAGAAAAGGATCTCATTTGCCTTGTTGTCCTAGGTATAATAATAACGTAAAACGCCACGCGATTTGCATATGACACATTTTATGCAGCCACTTGTGGATCCGTGGCTACAATGTGTCATATGCAAATCAAGTGATGTTTTCGATTTATTCTACCTACATCAACAACAGCAGACATTTAAGATCATATTGTGTTTTAAATTATGAAAATCCGCTAAGAAATAAATATTTTAGAGCTAAATATGTGGAGGGTAGCTGGACATGATGACTGTGGTACGCCCCGCTCACACCAGCGTGGCGTACCACAGTTGTACGCCCCGCTTACACGCATATAAAGTTCAGTGCTTTAAATGTACAACTCCCATATGCTTTGTTGTTGTTGGTAGAATAAATCTAAAACCACACGCAGTTTGCATACTTGTGTTTTTATTCAACTTGTGTACGCCACGGGAAGCCACTTGTTGGCTTATGAAGCCAACAAGTGGCTTCCCGTGGCGTACACGCGTTGAATAAAATCACTCATATGCAACTGCCGTGCTGTTTTAGCTTAGTATTGTATATTATTTTATTTAGTCTGAAGAAGAGTGGGCTACAAGCCTCTATTTCATGGTGAATACGGCACTCCCATTGACTTAACCAAGGAAGGCCGTATTTAACACCCCCCGTGAAATAACCCTCCCTCGTATTTCACGGCCTGCCAAATCACTAAAATTGTTGAACCAACCACGATAAATTTGCTTTTTCAGAGCAATTAAGTGAAATTTTGATGAATATTGTTAATAATAACATGAAAAAAACACAAAGGAACACTCGTAGAGTTCCCCACTGAGGGTTATTTCACTCGGCTTTGCCTTGTGAAATAACCCTCAGTGAGGAACTCTACTTGTGCACCTTTGTCTATGTATCTATACATCCTACAGAGTGCTTTAGCACTGTCGTATATTTTGCTACAATGAGCCATTTATTCACAAGTGAAAGTTATAATAATCCCGTACGGATCTTCCTGTCTGCTTGCCTGCTCAACCTTTCTCCCCAAAGAGAGGAGCAGAGAAGAGGATCTGTGCGCCCAACAAGGGGCATCCTATCTGCTTGACTGCTCCCCTCTTACTCCATTAACCCCTTGAGGACAGCATGTATCCTAAAGATGATATCTGTCGCCATGATGCACCAATGTAGACCCAGGGAGTAACTTGCCAGTGCTGCATTGGTCAGTCATGTCAACCCTTTAGGAGTGTCTCAACCCCATAGAGTTAACAAGATGTTGAATGCAGCACTGGCAAGTGATTTGCAAGGGTTGTATTGATGCATTATGATAACCGAGTGCAAGATGCAATAAGGCATGATGCTGTCCTTTAAGCGTTGAGATGAGCAGCCTGACAGAAAGGGTCTGCGTAGTTGATGTAAGTTAACCCTTTGGAGACAGCATAATGCAAAAATGCATCGTATCCTCCGTCAAGATGCTTGAATGCAGCACTGGCGAGTAACTCACCAGTGCTGCATTTAAGCATCATGCCGACCCTACCCATAGGATCGGCATGATGCACCAATGCAGCACCGGTGACTTAATCGCTGGCCCTGCATTGGTGCATCATGAGTTCAAATATCATCTTTGTGTGACACATGTCATTATATGGTTAACAGCCTGCTTTATTATTGACATTAACACATTCCGGGAACCACTCCGATATATTAATATTAATGTGAGTACTGCTGTTTTGGCCGAGAGTAAATGACAGGATTGGCAGGACATGCTTCTGAGTAAGTAGTACAGGTATACTAAATAATGTACATAATGTGGAAGCACCAACACATTAAAACCTCTCACAAGCCAAGCCTGATGTATGCATGAATTGTATATTGCTATATTGTAATAAAATGTATATACACTGTTGTGATGATCATCCATGTCTTATGTGAATAAAAGATGTTAACTGTATCTATTGGAGTTCATGGTTCTATTTCCACATGTCAAAGACTTGACAGTACACACTGGAGGCATTGATGAGTAATTCAAAGTAATCTGTACAAATAGGCACAAAGCCCGGTCCCCGCACTCTTAGAATTATCAGACACCATCCACATTAGATAAAATGCAAATAAGGGGTCATACTTCTGAAATTATGCATGCCAGCGTTTTCTAAGGAAATGGGTCATTTTTACCTAGTAGAAAACGTGGAATTTGAAACTATATATTAGACCTTACTTTTATTCTTAAATAATATTTTATCCTGCTTTGAGTGTCAATATAAACATATCTAATTTGTTAGGGTGAAGTTCTAACACATGTCAGCGTTTTTGTCAAAAAAGGGGTACTTTTATGGCCCCCAAAATCAGTGGTTTTGTTATGAATGGGGTACCTCTTCACTCAGAAATCAGGTATATTTGAAATCCATTGACAAGGATGGTGTCAGGGTTGTACTGGGAGTGCAGGGACAGGGGCACAGCGGTGCTGAGGACTGTTTGAGCTGTTGTCCCTACTAACTGCAGTAACTCAGCGCCATCAACCTCAGTCAATAACATGTGTCCATTTTATGGAATGTATATAGAGACAGGTATTGAACTTGTAATAGGGCCAAAAAAAAGAGGTTTGTTTCAGGTAACATGGCAAGAAAATGTAGGGTCGGTAGGTCGGATTTTTTTTTTCCAACATGAAAGTACTAGCTGGCCTCTCCGAAAACCAAAAAATTTACCAAAGAAGGGTAAAAGTACAAAGATTTCTTCAAAATTGCATAAAAAAATGTAGGGTCGGCCCTATTTTGATAGGGTCGGTCGGGTTGCCTGAAACAAACCTTTTTTTTTTGGCCTAGGTATGTAGATGGTATTTGAAAGAAAAAGGAAATTAAGAAAATAATATAATATCAAATGTCTATATTGGGGCTGGAGCAAGAAGGCAGTGACGTCACGGCGTCAGGGCGGGAAAGATACATACCCCCCTGTGGGTCAATACCCGTACTAATATATTAGTCCACCCTAATTATTAATTTAATCATTGACGAAACACATTCTATCCCTGGAGGACATTAAATGTATATTCATTATGGTTCACATCCTTAGTAAATGTATGCAGGTACTGCATTATACCAACTGGATCTACCCCTATGTAATAGCAGTATAAATAAACATAGAACAAACAAACAAAAGCTATGGTTATTTATCACTGAGTGTTGGTATTTTTCTTCTAACTGCTTGAGTAATTAAAAAATCTGGTTTCGGACATACATGTGATTGACTTCTCCCTTACTACTGTTTTTTTATTGTGGGATTTTTCTCCCTTACTACTGTTTTTTATTGTGGGATTTTTCATAAACTTTTCACATAGGTTTATTACTACTGGTACACAATTTAGTGTGGGAAAAAACATACATCAAAGCATCCGGTTGCGGAGCTTCATAAGACGTGTAATGTTGATTATGTTGATGTGAGATTTGATATACAGCTCGTGATGTTGGTCCACAAATACCTACACAGGGAGGATCTGTGTGCCGACCGAATGAGCCTGATGATCAAACCTGCGACTGGCAGAGTTACTAGATCTGTTAATACACTAGAACTGATCTACCCCCCGGTTAACAAAAAGAGCTATAGGAAGAGCCCATTGTATAGAGCAGTTGAACTCTGGAACACTCTTCCACACACATGTCGTTTAATTATGAATAAAATAGCTTTCAAATCTGAAGCTATTAAGGTAATAAGAGCTAAAAGCGAGGCTTAGCGTAGTGGCACCAGATAAACCATTGTCCATTTATTCACCTATGTTCAATCTTGTACGCCATGTCACAGCCCTCCCCACATGCACTCATCGAACCTATAACTATACGTAATGTGCCTAACTCTACTACCTCCATGAAGGAAAACTGAAGCAGTCATATGAGTAACTCACTGCCTGCCATTGTATACATGTAACAATGTACCAGGCTAAGAATCCGATTCATAAAGGCATCGTGTGGTGCTAAGTCTGTCAAATATCCTCACATAGAGGATTGTGATGTGCCTGTAGGGCGTGAGTCAAGGAATTGAGAATTCATGTTAGTATTCTGCATACATAATTACACCGAGTCATTCATAAAAACATATGATATCATGCATCACTATGATGCCGAACGCATACTAATAAGCATATAATATAGATAATATTGTTAGCTCAACATGTTATAAGCGCTAAGTGAAGGGCACTAGTCCCTATACATTGTGACAAAATTGGATATGTACGCCATACAGTTCACATGTAATTTTTGATTGTTGTATTTTGAAAATCATCGGATGAATAAATTTATACGCATTACAAAATCAAAAAAAAATTCATATCAGACCAGGAGATGGACACCATGTAAATGTATTAAGGTAGGTGAATGTAGCCTAGAATGACTGCAGTGTCTCACCAGCTCTACAAGAAGACTCGATACATTGTGTAGACCTTTACTTAAGGTGGGTCGCTACCCTTGGGTCAAAGTCACTGAAAGTTAACAGAATCTCAAAAAAAAAATTACATGCAGTTTAAATCAAATTAAATCGGGAAATACAAAGAAAAATAGGGGCTCCTGAACTACTTTTTCAAATATAGAATTTTCTTTTTAATTCTGAAAATGAGAAAAAAATAATGAAAACTTCCATGCTTTTTTCATATCAATCATTAGGCACAGAAATGTAAAACATCACATGTGAAACGCCTATATGTTCCCCTTAACTGGATTTTTTTCTACAGTTTTATGCCATGGCATTTTGGGTAAAAATATGATGTTTCTGGAAAGAGTACAAAAAAATTGTCATTATTTGTAGCCTTATGGCCTAAAATTAGTATTCAATATTAACAGATTTATTTTAACTCACTCAGAAGATAATTCAAATCATTTACTAACATGAAAAAAAGGTAATTTTGATAGGGGGTCCCAGGCATATTTTTAGGGGTTTGAACTTTTAAAAATGAAGAATAATGCCAAAATATGACTAAATTAAATACATATGGCATTGCCTGATGGGTAAAATGGCAAAAATCAATGTATAAAATTGTCATGATTTATACCCATTGTAGGGGACTCGAATCCCACTCGGATCGCAGTTATATAAACCACCATAAGATATTAGTTCGTGACCCGTATACAGAGGGCGCGAGTGTTGATAAGGGGGCGCTGCGATCGGGTAGGGTGGGATATATAAGGCCGGAAGGCTCAGTGGTAGACAGACCTCATCAGGTCTCGTCCCGAACAACAACCGAACTTAGATTACTGTAGTAGGAAACGTGAATAAAACTCTCTCTCTTTGCATCCAGAACATATAAAGAACCTTCCGAGTTGTTTATTCTGCGACCGTAAAATACTGAACTCTACATTGATGCCGTGACCAGTCAAGATAGCAGGTCATCGTGGCGGAAGCCCGACCAGAAAAGGGGGAGGGAGAATCAAGGATTGAGGAATCGTTAGAGGATGGGGAACTGGATTGCAGTCTGAGGAATATAGATCGAGTGTGGGCTAGTGCATCGAAAATGCAAACCCCAACTGAGAAACGGACCGCTAGACGTGAATTGATGGACTCGTTAGGACTGATTACACCCGGGATATTCGACATAGGTCAGAAGACGGAAGATAGGGATCGGAAGAGACGATTAGAAGAGGATCGGATATACCAGGAGAAAGTACGGGCCGATCAACGCATCATGCAGCAACAGTATAGTGCTATGAATGATGAGTTGGTACAATTGATGAAAGATAGGGATGACCAAATTGAATCGAACAGGAGGATCACGATGGGGTTAATGGAAGGAACAGAGCAGTTATGCCGTGATAAGAATTACATCACTGAACAACTGGCTGAGCAACAGAGACTTCTTGCAATGCAGAAGGGGGAGGAGGTTTCCATTCGGAAGCGAATGGAACAGGAACGAATCATTTTAGAGAAGGATAGAGAAGAAGCAAAGAAGTCAAGAAGTCTAAGGGATCAATACGAAATTGAAGTTAATCGACAGTCCGTGAAAATGAATTCCATTATAAAGGAACGTAAGGAAAAAGAGGCGGACGCGCTGCAATTTTTTAAAGATTAGCGAAAGTGGAATTGGAGGAGTTGAGAAAAAGGAAGGAGGAGGTTACCGATTCTTTTCTGGCCTATCAGATGGCATTGGAGGAGGAACGAAAGGAGCAGGAGGTCGATGCCCAATCCACTCCGAAGCCCATTCTGAAAGGTTTCAACCCGTTTACAAGTGATAAAGGCATGTCACATGTAAAGGAAGGCCGATATCAGACTGACCAGGACTCGAATAGACGAGTGACCATTGGTCATACGGACACGAGAGACATTAAGCCGCGAGAGGTTCCTAACGAGCGGGTGAACCACAGCTACGGATCATTGAACCCGTTCGCAGATGACACAATAAATGGTCTGCAACTGCCAAGTGGAGCCCCGATATATAACGTCACATACCAGTATGCGATGCCAGGAGCAGCACCGACAGACCCGCAAAACGGACAGACAACAAACCCAAGTCGGACACAAAATCCCGGAAGAAACAATACGGACACCACCAGTATTGGTACCAATCAGGGTACGACAGGCACCACGGGTGGTGGCGGAAATGCTGGATCGGTGGCCGAGAAACAAAGGCTTACTAGAAGGGCTTCAATGTCCCCGGCCACAGCTGCGATTTATGACGCGGATCCCTGTATCCAAAACATGGGAGTAGATTGTTGTAGCCGAAAGGGGGATGAGGCAGCAGAAATAATGGACTGGAGCCAGAGGCAGTCAGATCGCTTAGTTTGGAGTGCCAATGCTGCGAGGAAACCAATCCGGGAAACAAAGAGATTCAATGGGCTGGACTGGAAAGAGAGTTATCAGGATTTTTGTGATGATAACAAATATCACGGATGGGATAAGAACGCTTCATTGGGACCATTGATAAAATGGCTGAACGGGGGACCGGGTCGGATCGCTGTTGATGAGTGGCGATTGATATATGGAGACACAGGTACATATGATCAGCTGGTCAATTCCGCGACATATCTATTCGGCACCCTGGTGGCTACGAACCCATGGTAGGAGTTCCAATCTCGTACCCAGAAACCGAAGGAATCTCCGAAGATTTATGGACTCGAGCTGCAAAGATTGCTTCAGAAAGCAAGACCGAACTGGAGGCGTGATGATGAATATTTTCTGGACGAATTATTCACGCACTACATTAAAGGCTTGAGAGATCCGGCACATGCCAAATTGGTACAAAAGGAATGGGTTCGAGGCACGTCCATGGTTGATCTATTCGTTTCACTAGACCAGTTTGAAAAGAAACGTCGCCTATTAGCAGGATTCGTACCACAGAGTTGGGTACATGCAGTACATGAAGAGGACAGGGATGATTCGTCTGGTGATTCGGAGGACGAACATATCGCTGGTGTCAAACTAGATGGGAAAAACAAAGGTCGTTGGAAGAAAAGGTCTACTCCAACAGATACTCAAGTGAGATCCGTTGAGAAACCCGTAGAAAACAAGATTGAATCCACTAGCAGTAATGCCCCGGAAGAAATGGGTATGGTTAAGATCATGGAGGCCATGATGAAACAGATGAAAGAGATGATGGAGGTTAAACGAAAGCCGAGAACGGATCGATCAACTATTAAATGTTCCAGATGTCAAGAAATGGGGCATTTCGCCTCTTCTTGTACCGCTGAGAAACCCGTATGGAGAGAACGTAAAGAAGAGGAATCGGGAAATTAGAGGGGGTTATTAGTAACGGCAAACGGATAACCCCTGTAGAAAGTTGCCAAAGTGCCTTCGACGCGAATGTATTGGAGTCAGTTACCAACCATCCGCCCAGCAGCACGGGTCAAGAAGAAGGGCCAGAATCGTGTGGGGCTGGGGGGACTAGTAAAGAAATTGCCATGGGGAGCAGAACCGGGAAACCGGATACTAGTACAGAGGATGGGTGGATAGATGAGTTGACCAGAGTAAGTGGCATCCGCCTTCCCCGAGGTCATCCGTGTCTGAATTATTTAAAGAACCATGGATTCGATCTTGGGTTGGAAACTGATATCAAGAGATTCGCTAGTAATCCGTCTGTGTTGGACGGGAAGAGATGGTATGTGTCGGTATCAGTGAATGGCAGGTTGGGAGATTTTTTGATAGATAGTGGGGCTAGCCATTCCGTTATCTCCAAGAAGTTCTTCGATTTGGTGTCCGACATGGATGAGGACCTCACAACGAGGGTAAATGCATGTGGGGCCGACGGAAGCAAAATAGCGACATTTGGTAGAACTTGTATGATTGTAGTATTGGGAGGAAGGGAATACTTATTTCACCGACTGTGGCAGAGATAGAGGATGTTGGAATCTTAGGAATGGACTTCGCGTCATTATATGGCGCTATATTGGACCCGGTAACGGGCAAATTGAAGTTGAACCATCCGTATAGGGACCGAATCCAATGTATAGCCAAGAATGTTAGTGGAATGGCGTGTGTAGCACAAACCGTAAAAATACTGCCCGGAACGGCCTGTGATGTGTTGGTATCATCCATCCGATGTTTAAGGGGTCAAGCGGGAGTATTCGAACCGGACATGGAAATGTTGAAGGGGAAGGGATTGGAGTCAGCCGATACTTTGGTGGGAAACGCCTCTTGGGCGGTAACTCCTGTGACCAATCCGGGTTTGAAAACTGTATATCTGAATAAAGGCACTATAATAGGCAAGGTAGTACTCGCGGAGGCGGTCACCGGTAGTCGAATGGACATATGCAGTATAAGTGAAAAACCTGAATTGGAAGAGGGAGTGAACCAATTGTTGAAAGATTCCGCTTTGGAGAGTGACGAGCAGAAAGGTTTACTTAGGAACGTACTGGAGGAATGTGCGACGGCATTCGCGAAACCAGGAGAACCGTTGGGGAGGACTGATAAAGTATTACATTGTATAAAGACTGGGGATGCGGAACCTTTCAAAATACCATACCGCCGATTGCCTCTAGCCAAGAAAGTGGTGGCTGAGGAAGAAATCAGAAAGATGTTGAAAGAAGGGGTGATTGTTCCGAGTACGAGCCCTTGGAGTAGCCCGGTATGTATGGTAACCAAGAAAGATGGAAGCATCAGATTCTGTATCGATTATCGTAAGTTGAATGGATTGACCAAGAAGAACTCCTATCCTCTCCCTCGGATAGATGAGACTATTGATTCCCTAGGCGGAAATAAATGGTTTTGTACGATTGATCTACAATCCGGATACTGGCAGGTGGGGATGAAAGAGGATGATATGGAGAAGACCGCGTTTTCGAGCCATATTGGTTTATACCAATATGATGTGATGCCTTTTGGGTTATGTAATGCCCCGGCCACATTCGAGGCGATGATGGAGACTTTATTGAGCGACATCTTATGGAAGAAATGTTTAGTATATTTGGATGATGTCATAATATTCGGGAAATCATTCGAAGATTGTCTAGAAAACTTGAGGGTTGTATTGAAACGGATTATATCCAATGGGTTGAAACTAAGACCGAAGAAATGTAGTTTGTTTCATAAGAGTATCAACTATCTGGGACGAATCATATCAACGGATGGAGTGAAGGCAGATCCGGAGAAGATTCGAACGGTAATGGAATGGTCGGCACCTAGAAGTCCAAAGGAGGTGCGCTCGTTCTTGGGTTTTTGTTCATACTATCGGGATTTCTTGCCCGGATATTCGAAACTGAGTTATCCGATTCAAAGTCTATCACATTGGACGCCGGGGAGAAGGAAGGAAGTGTTTCCGTGGGGTTTAGAGCAGGAGGAGTCTTTTAGAGAAATAAAGAACCTTTTTAAGGAGACCCCGGTACTCAGATATCCGACTCGGGATGGCCATTTCATTTTAGACACGGATGCCAGTAACAAATGTATAGGGGCAGCCCTTTCTCAGGTGCAGGATGGGGAAGAGGTACCCATAGCATTCGCAAGTAACACGATGAATAAGGGGCAACGGAACTATTGTACGACCAAAAGAGAATTACTAGCGGTGGTTGTATACACTAAGAAGTTCAAACACTTTTTGTGGGGATCGGACTTTACTTTGAGAACAGATCATTCGTCATTGAGGTGGCTGTTGAACTTCAAGGATGCAGAAGGAATGATCGGACGATGGCTCGCTCATTTATCAGAATTTGGATTGGATCATAGTCAGATACAACATAGGAAGGGTGCGAAACATGTCAATGCGGATGCTCTGTCTCGAATACCTATTAGGAAATGTCAGAACACTGGTTGTACCGATTGTGGGGCACACAACGCTGTTTTAGCTGGGGTGAGACATCCGTATAGGAATATGGAACCAAGTGTATTGGAATGGGGAGAGGAATCGATTAGAGCATTTCAGGAGAAGGATCCGAATTGTAAACGAATAAAGGAAATGTTAGAGGCAGGAGGAAGACCGGCAAGACCCGCAATTTCATTGGAGAACAGGGAAATCCGTAGACTAATTGCACAATGGGAGGAACTTGAAATTGTACAGAATACACTGTACCGTTGGAAGGTAAATGCGTTAGGAAATCGGATCCGACAGATTGTGATACCAACAGCCATGCGCAGGGATATAATGTTCTTCTGCCATGGACACCAGACCAGTGGACATTTCGGGAAAAAGAGATCTTTAGAACGATTAGGAAGGAAATATTACTGGCCAGGGATGAGTACGGATCTATTGAGATGGATAGAGACCTGCCCCAGGTGTTGCACTAGTAAAACGGGAAGCGGAATGGGTAGGATGCCTCTAACCCAGGAACTATTCGGGGTGAGATTCGCGAGAGTAGCTGTAGACATTATAACTGGATTCGTAACGACCCCCGAAGGTAATACTTGTATGATGGTGGTGACGGATTATTACACGAAGTATACACGAGTGTTTCCGATGAAGGACCATAAGGCTGCGACATGTGCTCGAGCGCTGGTGAAAGGATGGATCCTGTATTTGGGTGTACCACTAATGTTACACAGCGATCAGGGACGAGAGTTCGAATCAAATTTGTGGCAGGAGATGTGCCATCAATTAGCAATTTGTAAGACTCGTACTAATCCATACCGGCCGCAGAGTGACGGACAGGTAGAAAGGTTTAATCGAACCCTTATACAAGTATTGAAGGGACTAGTAAATCAGAGAATGGATGACTGGGATGAACAATGTGACTTTGTATGTCATGCCTATAACAGCACCGTACATGCTAGCACTAACTGTTCCCCTAACTTACTAGTGTTCGGGGAGGATCTGATCATGCCCGCGGACCTGGTTTTTGGGGTAGTAGGAATGAACCCGGAGGTACCATGTCAGATAATGTTTGTGGAGGCTCTGAAAGAACAGTTTAAAAATGCATACGAATTGGTTAGACAAGAGTTACAGAAGAATGCTAAATGGCAGAAGGTTGGGTATGACACGAATCTTAAGAATAGAAGATACGAGGTGGGAGAATTGGTAGGCAGGTACCATGAACCGTTAGTAGGGATTAAATTAAGTGACAATTGGGATGGACCTTGGCGGATCACACAGCGGATTAGTGACAATACTGTGCTAATGAGGGATACGCATGGTAGGAATCAGAAGTCCAACGTTGATCGGCTGAAACCGTGGAAAGGAAGGGAGTACTCCGCGGAAATGTTTAAAATGGGGACGGATGAATTAAATCAGATGAAGAAAGAAATTCAGAACATAGTTGTAAAACGTGGGGTGGGACGCCCGAAGAAAAGGAAGGTGCAGGACGTAAACTCACCAACACGATCGGTGAGTAAGAAATCCAAAGTCTCGGCAGGCGAAGGGAAGCGCAGGGGGAAGACGTTGAGTGTGGCCCGCTCACCGTCCGAAAAGGCCCCTGTCGTCACCAGGTACCTAAAACCTCACCCAGAAGGGGTGAGACGCAGTCCTAGATTGAACCCAGGGACTGCAATTACCTAGCCTGAATCACAACGAATGTAATCCAGTTTTATGTTATGTCATATGATTATCCGGTGAGCAGACCGGGTATATCTGTCCTATGTGTTGGAACGATACCCAGGCACTGGAAGAGGGGATTAATTAACCGGATTAGAGTGTTCCTGAGGGTGGTGGACGGATAATCCGGCGGGTTGTGCATATCCTTAGGAGCGCCAGTGCTTTCTGTACTGGGACCCCCAGAACGTACTGATGTGGGGTGTAAAAATGGCCCTCAAAACGCCAGTACTTTATGCCAAGGGACCCCCAGAACGTACTGATGTGGGGTGGAAAAATGACCCTCTAAATGCCAGTGCTTTCTGTAATAGGGCTGCCAGAACGTAATATGTGTAATGGATTTTTCAAGTTTTTGGCTCCCAGAACGTAATAATGTGTATTCATGAACTGAATTCCCTCTTTATTTAATATAAATTGTGATGCTCAATACACATTGTCCCACTCTGGTAGGTCTAGCTCCAAAAGCAAAACTCATTAAAACGCTCTGGCATTTCTATAGCAAATACACATTTTTCTTGTGTAGTCAAGCCCTATTACACATGGGTACACTGTGGTAGATCCAGTTCCAATAGGTCTGATATAGGTTTCAAGTACACATGGGTCCACTATGGCAGCATGGTAGCAAAGATAAAACGTTTTGGAACGTTTTGGCACTTCTGTTTTGAAACATAGTAGATGTACATATGTGGTCTGATATAGGTTTCAAATACGCATGGGTCCACTATGGCAGAATAGTTTCAAAGATAAAACGTTTTGGAACGTTTTGGCACTTCTGTTATGAAACATATTAGATGTACATAATCTGGTCCGATAATTATAGGTTCCAAATACGCATGGGTCCACTATGGCAGAATGGTTTCAAAGATAAAACGTTTGGAACGTTTTGGCACTTCTGCTATGATACATATTAGATGTACAAAAGCTGGTCTGATATAGGTTCCAAATACGCATGGGTCCGCTATGGCGGAATGGTTTCAAAGATAAAACGTTTTGGAACGTTTTGGCACTTCTGTTATGAAACATATTAGATGTACATAATCTGGTCTGATATAGGTTCCAAATATGCATGGGTCCACTATGGCGGAATGGTTTCAAAGATAAAACGTTTTGGAACGTTTTGGCACTTCTGTTATGAACCATATTAGATGTACATAATCTGGTCTGATATAGGTTCCAAATACGCATGGGTCCACTATGGCAGAATGGTCGCAAAGATAAACCGTTTTGGAACATTTTGGCACTTCTGTTATGAAACATATTAGATGTAGTAATATAGATAAAGGCACATGCATGTTGACATGACATACACATGCATGCCAACATGTCAATATGTCAACTAGATTGACAACTGTATGCCAGAGACCCTCCTGACAATCGGCCCTGAGACAACAGGCCCTCAGCATTTTAGTCACATGACGATTGGCCCCCCCCTGACAATAGGCCATATTGTCATACAGGCCATACTAACATCCGATCACAGGCCATACTAACGTCCGATCATGCACCTATTTAATGTCCGATCATATACCCATATAACGTCCGATCATGCACATAATATACTCAGACTTTAGTTTGCAGTATACTCAGACGTTAGTATGGCTTATAATCGGACGTTAGTATGGCTTATACTTGGACGTTAGTATGGCTTGTACTCGGACGTTAGGGAAATGGCCTATATTCCAGGAGGCCTAAAGTCAGGGCGCCATTCATCATGGGGCCAATCTTCCGCAGGGCCATTAGACATGGGGCCGATATTCCTGAGGGCCAATTGTCATGGGGCCCTTTGTCTGCAGGGCCCCTGATCTGTGTACCATACGTCAACATGACGGACATATTCATGTTGACATGGTGGGCACATGCATGTTGACATAGTGGGCACATGCATGTTGACATGGTGGGAACATTACATGCATGTCAACATGTCAATATATCAACAAGATCACCATGTCTGATACATGCATGGCAACATGTCAATATGTCAACTAGATGGACAAATGTACATCAACATGGTGGACACATGCATGTTGACATGATTGATAAATATATGCCAAAATGTTGATATGTCAATAAGTTGTTATAACATGTTCACATGGCAGACATACATGCCAAAATGTCGGACACATTCATGTCAACATGTCAAAATGGTGGACATGGTGGTGGAGGTGTAGACATGGTGTTGGACATGTCCTAACGTCCAAGTATAAGCCAGACTAAAGTCCGATCATAAGCCATACTAACGTCCGAGTATACTGCAAACTAACGTATACTAACGAGTATATAATGTGCATGATCGGACATTATATGGGTATATGATTGGACGTTAAATAGGTCCATTTCCTCATGACCCCTACCAATTCCTCACAACCCCTACCATATCCCCACGACCCCTACCATTTCCTCACGACCCCTACTATTTCCTTACGACACATACCAACATGGATCTGACATGCAACTAAAGAATATCAACCAACACCATGTCCTCATGTCCAACACCATGTCCTGACGTCCAACACCATGTCCTGACGTCCAACACCATGTCCTCATGTCCAACACCATGTCCTGACGTCCAACACCATGTCCTGACGTCCAACACCATGTCCTGACGTCCAACACCATGTCCTGACGTCCAACACCATGTCCTGACGTCCAACACCATGTCATGACGTCCAACAACCTGTCCTGACGTCCAACACCATGTCCATACATGTGTCTGTCATGTTTTCTTAGATTGCTATATATATGTACATAATTATGCTATGTGGACCCATTGTAGCCCCAGGGCTCCCAAAACGTTTTGATACGTTTTGGCATAGGAAAACTGTTGACAGCCTCCTGCAAAAAAACGTTCTAAAACGTATTTCATTTAATTAGCAATTAAGTCAATAATTCGCATAAATCATGTCATAATCAAATAGTTTGAGCTTACACACATTACCAGATGTGTTTTGTTATGCAATGACCCCTAGATAGAACAGGTAAGTTGAATAAAACATTATGTCACATGCTGATGAAAATGACATGTTTTCTCAAATGTGGGCCCATTTAGTTAATCAACGTATTTCATGGCTAATTAATTTGCATATGCATCTAAAAGTTGTAAACTAAATTCGGTTTAAGATAAAGACATTGTATGTGGAATTCTGATAAGTCAAACGGTTTTATTCTTAACTTATTTTTTCATACAAATATTTGGTATTAAAAAATGGTAAAAGTGCAAAAATCCTTGGCGTTTGGGACCCTCAACTCCCAAGAAAGCTGGCATTTGGAGGGCCCTTTTTACACCCCACATCAGTACGTTCTGGGGGTCCTCTGACAGAAAGCACTGGCGTTTGGAGGGCCTTTTTTACACCCCACATCAATACGTTCTGGGGGTCCTCTGACAGAAAGCACTGGCGTTTGGAGGGCCCTTTTTACACCCCACATCAGTACGCTATGGTTGTGCTAAGGATATGCCACCTGTAAATACATCTACTTATACTCCTGACGAGCTCACTCCGAACCAATGAAAGACTCCGATAGACAGCAATTAGTACCGTAATGAATGGCGCGAAAACCCTTTTGTTTACATCTGGAACGAGGTCATGAGGTCACGCCCCGAGCGGGATCTCATGGGGTAGCACGCATGCGCGGAAGGTCGTTCCGGGTGAAAGAACCGCCATATTGATTTTTGGTGGACCAAAGGTCAACAGCGAGCGCACGAGGAGAAGTTGTTTTCAAAGCGAAATAGAGTTGTAAATCAAGGTTAGTGGGTGACCCGGGTTGCTTGTGAACACAGGCACCCGGTGAGGACCAGGAAACTGACATTTATTTGAACCGTACCCCGAAAAAGAGACCGAAACATGGCAAGTTCTTGCCGCCCCGAGGATGACAGTATCGATATGACCGATGTTATGAATGAACCGCTCTCACCCGTCACTCGAATCGAAGACGCTGCATTAGGCAACGTGAGTATGGAGGAGGAAACGGAGGGGTATGACGAGAAGGGCCGGTCTGTATTTAAAGTTGTTACCACCGAACATACCGAGCCCGATCTAAAGGGATTCGTGAGCCGTTACGATGGCCGGGAGCTATTTCTGGCTGATGAACTGACCGTAGTCCCGGAAGGAGGAGTACCGAGAACTCTTCCGAATGAATTACGGGACTGTTTAATCGCAATATTGGGGGCTGATGTTTATGAATCGTTACCGTCAAACTGGCTGCTATTCTTTCCCGAAATGCAGAAGGGATTGAACGTGCACGAAGGTTTTCGCAAGGCGGTATTTGACTGCGAGGTGATGTACCGAGAGAAACGGATACCGGTAATCCCAGTCAGTGTTCCGGGAACGACTCGAGTTGGAATAACCGGACTCGACATCCAGGCGGATATATATTTCAGAGAACCGGAAAAGAATATCTTGCCTCGAACCGTGGAGGGATGGGAGAAACTAGCGAACCGGAGAAGGAAAACTAAGTTATACAGTATCGACATCGATGAATTATATGATCGATTGGAAGAGAGCGACGATGATCCGTCTCGCAGAGTCGAGATCATAAGTGCTCTGATCCGGGAAGGGAAGAAAAGCAAGGGATATGATCCGAAAATGAACGGAGACCCGTCCGAAGAGGAAGAGAAGGAGAGAATAGCAGAAAAGTTAAGGAAAGACGCGGTAGAGAAAGGAAAGGTAGTGCTCCGGAAATCGAAAGTAAAGAAGGATAAGAGTGAGGAAAGTCAGACGGACACGGATTTGTCCGATTTTGAGAAAGTTCTGAGTCCGAAAGAAAAACGAGCTGCAAAGAAAGGGGGGAAGTGTAAGAACCCGAAACAGAGAATAGTAGATCTAACAGTCGACCCGAAGACAGTAGAGAAGGTAACTGAAGGATTGAAACAGAAGGAACCGACGGCCGGACAGCTGAAGGCAATGCAGGCTGCTGCGAGTGCCGGGGTAGGGGCTATAATAGAGAAAACGAAGCTGAAGGATAACGTCGGATCGGGAGATGACGTAAATATGAGTGAGGGGGAAGGTGAACAGGAAGAGGAGGGGGATGAACCGACGGAGGAAGTTCCGAAACCGAAAAAGGGGTCCTCAATGACTGAGGAGGAATTTGAGCGGTTGCAGGAGGTGTACAAAAATGCAAACACCGAGTTCCGTCTGTTCGTACCCGCCTCATTCGAGGAATGCGCCAAAGGACCGTCTAAATATGGCTGCCCCACGACTTATAACATGGAAGGTGAATCGGATGATGAAGATTGGCTCCGACCGACTATCAAAGACCCGCTACCGTCTGACCACTACGAATGGTGGTTCGACCAGATCCGGCATCACTCGGATGCATACCACAGTAGGGATCATCGTTGGAAAATCCGATGGGCCTACAAGGAGTGGTATCTGGTTAAGCGAGAAACCATCTGTCCGTTTGCCTTGTGCTTAAAGAACCCGAGACCGAAACATTACACAACGGCCCATAGATTCCTCCGGCACCTAACCGAACGACATATGCATCACTCGGTAGTGTACGAATGTCAGAAGACGGAGGCGACCCGAGAAAATCAGAAATGCGATGGCTGCGTGACGACTCGGAGGGCGAACATGGTTCGTCATTATAAAAACTGTCACACTCCGGGTATGAGTGCTGCTGTGGCCCGAGTCAATAATTTGCACCGATTGTGGAGAGAGAAATACGACCGAATGGGCAGGGAAGATTTTCAGGGGATATCGACCATGACTGAATCCTACTGTGAGGTGACCGACGCCCATAATGGTAAACTGAGTGCTCGAGCCGCCTTGTTACTGGATCGGGGGAAGTTTGATATGCCCCAGGAAATGTGGAACCAGGTAGCGGAGTTCCGAGGGGATCCACCTAGGAATCGAACTGACACCAAACGTCAGGCAAGCCGAAGTCCGGCACGAGGTGACGCAAAACGGGGCCGGGACGAATCGCCTTCAACCTTCCGGGTACCGTACAACCGATCCGCAACGACTGCGCATCAGTCACCCTTGAACCCTGGCCCGATCAGACCTACCCCACCCGCTCCTTCTAAAGCCGCTCCGTGTAAACCCACTCCGAGTCCAGCTGATCCATCAGCATGGAGACAGCCGTCGGTTCCGTCCGATGATACCACGGATTACCCGGAATTGCAGCCATCTCAGGGTTCGCTGAAACCACCAGCAACTCCAATGACCACTGTGCCCGATAACCGGCTCCGGATGTCTACGAAACCGGTAATACACTATTTCGAAGCGGCTGAAAAGGTTGAATGTGAGGGTGCCCAGAAATTAGTAGATGAATTTCAAGAGGCACAGAAGGAGTTAGCGATCCGTTTCAACGCCGGGGTCGTTAACCTGTTTGCTGATTCGGTTGTAGCCATTCAGAAGACACATAAGGACCGTTATAAAGAGGAGAATGACAAGGCATTGGAGGAGGCTCGGGCTGAATTAGAGAAGGTCTACATTGACAAGGAAAAGATGTTGAATGAGGAGAGGGCTAGGTTAGAGCAGGACCGTAAAACCGTTACTTCCAGCACTGCCTTACTGCGGAGGAAACTGTCTGAGCTCGATGCCAAGAATGAGGCAATGAACGTTAAGTTCCTTGAGTGTTTCGGAGTGTTTCTGGATGAATGGGATGGGACCCAATCCGCCGCGCTAAAACTCCTGGAGGAGAAGGACGCTTTAAACGGATAGGGTGTTATGAACCGTATTAGGGATGAATCGGAATGTTAGGGGTAGTAGAATCGAAGGGGACGTACGGGGAAAAGAAGAGGAGAGCACCTTTACACCCGCTGACAGACTTAAGTCTGAAGGCGTGCCTGATCCATCGATTCCATCAAGGATCAGGGGACGGGGAGCTACGACTGACTATGAGAGATGATACAATCGATATAATGCAAACTCGGAAAGCTGGAGGAAAGAAGTGGAGAGCTTTATATAGTGGTGTATACCTAGAAGGTATCCGTTTGGAAAAAAAAAAAAGTGTATGTTTTGTCTAGGGGGGGTTATGTAGGGGACTCGAATCCCACTCGGATCGCAGTTATATAAACCACCATAAGATATTAGTTCGTGACCCGTATACAGAGGGCGCGAGTATTGATAAGGGGGCACTGCGATCGGGTAGGGTGGGATATATAAGGCCGGAAGGCTCAGTGGTAGACAGACCTCATCAGGTCTCGTCCCGAACAACAACCGAACATAGATTACTGTAGTAGGAAACGTGAATAAAACTCTCTCTCTTTGCATCCAGAACGTATAAAGAACCTTCCGAGTTGTTTATTCTGCGACCGTAAAATATTGAACTCTACACCATGGTTATTTTGAGCAATACCATAGCATCTATAGTATTTTAAATAGTAAATATAGTGTACTAGCTCATGTGTAAAAAAATGAAGTGTTAACAGTTATCAATATATAAAGGCTTTCTAGAAATGATCTAAATCTTAGGGAATGTATATAATATTATGTATCTGGCTATGCAATATTAGCCCATTCTGATAGATTTAAGAATTTGAAGAAATCAAAGCGTAGCGATCCACCTTAAGGACCATATAGTGCATAAATGCAGCCCTAGAGGTAACTTGCCAGTGCTGCATTCAAGGAGCATGACGACCTACGGGGTTGAGGCACCCTGTCTGCATATTGTACCAATGTAGGACAGGTAACTTATTCTCCCCGGCTGCATCGCTGAATCATGATGACAAGTGTCATCTTGTAGTGACATGCCGTCCTTAAATGGTTAAAGGGTTAATTCAGTACAAACACTTTACTCTATCATACAGTATGTACCACATGCAATTCGTTAAAGCTGGGCCATCAGGGAATAAGTTCAGCATTTTCCATACATATACTAAAATAATAATTCCACCAGAGGGCAGCAGTATTTGGATAGGGGACTATGAGCATTGTCCAGCTACAACATATTCACCCTTTCTTGTGCCTGTAAGAGCTGAGCTCCCAGCCCTTAAGAGCCCTCTTGTGAGTGAAAACTGAACTATATCCAAAAGTGCTTTTGGCCTGACTTCAACCATGACGGTCAAGCTTTAAGTAGGGAGGCACACTTAACAAACTGAAGGACCAAGACCATTACGTTCCCTATGTTAGTTGGCTGTATACAGTACACAAGTTAAGTTATTGATACCTAAACCTGGTTTTGTTTGTATATCTTATCATTAATGCATACATGTGGATGTAATTCTGTACATAGTTACTTTAGTTTGGCCGGCTCTGAACCCATTTGCTGTACCTACCCTATTATCCTACACAGCTCAACTCCTCAAAACTACTTAAGGTTAATCAAATATGTATAAAGGTTATGTACTTGATGGCTATTCATTTTAAATTTGCAGGATAAATGCTGTCACTGTGTAGACGGAGCGGACAGAGTAGCGGCACCCTCCCGGTCACCATGACGCGTCTGAGGCAGCTCCTCTACCTCCTGGTTCTACTTCCACACGTACAAGGTACTCAGCAAGGTGAGTAATGTCCCAGGGGGGCACTGACTCTATGTTGGTGAGTGGCAACTGCCGCGGTGCCGCCCCTACTCCCCTCACTGGGAGGAGCTGAGGGGGTCACTGACCGCCCCTCCTTTTCATACTGAGGGAGATTATTGGAGTGACCGCTCTCCTAAACAGGTCAAATTATATCTAAGCCCCCTGCTTTGAGCATCAGGTGTCAGACATAACAATGGCAAACTTACCATTTAGTACCTAAATAACAATCAGAAACATGTTTGCTCTCCAATATTACTATATTATAAACACAGGAAACCTGCATTAAGGTACCTACCCATAAGGGCGGGGGGTCACCACCCCTTCTTTTTATTTTTAGAAGGGCTGACGGCCCCTATATTTCATCCCCTCTGTCAACCCACCTCCACCGCTCCTGGGAGAGGTGCGGCAGTGGTTATCCACAACATACCTCAGTGCCCCCCCCTGGGGTAATGTCATAAATAAATCTTGTAACTAAATACATACGGCAACATGCTGATCTAGTCCCCATATCTTTTTTTAATATGGCTTTTAATTTGGCTAGCCCACAACAGCTCGGCAAAATGATTTGATGAAGCACCGATGAGTTACTCATAAGGACTACATTCATGTATAATGATGACAAATCTTAACAATGCTTTAATCCACTAAGCAACTCCCAAATGATAAAACATGACTGAGGTTTATCTTTCTTAAATGTGCTGCCCAGAAGTTTCTTAATTCAAGTTGATTTGTTTGAAACTTTCCGATATCTGTAACCATTGGTTTTGTCCATGCAGCTTGTTCGACACCTTTCACAGAGGTGAATGACAAGTGTTTCTACGTGTCGGAGGAAGCCTACAGCTGGGATGAAGCCAGTGAGCTGTGTGCTGACCTAGACCCAGCAAACAACAGTGTCATGGCTACGATCAGATCTGCAGAAGAACAGGCTGATGTAGAATCCTTCCTCATTGAGTAAGTATAGCCATTGCTCTAATGGTCTGGAATCATATTAAGTAATAAGTGGTTTAAAAACTTTCTAGGAGCATTTCTGAGTAAAATTTGGTGAAACACTTTTTTAAGTCAATTTAGAGGTGTAGATTCCAAAAATTCATTTCACCAAAGCGAAAAAAGCATTTTAAGCCTTCAAAATCCCCAAAACCTTTGATTTGCACGATTGCATGACTATATATATTGAATAGTAGACATTCCAGAGCATATTTTGACGTTTTTTTCTGGCATTTGGCGGCCATTTTGTTTTTTGGAATTTTTAAGGCTTAAAATGCTTTTTTCGCTTTGGTGAGATGAATCTTTGGAATCTACACCCCAAAATTGACTTTAAAAAGTGTTTCACCAAATTTTACTCAGAAATGCTCCTAGAAATAAAAAAAGGTGATAAGAAAGGCTCTGATCATGTATCTATTGTTCAGGCATTGTCTAATTATGATTGAGACATTGTCTAATTATGATTGAGACATTGATTTGTGGATTTCATGCAACAATTGATGTTAAATAAGTGCTTTAAATGTGGTGTATAGGGAAACAGAAGACTATTTTGAAGAACGCACACTTATTAACGATATTTTCTAGTTATTCTTTTTGTACTTCTGTGACATAAAGATATGCCAGGGAACATCGTAGCCCAAACACATTTTGTGGTGACCATCGAGGACATATATACATATATATATATATATATATATATATATATATATATATATACATATATATATATATATATATATATATTTATATATATATAGGCATCTAGTTACATAATTCATGAAAGTATATGCTTCTGAAACTGGCAGCCACATGTAGCTGCCAAAATATGCAACAGAGCTCCATCAATTAATAAGCCGTACCTACTGTGAAAGTGCTTATATTCATGGGTGTAAATCTTCGCTGATGTGGCAGAAAAGACTAATTCGCGGGTATTTATTCCATACTCTAGCATATAAGAAAATATATACCCAGCGAAATAAAGTACGACCACAGTAGCTCTTTTTGACAATTATACTCGAGTCCACCAACTTAATTTTGTTTCACAACATACCATTTGGAATTCTTAAAAGCAGCTAGTTTGCTTTATTGAATATCAGGATAAGATCATGTCATATTTTCATAAAAACACAGCCAAGGGATTACAGAGGACCTGTTCATTGCTCTCCGGTTGACTAACTCTTCTGAGGATGGCTTCAAATGGACCACGACTGTAACAACCGCAATGTTATACAACAACTGGGTGGCGGGTCCGCCTGACGGTGTCGGGGGCGACTACTGTGGACGACTGAGCTATGATGATGACTGGGAGTGGACACATGATGCATGTACAAGCCCTTACAAGGTCCTGTGTGTGCAAGAGAGTGAGTATAGTCACCACCACGTGCATTAACTAGGTCATTCCATTCTCCAGACAGATGTTCTGATATATTTCTAACAGTGTGGGAAACCATTTGACTACCACCTGCTGTGTAGGGCGCACTAGGGACAATCTGAGTGAAATTAGATGCCCCAAATGGTGCAGACCTTACTTATATCCTGATTCAGTGACACACTGCTATTCCAGAACCTAAGAAGTACTTTATATTTGAGATTTTAAGCATTTTTGTGTTTGTCTACCACCTCCTATGTCATCTAACAGGGGGCAGTGCAGACATTCAGAGTGTCCCACACTGTACCTCACTATAGGCAACCTCGGTTGTGAGAGTGTATTGACCCAGTTTATGCACTTGGTCACCACCAATTTACGTATTTGATAATGGCATACCGTAAAACCTCGCGTATAGGCCGCGGCTTGTACAGGAATCAGATCGCTAGTGCGGCTTATAGGATCGCCACAGAGTCAGGGTGCGGCTTATACGCGAGTTTTTGCTACAATAGTACAGTATAAAAGTCACCATAACCAGGTCACTGGTGTGGCTAATAGGATCGGCCCAAAGTCGGGGTGCGGCTTATATGCGAGTTAGGCTTATACGCAAGGTTTTACGGTAGTCTGATGTCTCAAAAATCTTTTTTGCAAAAAATGAACCAGAATGTTAAATATGTCAATACATCATGTCCTACCTACTTTATTAAACATTTATCCCCAGAATTCAGCTTAGATCTCAGCTAATTATCAGTTTTATGCTCAATCTAAGACTTTTGGACTGCACGCTATATTTCGACCCATCGAAAAATACACTACATATAGTGTACAGCTCAGGCCTGTCGGGGAGCACACACACTGCCCAGCCAGCATTGCTTAGTGGGACCCATATGTGTTTTTACATGGGCAAGCTGATTTGCTCATATCTGGGTTGTAGTCCGTTTTGTCCAGGGCTACCAGTAGCAGGAGTAGGATTCAAGATGGGCCAGCCCAGATTCAAAGTGCCCAGCTCAAGCCCAGATTAAATATAAACTATAAAAATGTACAATAAATGGTGATTTCTGGAGGAAAATCAGATGTCAGCATGTTTTGAAATATTTACAATGTATTTATGGGGAAAAAGTTTTCCTGGGATGGCCCATCTGGGCTCGCACTGGTAGCCCAGGACAAAAAGGACCATAACCCAGATATGGGCAAGCCCAGTTGGCCCAAGTAAAACACATATGGGTCCCACTAAGCAATGCTGGCTGGGTGGGTACCTGCGCCTCCCACAGGCAGACAGCCAGTAGCAGGGGCTCAAAGTGAGCAATACCCAGAGGAGTATGTTGCATATTGGGAACATGTTATTATAAACATGGTTGAATCAGTGCATTGTATACATCATGAACCTCAAATAGAATTATGTCATTATTTTATACAGAAGGAGTTAGTATCAAAATTAACCCATTAAACTTCTCAGGATAATCTCTTCTTTCGATAAGCCATTTTTGTGGAGAAATGAATATTACTACGTGTCATTTTAATCTTTTTGATGTTGTGCAGATGTGTATTGTGGCTCAGCATTTCCAACATCAAGAACATATTTGTGTAGGATCTTTTTTTTAATCTCGAATGGAATGTAAAGGAAATCTGTTTTTTTTGTCTGAAATTATAAGACATTGAAGTAAAAAATAGTTATGTTTTTCTATGAATGTTTTTATATCTATATGTGCTATGACAAGTACAGATGTACATATGATTTGATTTGTGGACAAACCAAGGATAAAAGCAAGTGTATACATAATGAATATGTAAGGTAAAGGTATCTCAATAATTTGACACGAGTGACTGATGAGACAATGCTCTGCTCTGGTCATTTCAACCACAAGGTGCCAGTTTTTTCTTACTTCTATACAGTAAATACATGTAGAAACTGACTGCTGTAATCCTGTGAAAATCTATGTCTGGGAAATAAAGTGTATGATACCCCTTTAAAGGGGCTGCTCATGATAACTTGCGGAAGCCGCTGTTGCTCTCTTACAAATTTGCACCAAACACCCCCCCCCCCTTCCCTCACCTCTTTAAAAAATTACCACTGTCTTAGATACTTTGTACTTTTTATTAGCATAGATGTCCTTTTTGCAGAATGCCAAGCTCCTTTTACAAAAATGAATGAACAGTGTATGTATGTGTCTGAAGAAGCGTCTAGCTGGGACGACGCCTGGGACTTGTGTACCCAGGACCCATCCGCTGCACTTGCTAGACTGAGGACTAGAATATTGCGGGAGTTAACAGGGACCTTCCTCGATAAGTGAGTTCATTCTCTTCAATCCTCAGTATTTCCCCTTGAAAATGCTCATAATCATGAGGCCACTCAAATAAAAAGTTATTTCTCATCGCGAAACAGTGAAAAACATAACGAGGGTTGTTTTTAATTGAATTTTTTTTTTTTTTTAAACTTTGGGCTTGAATACATAGGGAAATTTATTTTGGACTTTTCATGATCAATTTTCACATTTAAGCAATTCAGAATTCATTGTTACAATGCAAGTTATTTCTAGCTCACTGCATTATTGACGGAATAAGCTTTAATTTGATACCAAATTTGCCAATATTTTTCGTACTTTAACATGAATGTAAAAAAAGAAAAGGAAAGGAAATTTCCCCACAACATTCATCTCTTTCACCAGTTTTTATTATTTCTATCATGTTCATCAGCATGAAGGTATTCTATCATTCATGATAACATGGAGACATAGCCATAAATGTTATCCACAGGTCAATTGTTTGCAAAGTAAATTTGATATCACTGGCAAGTTACTCGTCAGAGTTGCATTCATGCTAATCAAGAGTATGATGCATTAAGCGAGCGTTCATTATTTATGCCACGGAGGGGGGTGTGAAAATCAGGGGGGGGGGCATTTTTTTTAGGGGTATTTGGAGGGGGGTGGTATTTTTTCAACCTATTCTTACGGGGGGGGGGGGTCACTCTAGCTTAGGTCCACTCCAACAGTCAAAGGTGTGATTATACCCTAATAAATGGGCCACAGCATTCTGATTGCAGAGTTCTCAATTTTTTAGAATAACTTCACCATCTCTAGGCACTTGGATAAATTTTCCAAATTGTGTAGATTCCGTACTTTATTGTGCCATGTTATTGGCCACACTAACAGTATTCCAGAACATATTTACTCATCCTTCTAGCATAATTAGAAGTGGAGAAATTGACCAGAAAATAGAGGGTTGTGGAAGCAAGTGCCCACTATAGAAATGCACAGGGGTACCTGTGAGAGATTGGCACCACTGGAGTGGGTCTATACTATACATGTAGTTGATGTGTGACCATGCAGCCACTCTACCAGTTCTCTGCCTGTATGGATCTCTTTAGGCTGTTATATTATATTTGAGGGTGTGTGTTATACACTGTTGGAAAGCTACAATATTCCCCTTTCCATATTGTTATAAGATATTCTTTAATTCACATAGGATTTATATGAAACGCCCTATTTACATCTTGATGCTGTACAATCCATGTCATGTAGGCTAGAGCAGTACTTGCAGTGCATCAATTTGGGCAGTCTAGAGAACCCCTTGGGCATCCATGTAGGAGGCTGTCAATGGGTACACACAATCATCTGATATGTTAGGACCTGGCTGATTTGTTTTTACAGATGGCTGGGTAATATTTCAATGTTATCTATTGGGTAGAAGAAGACCATCACTTTTCTCAAACTGTCATTTTCCCCCTTTGTTGTAAACCTATGTTAAATGCCCACTATGAGATACTACTCCTCAAGGGCTTTCCAACGTGCTATTCCATAGTGTCATAGTCCTATCAGGAGCTGAACAATCTGAAAAACCCTGAACCTCATCTCAGGCAGACTCCTAAATGCAGAGCCAATTTTGTGTGTCACCCATGGCTGCACTTTGAGACCACTGCATTGCATATTTCAGAGTGCCTACCATCTCCCTGATAGCTGCCTACTTCTCACAGATTCTAGGGCTTATAGAGTAAACATGATCATCCCACTATAAATCGGTGTACAGAATGCCTTGAACTGTATCATTGCTAATCATTGCTCTTGGCCTCATCAGAATCTTTACAGCTCTATATTTGGTTCTTGTCAAGTTGATTCCGATGCTCTGCAGGGTTATCAGTGAGTTATTCATCACTATTTAAAAGCTTACATATTTGGAGTCAATGCATTCCCAAGGCATTTCCTCAAATGAAGGTTATCAACTATGGTGCATGGAACATTCATGCATACCATTGATGGCTTAAGCGATTGTAATTGATCTGTGCCGTGAAACATGAACATTCTAGACTCCGAGTACCAGAGAATTCACCAATCTCAAGGTAAAATTCCTAAAAAAATTTGAATGACAAGCTCAAAGTCCCTCAGAACACATCAGTTGCAATGTAAAATTACAAAGTTTTCCATGGATCATATAGTATACTTAAGACCACTCTGAATGCATTGATATAAAGGTCAAATTCCTAAATATTGTTCTACCCTATAACCACTCCCTCAAATAATGGTTAAGCACATGCTATAATAGGTTATAGTATAGGACTATGTAGACTTTGTATGTCGTTGATGGCATTATTAAGTATTTATAAATGTCTATGGTGAGGTAGGGTCATTTTTTTTCAACCTATTCGGAGGGGGGTATTTTTTTTACCCATTCGGAGTTTTTTTTGGTTTTTTTTACCCATTCAGTGGGGGGGAGTCTTTTTTGACGTATTCGTTTTGCCAAACGCCCACCCCCCTCCCTGCCATAAATAATGAATGCTTCCCAGTACACTATGCATCCTTGAGAGGTTGATTGAGAGGTTGATTGATCTTTTATTGATCTATTAAAGCACATTTGGTATTAATGACTACCTTGAGGACAAAATGTGGAATATATATAGGTGTATAACCATTTGACAATTAGATACTTCTACAATGACGTTAATTACCGGTAGTCTAACAATTTTAGTTTTGATTGAATATTATGTGATTTTCCCATGATAGTGTACCGGTAGTTTACCTTGGTTTATTATGTTACACGATGTACCTCGAATATGATCGTTATTAAGAGCACTTGATCAACAAAAGATAAGGATGACAGTCTGCATAGCAGATGTTTGATGTCATCCTTTAAAGGGTTAACAATGTTATTAAGATCGTGACAATGTCTTTTATGTCAAATCTACAGTGAAGGCATCACAGAGGATGTGTACATTGGTCTGAAGGCTGACTCCATTAATGATAACTTCGTATGGATTGCGGAAGAAACAACCAATGTTTTAAACAATGGCAACGACTGGGCTCCCGATCAGCCCGACAGACCCGGGGACCCCAGCTTCTGTGCAGTGATGAGTCAGGCAGACAGCTGGCAATGGGTCGATCATCAGTGCAATGAAACATATAGGTTCCTGTGTATGAAGCCTCGTAAGTAAAATCAGCACATAAAAGTCATCATAATATATAAGGCCAAAAAAAAAAAAAGGTGTGTTTCAGGTTACATAGTCTGAAAATCTAGGTAGGGTAGGTCGGATTTTTTTTTTTAATATATATTTTTAAACTTTGGCCTGAAAAGTACCCAAAAACTGACTCACAAACTTCAGCGCTGACTCATCGACAACAGTGTTGACCCGTGGACTATCAAATTGACTCTGAAATAGCCACAAAATTATTTTATAAATACAGATTGATCCCATGGCTTTAAAAGTACCTAAAAATTGACTCGCAAACTTCAGCGATGACTCGCCAAAACTGGCGTCGACTCTTGGACCATCAAATTGACTCCGAAATAGCCCCAAAATTACTAAAGATATACTTTTTTTTTTCAAAATTGGATAAAAATTTCTAGGGTCGACCCAGTTTTGCTAGGTAGGGTTGGGTAACCTGAAACACACCTTTTTTTTCCCTAATGATAGATCAAAGGTGAAATACCGTAAAACCCCGCCTTTAAGACGGATTTTATTTGGGATTTATTTTTTGCACAAGACGGATTTTTTCCTAAAGTTAGGGGGTCGTCTTAAAGGCGGGGTTTTCTAAAATTTGACTGTTGGGAAAAAGAAAAGAAAAAGAGGTTTTTTGAAGAGATTAAAATACACTTTCTTTTCTTTTTTAAAGTGTTTTACTTATGTAAATGATACAACTGTGAGGTATCTAGTGACACCACTCGTGTTTTTAACTAGAAAGTTGATAAGAATGGGGTCTGAAAGGGGTCTAGAGCCCCCAGAAAATCTCAAAAGTCGGGGGTCGTCTTAAAGGTGGGGTTTTCCAAAATGTCATACTTGTTTTACACAAGACAAATTCTTTTCCAAAGTTGGGGGGTCGTCTTAAAGGTGGGGTTTTACGGTAATGAATGCAAATCACATTCATGCCAATTGTATTTCCTCAGACATGCAGTCATGTATAGACTCCGGGTACGATCCGTATGGGGCCAGTTGCCTGCCGGCCTGCCTTTCGTCAGAGATGGTTTTAAAACTATACTACTACTACTACATGTATAGATTTGTGGTAAAAATGGTGGTTAAAATTCTCATTTCTCCCAGAAATATTGGTTCGCGTTTTTAACCAATTAAATTATAGTCCAGGAATTTTAGCTCAAAACAGGACCCAAGTTCATATAAATTTGGCCAAATTTTGGACAGTAGGTGCCCAGAAGGGTACTGTGGGTGTATTTTGTTAGTGTCAGGAACAACATATAAAAAAGGCTCAATTTGGGTCATGCAGAGGTTTTATTCAATTCATCATAGCGATGATCTTATAGGTTAAGGTGTAAAGTAATATCTGATGACTTATGTCAAAGTAAAGGTGTCTGAAGGGAGATGCTGAGAATACATACAATGAAACTATATTACAGAAATTATAAGGTAAAAAAAAAAGGTTTGTTTCAGCTAACATGGCAAGAAAATGTAGGGTCGGTAGGTCAGATTTTTTTTTTTTTTTTTTTTTTTTTAAACATGAAAGTGCTAGCCGGCCTCTCTGAAAACCCAAAAATTTACCAAAAAAGGATAAAAATACTTTTTTTTTGGCCTAATCATATTACATAAATTGGTTATCTATATAATTTCTAGACTGTGATGTCACCTTAACTGCACCAGCTGGAATTCTGGAGAGTCCAAACTTCCCAAACGACTACCCTTCAAACTTTGCTTGCATGTGGCTGATAGACGTTGGCGATGGTCGGGTCGTTAACGCCAACTTCACACATTTTGATTTGGAGGGCTCAAGTACCTGTGACTTTGACGCCGTAGAGGTATAGTATAGGAGATACTTCTGTGATATATAATGTATTCACTATATTCATAGAGTAATGATATACTGTCGTTTCCACAAACTTCATATACCCTCTCTAGCTATGTTTCTAAGGACCGCGGCATACTACCTACGGCATACTACCTACCGTAAAACCTCGCGTATAAGCCTAACTCGTGTATTAGCCGCACCCCTAACTTTGGGAAATCCTATTAGCCTAATAGGATATATGAAAATTGTTAATTTAGTACTTTATTATACTTTTAAAAACTCTCGTATAAGCCGCACCCCATATAGGCATGTTTGGTATCAAAAGAAAGCAGGCTCTGATTCGTGTATAAGCCGTGGCTTCTACGCGAGGTTTTACGGTACTGCCATTGCCTCAGCATACTTCCACTCCTCCAACTATGCCATGCTTAACCATCTTGGTACAGCATATTGCATTGATGCATAATGCCCTTGGTCATCATGATGCATGAATGCAGCCCCAGTGCTAGATTCATGCATCATGCCCAAAGGGTCAGCACTTATGCAGCCCCTTCCAAGGGCTACATTTTTCATTGATAATAAAATTTGATCAACAGTAATGCCATTATAATGTGTGATACTCATGTAAAGGAAAACATGTGTGACTGCCTATACACTCTGTGGTTGTGACATGTGTATTTACAAAGTTTAATGAGTGAAAGATAACTCATAACAAACCAAAACAAACTACCGTAGAACCTCGCATATAAGCCGCGAATAGTACGTAAATCAGGTTCCAGGTGGGGCTTATAGGATCAGCCCAGAGTCGGGGTGCGGCTTATACGCGAGTTTTAGCTTCTATAGTACAGTGATAAAAAACACCATACTCAGATCGCCAGTGCGGCTTATAGGATTGGCCTTAAGTCTAAGTGCGGCTTATATGCGAGTTCAGCTTATACGCGAGGTTTTACGGTAAGGGAGTGGTCATTTTTTAACAACAGGGGGGGGTTGGTGGATTTGGGGGGGACCAAAAAAATTTGGACCCCTCTTGAGGGGGGGACCAAAAAAATTGCACCCCTTTTTAGCGAAAAAGCCTGCGAGTTTCCATAGATCAAAGAGGTCGGCGGCGCACAATTTCAACTTGAGGGGGGGACCAAAGAAATTTCAACCCCTCCCGTGGGGGGGGGGAAGTTTTTCGACCCGCTCGTGTGAAAATCCATGACCCCCCCCCCTGTTGTTAAAAAATGACCACTCCCTAATCACTAGTATCTGTGTCTGCACAGCTGAGGGATGGAAACGCTAGTTCTTCTCCGCTGATCGGCAAATACTGCGGAGACACCTTACCGCCTAATGTAACAACATCTGGCCAGTTCCTGCACGTTTATTTTGTCAACGACTATTGCTGTCCTGGGTCCGGCTTCCGGCTAGAATACAACCTTGGTGAGTGAATCAACTTTATCATCGCTCTATACCTCTTGCTTTTAGTCGGCAAGATGGATAACATGATTACCATGGCTGTGGATCTTTATTTCAAAATGCGTTACTCAAAGAGACTTACTAGGGCCTAATGCCCATAGAAATTGAAAGACTAAGCTGGGTTGGTCAGTACTGAACAACTCACAGTATCAGCTAACCTAGGTTGGCCACACAGGCAGCCAAAGACTGACTAACTAGGTTTATCACTAGTGACTGAGTTATAAGTCAGGACTGACACTAGTGTCAGAACATCAGTGTAGCAACAAACGTTTTGCTTGGTCATGTTGGTACCGTATAATGGACTAGCACATTAGGCTATGGGGGCCGCCATCTTGGCTCAGAGCAATGCCTTGTGGTACGGCCCCCGACTCCAGAGCAGTGCATCATGGGAGAATTTTTTATCAGCCCCTTTGTTCAAGGTGTGAGGAGAGGGGATTAGCCTGATAAGGAGATGGACTTTAGCCCGCGACGACCTGGGGTGCCAGGATGTGCTAGTCCCGTATACTTCAGGGTTTTTTCCCAGGCAGCTCCTCCTAAGCCTCGGATACATGATGGCAGCACCGAGAGCAGTTACACATGGCAGTCCAGAATACTGTCAGTCTGGTGCAGGTCAAGCTGGTCATGAGAAAGGAGACCATGTCAATCACTGCATATAATATTATTTGCATATATTTGCATTTAGGTAAATTCAATATACTTAGAGGAACTCTTTAAGCATATTTAATGTGATTAATGCCACTTAAACAACTCAAATGCTATGATGAAATTTCCAGGACACTTACATGGCTTTACTGAACTTAAAGCCATATAACTTTTAACACATCTTGAATTTGCATAAATACCAACATTCATCCAGTGTAAAATATGTTGACAACACACAAAGAAAGCAGCCAGGACCGAGTGGCTGAACGGTCTTGAGGTACCATAAATTCTCGCGTATAAGCCTAACTCGCGTATAAGCCGCACCCCTAACTTTGACAAATTATATAAACCGCAGAGGGGGTCTGAATATTGCGATTTTGGTACTGTAGTATACTAACAAAAACTCTCGTATAAGCCGCACCCTATATAGGCATGTTTGGTATCAAAAGAAAGTCTGACTCGCGTACAAGCCGCGGCTTCTACGCGAGAGTTTACGGTAGTCTAGATTTCAGTTGTATGTATAAATACACTACTATACTGAATGTAACCTTATCAAAAATCATTCACCGCATGAATGTTTGCATTGACGCAAATTAAAGATGGTTAAATTCAATGTTCAGGCAGCTTTACGTGCATGCCATATAAATGCCATGGGAAGGTTACAATGACATTTAAGCATCTTTAAGTGGCATTTACTGGAATAAAGGCTGTGTCCCACGACCTTGGGACAATGTTTTTGTCTCTGACCAGGTGCCGTCTCTGAACAGGTGCCGTCTCTGACCGGGTGCCGTCTCTGACCGGCTTGGCTTGATAAGGTCAAAATACTAGCAGCAGGAGGCTAATTATAATTATAACTATTCATGATTATATAACAACCACCATAACGTTTTTCCAAATCCTTATATATATGAGTATAATTCCTTTTAAAACACCTTTTTTTTACACCTGGTCAGAGACGGCAGCCGGTCAGAGACGGCAGCCGGTCAGAGACGGCACCTGATCAGAGACAAAAACATTGTCCCAAGGTCGTGAGACACAGCCTAAAGATGGTGTAAAGTGTAATTTTTAATCCATGCAAATTGAGCGTTCATGCAGTGTTAAAAAAAGACAACTTTGTCACTTCGTTAACACTTCTTGTCAGGAGTCATCAGCCAATCCCTTACTCCCGGGGCTGGCTGCACGATATAAGGTGGTGATCCACTGCCGCGAATTTGCTGCGAATTTGCTGCAAATCACACTCATGCGTGTAAACACGGACAAAACATTTCAGCAGTGGATCACCTACTGCGAGTCACTGCAACAACGTCGTCACGAGAGGTGTGCGGCCTGCTAGTTAATTCGCAGAAATCAAAAAGTTTTGATTTTGCGGGTGTACTCTCAAGCAGTTGTCGTACAACGACATTCACAGCAGACTCGCGGCAGTGGATCACCCGCTATGTGACTGCAGAGGGGTTTTCGGCGACCTGGGCTGTTTTCAAGGCGACTTTTCGACCTTGTGCAATAATTTAAGCGACCTAGTGACTTTTGGGCATATTTGGCTATAGTAAAAATAGTCTAAAAAAGCGACTTTCCGACTTTAGGCCCTTAATTTCGGTGACTTTCCGACCTGAGGGGGGGACCCCTCTGCACCCCCCGCTATGACTCGGAGCTGAGTGGGGGTAGTGTCATGTAACTGGTGATGCTCAGAGGGATCCGCTAGAGGATAGCCGCCCCGATGGGGAGGCATCTAATGAGAGATCAGGGCATCACACGGCAGCACTATCCCCATGTCTGCAATGCTCCAGGTGTGTGTGGGCAGCTCTGGGGTTTGAAGACAAGGGTGTAAATGGCATTAGGGTATACTAATGTTGCATTAACAGTCTTAGGAGTGGCAATTAGCTAGGGCCTAAGATGGTCTAGAGACCTGGGAAAAACAGCTGGTCTGGTTAGTCCAAGTATCTAGGTCAGAATAGCCCTACACTCCACAAGGCCAATGCAGTTGTTGGAAGTTGTGTGCACAGAGGTCCACTGTACACACAGAAAAGTAAAGGTGTCAACTGTGTCTCCCACGTGGCTCTGGCAAAAATGGAGTGTCAAACAGCTATTGACTCTGCTATTGACACTGATAGTAGAGTCAACTCAAGTTGACACTGATAGTAGAGAGTCAACTCAAGTTGACCCTTGATATAAGCAGAGTTATTAGCTGTTTGACTCTCTATTTTACCAGAGCCACATGGGAGACACAGTTGACACCTTTACTTCCCTCTGTGTATGTGTGGTGTGGTAAACACCAAACAAGATGGCTACCACTCCTATGACTGTTACGTATGAGTAGTGTACCTAGGTCCGCTTGTAGGACATGACTTGGGGCTGGTTGGGTGTGCTGCAAGGACCCTAATGAGTCCTCAGAGAGATCCGATAGAGGACGTCCACCCCGATGGGGGGGGTGTCCGATAAGGGATCTAGGCACCATAGGGCAGCACTCTCCTCCAATGTACCCTGATGATTCATTCCCAATGATGAGCCAATGCAGGGTAGTCTCCAGAGCAAACTGTGGCAAATCATACCTGACGGACGTTCCTCGAGCCACAGTCTGCCGCGTACAATTGTGACGTCGGCACTAATTGGTCATGCTGTACGGACACTGCCATTGGTCAGTACCCCCTACACGTACGAAATTGTACGTGTGGGAATTTACTGTGCGGCATACTGTGGCTCCCAGCAGTGACGTTAAGCAAAACGTATGGATTTGTGGCTGTTTGCTCTGGAGACTATAATGCAGTGCTGGTGAGTTGCTCACTGGTGCCTCACTAATGCATCATGATGTCAACTGGTGCCTTGCAGCAATGTGCCATCCTGAACCTTAAATTGATGCATCATGCCCTTGGTTGTCATGATGCATGAGGGCAGCTCTGGTGAGTAACTTGCCACCTGAATAAATACATCATGCCAGTCCTACATGGTTGAAGGGTCAGTATTATGCATCAAAGAAGCACTGGCGGGTTACTCGCCGGGGCTGCATTGGTGTATCATGACGACAAATGCTCCCTTTTAGAGACATGCTGTTATTAAGGGAGTGTTCATTTATTAGTTACAGGGGGCGTGGTGGTGGGTTTGAGGGGGGGGGCCAAAAAAATTTGGACCCCTCCTGAGGGGGGGGGGGGGCATAAAAAAATTTGCCCCTTTTTAGAAAAAAAAGCCCACGCGTTACTATAGTTCAAAAGGGGGTGGGCGAAATGTTTTCGGCTCCTTCGCCGAGGGGGGGCGTGAAACTTTCCACGCGCTCTCGAGGGAGGGCGTAAAGAATTTCCCCCCCTCCGCGCAAAATCGCACCACCCCCCCTGTAATTGATTAATGAACACTCCCTAAAGGGTTGAGGTTTAACTAAATGAAGTAGGATGCAGCGGCAGGATGTAAACAGGTGAGGTGTGGGTGAGTGATGCATCATGGGACACTGCGTCAAAGACACACATACGTCACTTTCTGCATTTGTTAGGCCAAAAAAAATTAAAGGTGTGTTTCAGGCAACCCGACCTAGATAAAGGGCCGACCCTAGCCTTTTTTTCCCAATTTTGGATTTTTTTTTTTTTTTTAATTTCTGTTACTTTTTTCCTCATTTTTCCTATTTCTTTCAAGAATAACCAGCTCCCAGTAACCTCAGAGGCCTGAATAATTGATTAACATCAGGAAATGGCTTTCTAAGAGGTATATCACACAACTTCTTGATATTCCTAGTCATTCTGGAGTCATTCTGGAGAGTCACTCATTGATTTGTGGATTGGCGACTCATTCCTATTACTCTCTCTATGTAACAAAAAAGGAAATCTGACCTCCCTACCCTAGACATTCTGACCATGTTGCCTGAAACACACCTTTTTTTTTTGGCCTTATCACACGGATAAATTTCACTTTTTTTTTCACATTTAAGTTTACGATGTCATTCAACCATTGAATGGCAGCTTTGGTGCACCATCACAACTCGTCTGTGACACATGCATGTAACATCACTTTCTATGATTGTCATCACATGGCTAAATTTCACTTTTTTCACATTTAAGTTTACTATGTCATTCAACGTTTTAATAGAAGCTTTGGTGCACCATCACAACTCATCTGTGCAACATGCATGTAACATCAGTTTCTATGATTGTCATCTCATGGCTAAATTTCACCTTTTTCACATTAATGCTTATTACCGTATTCGACGTAATAAGCGCACAGTGTGCTTAAAAAATCATCATACACAACTTTTAGTAGTTTAATTGGGGGGTAAAAACTGGAGATGTTTTTGGTTATTAACAGTACAAAAAATTGGCCCAAAAAGGGGGGTGTGCGCTTATTACGTTGAATACGGTATGTTATTTATCCTCTTGAGAGCAGCTTTGGTGCACTATTACAACTTGTCAAGACAAGGGCTTTCCAAATCATTTGGAATTGTGGCTCAACGACAATTTTAAGTGACAAAAGAAAATTATCTCCTGAGGGTCAATAAATGAGGTGCCTGGTGAGTAAAAAATGAACTAACGAATTTGGTGACTCATTGGAAATAATTTTTTTGGAAGACTTAAAATGGTCACAGCAGTTTGATTCAAAGTGTGTTAGAAAGGTCTTGAATTGTAGTTTCTGACCCACCTTGCTTGATGGAGATATTTCAAGAGGGTATTTTTTAAATAAGGCTCCAAATTTGGAGATTTTTTCTGAAAATTTACCCAATTTTGGGACCCCTAATAAAAACTGCCCCCTACTCATAATGGTTTGAAATGACTTCAGTCCCGAAGAACAAGACAAGCGCTTTCTGAATCATTTGGAATTGTGGCCCTACGACAATTTTAAGTGACAAAAAAAAATTATCTCCTGAGGGTGACATTTTGGAGTAAGTGGTCAGTTGGGGTGGATTTTCTCTTAAAACGACCGTCAGGGGATAATTTATTTGGAAGACTCAAAATAGTCGCAGCTCTTCAATACAAACTGTGTTGGAAAGGTCTTGGATTGTAGTTTCTGACCCAGCTTGTTTGATTGGGATATTGAAAGGGGGTATTTTTCAAATTAGGCTCCAAATTTTGAGATTTTTTTCTAAAAATTACTGAATTTTGGGACCCCGAATAAAAACTCCCCCCTACTCATAATGATTTGAAATCACTTCGGTCCCAAAGAATAAGACGAGGGCTTTCGGAATCATTTGGAATTGTGGTTCTAGAACAAATTTAAGTGACCTAAAAAAATTATCTCCTGGGGGGGACACTTTCAGTAGTTAAGCCTCTACTCACCAGGGGGCATGGGGGTGCCATAGCGGACATGCACAGGCTAGGTAGATGGTTTCATATCCAGTTATTTAGATTCATGGGTGGACGCATGAAACACACCCATTTTTGGCGCACTAGAAAATGATGAACAAAGTGTATAGTTTGACGGAGAACATTTTATTCGAGAAAGACATTTGAAGATGAGAACAGCAGCATAACGACACCATGTACCCCCCCCCCCCCCATCCTTCCCCCCGCCGCACCTAATGCTTTAAGGACCGCAGTGCTTTAATGTAATATTCCCTTTGTAGTCATGATGCATGAACAGGTCCGGGAAATGGAGGAAAAACCTCCCCAGAGCTGTTATTTACACCAGTGTTAATTTTCACAACGCAGGTAGGTGTGAAAACACTGCAGGGCTCACTGTCTACTGGGTGAGGTGGAGGAGCACAGAGGGAAAGTCTATAGAAAAAGCTTATTTATATGTGATTTCATGGCAATCACCTGTATGATTCACTATTGGCCATGTATGATTCAAGAGCATACACTAATCTATCTTATGGGATATATACATTTAACAGCAAATTGATAGAAAATTCAGCAAATGGGTTATAAGAAAACCGTTGCTAATTTTAGCCCTGTAGTGTTTATGCTACAAGCAAAACCATTGCTAATTCTAGCCATGCAGTGTTTTCACACCTACCTGCGTTGTGAAAATTGACACTGGTGTAAATAACAGCTCTGGGGAGGGTTTTCCTCCATTTACCGGACCTGGTGCTGCATGTATGTCATATGTGGACCCCACTTGATACACTCAGCCAGCATGATGCAGCTATAGACCAGTGCAGCAAGAAAGGGTGACTTTTCAGAAAAGTTGTGGATAACGTTTTTTGAACATTTCTGAAGCGTAACCAACAAATACATGAAAATAATCTCAAAATCCTGCATTCCAATATATACTATTTGAAAGATATTTGGCTTGTGAATCTCCTGATATAAAATGTTTGAAAACATAGCCAATATAGCCAATGTTATAAGGATTCTCCTAAAACCAAGATAAACAGAACTTTAATATGAAAAAGTCACCCTTTCTTGCTGCACTGGTCTATAGGCACTTTCCTTGCTGGGTCGGTGCATCATGAAGACAAGAGATACTGTTTGGCATCCTGTCATTCTTAAAGGGAAGCCCTACAGTCTCCCAATCCCTTCCTGGTATGCTGACTCACAGATACTGGATATCTATTCTACAACTTGATACATTTCCCTATGTCTATGGCTGTCTTAGCTGTACATGTCACAAACTACAACCTACATACAAAGGCACTTCTTCCTTCTAATGTCAGCGGCGGATCCAGGATTGTCTAGAGGGGGGGCCCAAACCTGGCCAACCTAGAGTGACTATCGGTTTCCCGCGCTCAAAGTGCATCGGCCGTATTAAGGGGGTATGGGGGCATGCCCCCAGGAAAATTTTGTTGATCTAGCCTTGAAATGGTGCTATTATCACGCATTTTAGGACCCCCCCCCCCATCCAAATCAGGGGCCCTCAGTCAGGCCCTATGAATCATACTCAACAATCTTGTTATCTCTTTCCCTCTTTTCTTCTTTTTTCTTTTTTCTTCTTTCTCTTTTTTTTTTGGGGGGGGGGGGGGGGACAAGGCCCATCGGCCCCCACTGGATCCGCCAATGAAATGTCCCCACACTGCTATCATAGGGCTGTGTCTTACGAATGTTTTTGTCTCTGACTGGGTGCCGTCTCTGACCCTTTGGCAAGATAAGGTCAAAATACCAACAGCAGGAGGCTAATTATAATCATAATTATGATTATATAACAACCGCCATAAAGTTTTTACAAATCCTTATATATATATGATTATATTTTTTCCTTTAAAACACCTTTTTTCTGACACCCGGTTAGAGACGGCACCTGGTCAGAGACGGCACCTGGTCAGAGACGGCACCTGGTCAGAGACGGCACTCGGTCAGAGACAAAAACATTGGCCTTCGTGAGACACAGCCATAGACTGATACCGAAATATGAAACACTTAATGTTATTCCATTTATTGAGCATTTTCCATTTCACGATATGTTCATGGTTCATCATGATGAACATCAAAGTCTTTAAATATGTAAACATTAATACATACTGCTGACACTTGTTACAGGAAGGTATCTAGTACACACAAAACACTGTTGTTGGATACATAAGCAGTCCAACACTCCTACTTTAATATTTGCTGAAGTCATTAGAAAATTTTATATTGATTAGAATCCTGATAGTTGGACATGACTGAATGGAATTAAGGGAGTGCTCAACAGGGGGGGTGGTGGATTTGGGGGGGGTAAGAAATTTGGACCCCTTGACCGGGGGGGGGGTAAAAAATGTAGACCCCTCTGGAGTGGGGTGAAAAAAATTCAACCTGTTTTGAGGGAAAAAGCCAGCACGTTACTATGCTACAAAGGGGCGCGAACGTGCGCGTTTGTCGGCCTTCCGGGGGGGGGGAAATTTTGTACGCTCCGCACGAAATCTCACCCCCCTGTTGTTAAAAAATGAGCACTCCCTAACTTAAAAACAGTTGATGGCGTGTAGTTGTGTTGTTACAGTGCAGGTAGAGTAGCCGCGCCCTTCCGGTCATCATCACGCGTCTGAGGCAGCTCCTCTACATCCTGGTTCTACTTCTACAGGTACAAGGCACTCAGCAAGGTGAGCTGTTAAGCAATCAAATACCAGGTATCCCTAGCGACCCTATTTTTTTGTCCCTACCCAATTTTTTTTTTTCTTTTACTTTTTTTTGGGAAGGCAAAAAAAAGACCTTTTTTTATGAAATATTTTTTTACTGAAAATTATACGAAAATGGGAGGAATTTTGTCTCAAAATCATTTAAAAAAAAAGGAAAAAAAAATCGACCCACCTACCTTATTTATTTTGGGCCATCTTGCCTGAACATTACTGTTTTTGGCCTGAGACAACACCCAGTAAATAAAAATCGTTATACAACACTTTATAGCGTTATATGATGTTATATAACATTTCTCTAAGGCTCCTTACTATGGCATTACATTATATGACATTATTTTGACATGAAATAAAATTTATTTTTTAAGGTGGGCAGTAGTGTTCTTTATATAGACGGTGAGATTATGTTGATCAATAACCTGGGAGTCATCATCCATCACTTAGACGGCATAGGTCCCCATCTCACCAAACTGATACAGGTTTGAATTGTGACGTATTCTACCAGTGATATATGTGACTGCAGAGGGGTTTTCAGCGACCTGGCGACCTGGGCCGTTTTCCAGGCGACTTTTCGACCTGGACCATTAATTTTTGTGACCTGCGACCTGTTGTTTTGAAATGGCCATACTACTATATAATAAAAAAAAGGACCTCCGACCTGGATATTTTTGCAAAAAAAGCGACTTTGCGACCTGTAGCCCTTAAAAGAGGCGACTTTGTGACCTCAGGGGGGGACCCCTCTGCACCCCCATATATTTATTCTCCTGAATATGCCTCTCAAGTGATACTGGCTGTGTCTCACGAACTTGGGCCAATGTTTTTGTCCGAGATGGCACCCAGTCAGAGACAAAAACATTGGCCCAAGTTCGTGAGACACATCCTACTGTACCTCTAAATTAAGCTGGCCAATATGTCAGCCGTTCAGAAAAGGTCACTATTCAAACCTGTATCACTTTGGGGAGACTGAGCCATAAACCTGACATGTTCATTACAAGGTAACTAGTGGTCCCATTGATTTAAGGAATGTCTTTCAGATACCCTTTAGATAACCCTGCCAAGTCTCTCACTTAATGATTGCCGGTCTATTTAGCATAGAACATGGCTAAAAAATGTAAATCTTATTCTTTTTCAGCTAAAAGAATTACCACATAACATTCAAATTGTGTACCACTGATACTAGTCCAGGCAAACTAGCTGATTTTAGGGCCAAACCTCGAACAAATTGCAACAAAAGGTTTTTCACCACAATGCATTTCTATGAAGTCCCTAGAATGACATACTAAAAGTCCTGAGAGTTCTGGATTGGGGAACACTGCTAAATCCAAGATGGCTGCCAATGGGGCCGGAATTCTATACTTTTCACTCTGAAATCCTCATTTGTCAATGGAAGTGCTTGTGTAATACCTCAAAATGATGGTATTAATGAGAATAATTCATCTAGAAAGAGAGAGCCAATGCATTGTGGTGAAAAACCTTTTGTTGCAATTTGTTTGACCTCAAACCTTAGTTTGCCTGGACTATACCTTTGTCTATGTGTGTATCTGTTGTCTTACAGTAGCTGGCTACATTGCAGTGGAGGAGGACTGCCATGGAAGTGACATAACCTACCGCTTTGTTACCCCTGAACAATGTGCCATGGAGTGTACTGCTGCACCTCAGTGTGTTGGATGGTTCTACATTGAGAGACCGGTAACAGAGCCCAGCGGTCACCGCGCACAGCGGACATATCCTCCATGCTACTTGAAGAGTACAAAGTGTGATGAACAAGTTCTGGTGCATCGACTTGTCATGACTTCCCACTTCAAGAACCCAGGTGCAGGCAGTAAGTCTGTTCCCTCACTGTCCCAACACTGATAAGGGTGATGTGCATTACCTCATCACAAATGGCAGCTAGGGCCAAATAAAAAAAAGGTTTATCTCAGGTAACATGGAATGAAAATGTAGGGTCGGTAGGTCGGTTTTTTTTACAGCCCCCCTATGATACCAAAAAAGGTGTAAAAAGCGGGGGGGAAATCCAATTTTTTTTGTCAACCTGAAATAAACCCCAAAAAAGTGTAAAAATATTTTAAAAAATCTCTAAAATTGCATAAAAAAAAGTAGGGTCGGCCCTGTTTTGATAGGGTCGGTCGGGTGACCTGAAACAAACCTCTTTTTTTTGGCCTAGGGGTCTGTAGTGGTAGACACTTACTTTTACAGTCATGGGCCATCAAGGCCCGTAGCTTCAGAAATCTACGAACCTGTACATATATCTGCGGGCCCAGAAAATTATTCAGAGAGGCGCACAAGTATGGGAGACCAGCAACCCTTGCCAACCGGCCACTAATTGGATGTTTAGATAAGATGGTGGTGGGGCTCCCCATGTCTAACCCTCCCTCACCCTTCCTACGTATCTGCCCTCTGACCCAGTTTGTCAGCCTTACCCTACATTAGTAACCCTATTACGTACACCACCATCCCCCTAGTGTAGAGCCCCACACCACACCAGATGTCTGGGGGTGAAATGTAAACAGCATCCACAGGATGCTGTCTCTCAGACTCATTCGTCTGTCTGTATTTTTTATTTTCCTGACAAAAAAAATCATAGGTATCCCTGGTTAATTCATGTTAAGACCATAGCAGAATGGCTAGTTTCCTAGTGATTTCCACTTTCAATGGAATATCACATGACAATGTTACCTTGGTATAGATTTATTCTAGTACAAATTTATTCATCCACTACTCTGGACAACCTTGGGCAATAGGAAGTTAATTGCTGACAAAACTGCTGGCCCAGACCAAAAACTACAGGATCAAGAATGCCCATACTGCATATATTCCTCCACTCTCATTGTCACTTCCCATTGTACTAGAAGTTGGAGGATCACCCTTTAAGTTATTTTAACTGTATCACAAATTAACCATCACATGATGACAGGGGGAGATTTGGAGGGACCTCAAAATGGTGGCAATTCTAGAGAGGGGAATCGTAAAAATTTCACCCCTTTTTATTCAAGAAAACCAACATGATAATAAATCTCAAAGATTGGGTGTCGGAAAGACCCCCTGACCCCCCTGCTGACTACTCTCTTAGCCTCTTATTGTAACTATGGCTCCTTTGATTTAAGTCCTATATTTACATTGAATCTATTGCTAATTATATTTTTATTGTCTTGTAATACTTTATTTGACCTGGCGTCATCTGTGTGCACAAATAAATGTTGCTTTTTATACTAAATGATGCTTTTTTTTCTATTCAGATAACAGGCTGACTTCAGACTTGACAAGGGGATGAACATTCATCAAATATACAAATGCTGCACAATGACTTTTATACCCATTTATCTCTGTCAAAAGGAGAGGATTATTGCTTATATGTTATCATTGAAACACTGGACTCTGGCAGAGACAAGCAACTACGTGTTGTTTGTTAATATGATAATTGAAAATGGAATTTGGCTAGAATAATCAACAGGACTCCACACAGCATAGTGCAACTTGACTGGATTACTAATTCATAGAATATTATCTCATAGAAACTCAATAGAATGAACTTTCAATTTAAAGAGAAACTAGGTGTTTATCATATAAAAAGGTTATAAAGAATTTTGAAATAATTATAAAAGAAATTTTGAAAACCTAATCCTTTTGATTGTGCAGGGGTTTGATATTACATAACTTTAGATGTTACTGTTTGTGGAAAGTCCATCTTTAAATAGTTCTCTTCACTAAAGGTAGAGGTCAGGACTCCTACCTGAGATTTGGGGTTCACACACCAAGGGGTCGGCCCGGTCCCTCTTCCGGTCATGTTGGAGGAGTCCGGTATCTAGCCATGTTAGGGAGTGTTCATTTATTAGTTAAACAGGGGGGGGGTAGTGGGTTTAGGGGGGGGGTGGTGGGTTTAGGGGGGGTTGTTGGGTTTAGGGGAGAGCTTACAAATTTTCGACCCCTCCTGAGAGGGGGGGGCGTAAAATAGTCTGACCCCTCTTAAGGGGGGGGGCATAAAATATCAGCCCCTTCTAAGATAAAAAGACAGTGCGTTACTATCATTCAAAGGGGGGGGCCAAAGATTTTTGCCGCCTTCGGCGAGGGGGGCGCAAAACTTTCTACACACTCTCAAGGGGGGGCCGGTGCTGTGGGGTAGATGCCGGGTAGATGCGGGGTAGATGCATCCAAAATCTGGTGACTTACACAAGGTGGGGAATTGGAGACCTGTTTGCTTATTGAACAGCTGCTCGAAGCTATGTGAGAAAATAGTCCATGCCAGAATCATCCAGCATATGACTGAACGTCACCACCTGTCAAAAAACCAGTTTGGTTTTATTCCCGGCCGCAGCACAAATGACGCAATCTTCCACATAACCAAAGACTTACTAGAAGCCATGAACAAACGTCAAGTCTCTGCGGTGGTCTTTATAGACCTCCGCAAGGCTTTCGACACCGTCAATCACTCCATACTCTTCAGAAAAATGTTCACATACGGTATCACAGGGCAGACCCTTGACTGGACACGTAGCTATCTGAACGCACGACAGCAATACACGACAGCCAACAACATAGACTCAACAACTGAGCCCATCACCTGCGGCGTGCCCCAGGGATCCGTCCTGGGGCCGCTGCTGTTCCTGATATACGTCAATGACGTCGAAAACTGTATACAAAATAGTAAAGGATACATCTACGCAGATGACCTGGCCCTAGTGAGCTCAGCTAGTTCTCCAGCAAGAGTCCAGACCTTGTTGCAGCTTGACACCGACTCTATAGCCACTTGGAGCTCCGTGAATCAGCTAACAGTGAACGAGGACAAGACAAAAGTACTGTGGACGTACCCGGTCACCTCGCCTGTTGATACTGCCACCCTACCGATAACCATGAACGGAAGGTTACTGGGGGTAGTCCAATGTTTCAACTACTTGGGGGTAGTTATTGACCGACACCTGTCCTTCTGCCAACACCTAAAGAAAGTGATAAGTACTGTCAGGAGTAAATACACGCAGCTCTGGAATACGCGAAAGGAGACCGACAAACAGACAACGTTGATGATATACAAGACAATTGTGCTGCCCTGCCTTGAATACTGCCCACTGATTCTGGATAGTGGGCCGGCATGGGCTGTAACAAAACTGCAGACGATTCAGAACGATTGTCTAAGAATCGTCAACAACATCCGCGACGCACGAGAGGCAAATGTAGCTGAACTACATCGGGATGCAGTCCTAGACATGCTCCAACCAAGACGGAACAAACAGTTACTCATATTGATGTTTCGCAGGTCCAAATGTGAACACAACCTACTCCAACCCACACGTGCATTACGCGGCAACAACAAACAGAAGTTCAAACTGCACCGCCCGCACAAGACCATTTACATGAACAGCCCGGAGTACAGAGGCTCCAGACTGTGGGACCGCCTGACGTCAGCCTAACAAAACAGCCTGGGTGTCAAAGAGTTTGTGGCGTGCCTGAAACCCGCAGACCTAAGAGCCCTCGAACGCATTATAATATAGTTTAACACTATGTAATACAAACCAGTCACATACGCTGACTGACGGACAAACACTTAAACTGAGAGAGACGGTCTAAACCACTTCTGATATTCACATTTAGTGATAAAGGGTCATATAATACCTGAGAATAATTAACAATTGGCATAATATGAAAAACGTCTTTATTGTATACGATTTATTATTGCCAAATAAAAAATCTAAACTCAAACTCATGCGGGGTAGATGCGGGGTAGATGCGGGATAGATGCGGGGTAGATGCGGGGTAGATGCGGGGTAGATGCGGGGTAGATGCGGGGTAGATGCGGGGTAGATGCGGGGTAGATGCGGGGTAGATGCGGGGTAGATGCGGGGTAGATGCAGGGTAGATGCAGGGTAGATGCGGGGTAGATGCGTACTGCAGAACCATGGTTCTACTTATTATATATGGTAATAAACATACTTCGCATAACACCTAAGTTGAACTGGGTTTGTTGTTCATTATTTAAGCTACAGTGATTACATTGGTGCGGTGACCGGTACTTTGTTGAGTCATAGCAGGGCTAACATCAGTAGAATACTGGACTGAAAAGATTATTATGATATGTTGTCCAGATCTGTACAATGCAAGGCCAGGGTGGTACAAGGTTGTTAAGACGCCAAGAGGACTGATGTAATACAGACCATGGCAGGGCAGGGAGGTGTTTCAGGCACAGGTAGAGGCCTGCAACACTTTGCAGGCCGTTGATGGGTGTGGACCACTAAATTCGACATGGGCCTTTTTGGGCTTAGGGACATGCGACATGAGGAATTTAAGAGTTAGTGACATGGGACATGGCCTTTTAAAATCGACATGGTGACATGGCCATTTCTTAAAATTGACAGGGCGACATGGCCAAATCGACAGGGGAAATTGGGACCCCCCATCCAGACGCCCCCCCCCATTGGCCAGCAGCTGTGGCCCGGGTAGGCTGTTAAAGTTGGATGCATTTGATCCAAGGTCACCAAACCGGCAGCTTCAGGATAGGGAGGCAGTCGGTGAAGGTCATCAGGGTTCGGGGTCTGCTTCACGTTTGCCGAACCAGGCTCAGATGAGAACTTTCCACCCTAAAAAAATATGGCCAGAATCATCACCTAAGCCCTTAACATGAGAATTCTCTCTCTCATCCTTAAAACACTGGTGAATATGGCCAGAAATGGCCAATAATGAACTTTCCTTCACCCCCTACCCTGGGCAATATAGCCAGAATCGACCCCTAGTTTAGGCCACTCAAAAAAATGGCTTTTTAAAAAAATTATTATTATTATTTTTTACTAGGAGCTGAAATATAATGAGAAAATTGAAAATTTTGCACGTGATTTTCAATTTTGGTAGATAAGAGTTTAAAACACTGGTGAATATACCTAGAACCACCTTAATGTAACAACTCTCCCTCCCACCCATAGAAAACTGGTGAATACATCCCCTAATGTACAACATGGTTGGGTAGTTGTTGTGGTACTTGGGGTAGACACGTACCCAGCACGTGACATGGTACCGCTGTAGGCTGTGTCTCACCAACTTGGGCCAATGTTTTTGTCTATGACTGGGTGCCGTCTATGACCGGGTGGCATCTATGACCGGGTGGCATCTATGACCGAGTGCTGTCTATGACTGGCCACCTTATGATATAAGATTTAGAAAAAATGAATTTCCATATATATCTTTACCTGCCCTAGATAAACCTTTTTCTCTCAGAAGGTCATAGATGCCACCCGGTCATAGACGCCACCCGGTCATAGACGAAAACATTGGCCCAAGTTGATGAGACACAGCCTGTAGTGTCTGCACATGCCTGCAGAGGGCGCTGTGTGTGGCTGCTCTACCACGCCACCTGGTGGAGGAAAATGAACAATTCTGAGCATAATACCACCAGACTAGGGCACCAGCTTCCCTGCCTCTCTATCCAGCTAATCTTAAAGTAATTAGAGGTTTGCTTAAATGCTTATGTTCATGCAGTAAATGCCACTCTTTGTTAGTGTACTACTGCCCCCCCCCCTTAATAACCCAGCCCCTCCCCTGTACCCCACACAAGCATGTGACCCACACACAGGCACACTAATGGCTGTGTCTCACGAGTTCTGGCCACTGTGAACGTCTTTGACTGGGTGCCATCTTTGACCGGGTGCCATCTTTGACCGGCTTGATAGAAAACGGGTTATTTAGGGGAAATGCAGATACAAATGGGCTACTGATTATTAATTTAAAGTGTTATAACATCCATTAACCTTTTCAGCCCATTTATATTTTCATCTGCCCTAAATGAACCATCAAAATTGGTACCTGCTCAAAGATGGCACCCCGTCAAAGACATTTACATTGGCCAGAACTCGTGAGACACAGCCTCAATCACCACCACACGACATTAACCCTCTGATGCCCCGTATGCCTTTTCCCCCTCATGATACATGAATGCAGCACGGACGAGTAACTCCCTAGTGCAACATCACACACCATGCCAACCCTATGGGGATGATACACTCCTGGAGGGTCGGCATGATGCTTGAATGCAAGCGAGCTACTTGGTGGGGATGCACAGGGGTGTCGGAAGCAACTTGACTTTGGGGGGGCCACGGCCGAACCAAAGAAAGTTCAGAAGGGTGCGAGATTCAGAGATTCAGAGCTTTAAAAGGCGACACACTGAAAAAAGTATTGGAGGTTTGGGGGCATGGCCCCCGAGGATAATTTTGAAAATTTTGACATGATTTGGTACATCTTAAGGTGAATCTATGGGTATTTCTTTATATAACTATAGAGCAATGAAGATGATTTATTAGCATTTCCAAAATTTAGGGGGGGGCCAAAAGATACTCTGGCCTCCCCATGTCTAGGTCCCCCCCTGTTGCGACACCCCTGCTGCATTATTCATCATAACCACAGGATGTTATATCCACATTAACATTTTACTCACTTTATTCAGAACCCCAGACACTTTTCTCTCTGACCGGCTAGTTTTATATTGATGTCAGATTGAAGTTTAATGCTCTCCATTATTAGAGAGGATATCGTTTGAATATTCACAGGTGCACTGTTTCTTATGGGAAATCTTTCTAAAAGTCATAGAATGAAGTTTGGGAAAAGGAAAACTCCACGCAGAAAGTAATGCAGACAGAAATCAGTTCTGAAATAGTTTTATTTCAAATATATAACATCATAATTGATATATATATAATATAAGTTACTACATAATTTATTAATACTACTTGCCTACTGACTGAAATACACCTCAAATCAGACAGCTGGATACATATCTTACTAAGACTGCAAACCAAATCAGAAAGTGTCAGAGCAGTTGGATTTTAGATGCACTATTATATTTCAGTTTGAACATTTACATACCCGGAATATGCAGTAACAATTAACTGGCAAGCCGGACCAGCCTAGGAAAATATCAGATCACTAACACATCACTCATAAGTCACATCACCAATGTTCAGAAGAATATTGTCTTTCTATGATTTACTTGAATAATGGCCAAAAATTCTGAGTGCAGACGAAACAGAAATTGATAACTATACTCATGTAATATTCCATAGAAAATAGAAAATGTGAGACAGCCAGCTGTAATTATTCTGTTTGAAGATGTATCAATAATATATATATTTATTTTTAGGAAATACAAGATTTCCTATGCTTTAGCACTGAAGGGCAGTATTCAGTGCCCCCCATTGAATACAATGTGGTCGTATTCAATGGACTAGGAAAAGATTGTTTTTCTTCATTAAATGGCTTCAAATAAAAAATAAACACAAATGCCAACTACATTGATACCTGCGGCTTCGTGGGATATGGCCCCAGCCCCCACTCGTGAAATACAACAGAGATGGTATCAATGGGCGTCGGCATTTGTCTATATATCAACTTCATGGTTCTGTCTAGGACAAATGTCCCACAGCTGCAACTTGATTTCTCTGTTCTCTTGCAACCAAATCCATACCTATCCATACTTAGTGTCAGTTTGTATACATTCTGACAGGAAAGCTGTTTTAATTAGTTTTCATTGGCAGTACAAGGGAGGTCATTACTGACCTATATAATTGGAAGACTGATCAATTGGATATCAGGGTTGCCTGAATACCTTGCAATGAATAAGTATATATAGCTGATTGCCATTTGGAAACCATTTCTGATTTCTTTTGAATATAGTTGCTCTATATCTCTGACGTTGCCATGAATTGATGCTGCGTTATATCTGTGCAATGTACCAGTCTTTGCGAAAACATGCAGGACAGTGGCAATGTCCACCTAAATGTCACCGGTCCAGCAGATTTACAAGTGTGGCAGGACCGAATGTCCAGTCACCTGTTAGGCTTTTCACAGAAGGCTAGAATAATTCAGTTGGGCTTCTAAAGCTGAAATATGTTTGTCTTTATACTGTGTAAAACTATATATCTATCCTTATTTGACAATAAATGACTACAAATGAATTGCATTTTTCATGAACAAAACTATTTTATACTTAGATGCACCATGTTGTCAGATATGTGGCTATCCGGTCCTTTAAAAATATTGCCGGTCCTGCAACATTGAGAATTTGCAGGACTGAATGTCCTGTGGGAAGAAAAAGTTTTCGCAAAGACTGATGGACTTCTCAAATAAGGCTCTGTGGAAACCTCCCAAGATGTCATACGGCATAGATAGCACCTCCCACCCAGCCAGGTGCCAGGCGGGTTAGGATGAAACTAGGCGTAGGGTCCACCACATTGGGATCACAGTCAAAGATCAAATTGGTTCTACGAGCGTTGTCCGTGAACCAATAATACAACTTATCACTAAACTTTGGTCCCCGATAGCGGGAGCGGAGGAGTCCGTAGTAGGACCTCAGCTCCTGAGGGGTGAGAGTCCGGGCATCACAGGCCGAGCGGATGATGCCGATGTGTGCGTTGAAGGCGTCGAGGACTTCACACGGGGTGGGCATGCGGTCCTTACTCCAGGGCATGAGGCAGGGCTCAATGTTAAGCTCCTGTCTCAGCCCGAGTTCTGTGATTTTGTCCTTTAGCCGTGACAGCCACTGCAGCGCCTGGAGGAACCCATGCAGCTGCTCCACGCTGCCACCAGGTGGCTCCTGTCCGTACGCCACCACAACGCCACAACGCCACATCTCCAGGAACGGCCGGAACACATACGACTCCGGCTTAACCGGGTCGTTGTCAAGTTTGGGTGTGACGCTGATTTTCAGACAGCTGCTGCGATGCCGCCATTCGCGAAGCACGGACCACTTCGGGGGCGTCTGGAGGTTAAGATCAAAGGAACGCTGGAGGAAGTAGGTCCAGAAGTCACATGTGTCGATGTAGCTGCGCCACTCCTTGCAGACCAGCATGCAGTGTGACAGGTCGGGTAGGGAGAGGTGCAGGAAGATGCAACGACACACGTTGAAGGGGAGTCCCAGACTCACCACGTCCGGCTCCTCCTCCAGGACCCAGCCCGGCACCCGTATGATCGACACCGACCGCCGACTGGGGAAGAAAATTTGATATTTTTTCATTTTATATCCCTGGGTTTTGTATACATTAAATTATCACATACATTGGACTAGACCTTTCAATGACATTCAAAATTCCCTTACTTCATATTTTCTTTGGAGGAATAATGGAATTAGATATAGACCATTCAGGAGAGGTGACCTTTCAGAGAAATATTTGATAAAGTTTTTGAACATATGCATGTATAATCAGCATTTTACATTCAAGTCTCATCTGCATTGTCAGTGGGACGTTAAACTACACAAACAAACACACATGTGAGCAGGCAAGCAGAAAGGGGTATCCCCGCGGGAATAGTACCAATTTTAGCCACCAGGGGGCTCCACCACGGCCTAAAATGGTAGAAAAGGCTTATATTTGCCTTTTTGGCACTTTTTTCTGGCGAATTCAGTAATTTTATACAAAACATTCCATTTTTGGTGGAAAGCTTCCTTATTTGGAACGTGAAAAGAACGTTTTAGAGCCTAAATGAGTGTCTTTGTTGATATGTGTTGCCATGGAAACATGATTTTCATTCCAAATAAAGAAAATAAAGAATCCCATTGATAGAATGATTCACAAGGATTACTATGGTTAAAACAGAATAAAATTATTATTTGTAGATCAAAATATATGGCCTATAGAATGAAAATGTATGATCATTTTCTAATTATTCTAATTATGCTTATTAGATGAAGATATCTTGGAAACTATGAGACTTAGAGCTAATTTGGGTTTTGGATAAGGCAATGCCCACCCATATTCAAATAGCCATTTCTCAAAAACTAGAAATGATATCTTCTTGTGTAGTATATCACCGGAAAGCTTATAACATCAATTTCAAAGTTGACATTTTCGCTGGATATCCCTTTTCCCTTGCCTGTACACACATATTTAAAGTGAGCAGCATACTTTTACTTGGAGTAGAAGCCTGCTGTAGATAGCAGAAAGTATGAGCTAGATGTCTATCATCTTTCAACCCTAAATGGCCCCACTATACCATAGTCAAACACATGCATGTGTTTGGGTATAGACAGGTAGCACCATCTGAGGTAGAAAGATGATTGTGGACAAAGAAGTTTTTTTTTTGCTAAATAGATGGCGCTACTCTCTATGGCCAAACCCATGGTACAGTAGGGGGGAAGAATAGTTACATACTAGAATTAGATGTAGGACCGGTGTATTGCCAGACTACGCTTTTGGATTGTTTGTTTCTTGGGGCATATTTTTTCCAGGGAAATACTACATCAATACCTTTGGATCTGATCAATGTCATCATAGGGCGATCTTTTATTAAATATGTTGCCAATATTTTTGTTAATTTAGCAAATACTATGCTAGAATATATGTCGCTTTCATTGAAAGATGTGTTTCCACACTGAAGGTTTAGCAAATAGGTGAAGTGAAAACAGGAAGGGGTAGTGCATTAATACACTATGCTACCCTTAACCTTTAAAGGATCGCATTATGCCTTCATGCATCATGCCCTTGGTCGTCATGATGCATGAATGCAGCCCTGGTGAGTAATTCGCCAGTCCTGCATTCAGGCATCATGCTGATCCTACAGGGTTGATACACTCCCGACGTATCAGAATAACACACCAATGCAGCACTGGCAAGACAATCCCCAGATTTGCATCGATGCATCATCACAACAAATGTGAGCCTTTTGCAACATGCCAGCCTTAATGTAATGCCTAGCATCAACCACACTCGACGCCATGCAGGCCTATCATTGACTATACCATCAACATGGGACTACCATAGTAATTGAAATAAGGTCCGTCCTCCTGGGAATTAACAGTTCTCAGAGGTAGTCCCCATAGCAAGGCAGGTATTTTTTGGTCAGGATTCAAAGGATTAAAGAGTGAGACTTACTACGGTGCAATGCGCAGTGTTTTCTTGGTGCCTCCTATCTGGGGGTACTTCTTGAGCACCCCGGGGAATGTCTTGTAGAGCGCTGCGTCGTTGATGGAGGTCTGACTGCCGGCCGTCCAGCGACAGTGTTTACGTAGCTCTCCATACTGACACATCTCATGGTCACACCTGGGGGAAGAGGCAAAGGGAGAGAGTTTAAAGATGGTATATCAGCTAATACACTTCCCAAACCTTTTTCTTAAAAATGGATATCACTTCAATGCCATGGATTCCATTATTATTTTAGCTGATAAACAGTGCAACATATTTGTCAATTAATACATGATTTGAGATTGATAACAATGTACCTGATTTACCTCACTGACTCGGGCACTCCCCCAGGAGAGTATTCGGGGAACTAATCTGATTGAGAATGCACTGAGCCATGCAGTATCAACACATAGGGAGTTTTTGGTGTCGACCTACAGTAAAGAATATTGCACTGCATGTGCTTATCTTATAGACTAAGACACTGCCAATAATTTTAAAAGTTAGGGAAGACGTATGGTATAGGATATACAACAGGAATATGATAAAACTAAAAAATCTCTAAACATTTAGCTGACACACCATCTTTAATACACAGACTTCAAATGGAGATTTGGTTAGTAAAGTTCATAGCATGGAGAATAAGCAAAGAAAAGTAGTTTTAAACACAGACTTCAAATGGGGTATTGTCATTGGATGGGAAAGTTCATCCCATGGGCATTGTTAAAAGAAGGATACACCCTCAGAAAAGTGAGAGTCATTGTCGCTAAAACTACCATCATCTGAGAGTCAGGCAGTGCCTGACCTTCAGGTGACGGTAGTTTTAGCGACAATGACGTTCACTCTTCTGTGTGTGTACAGTAAAACCTTGCGTATAAGTCTAATTGGCGTATTAGCCGCACCTGGACTTAAGGCAGATCCTTTAAGCCGAACTGGGGATCTGACTATGGTGACTTTAGTACTATACCATAATAGCAGAAACTCTTGTATAAGCCGCACCTGAACTCTGGGCCGATCCTATAACCTGCACCAGCAATCTGACTTGCATATTAGCCGTGGCTTCTACGCTAGTTTTACAGTAACAAAAATGCAGCTTTAAATCTATCGGGGAATATCTGAAAATGAAAATGCAAACATTTGCCAGAGTTGTCCTTCAGTGTTTTCTGTTATATCAGTAGCTGTACTTAAATGAGTCTAACATTAGAAAATGTGGCAGCAGCTATCACTGCTCTCAGCTGGTGTTTCAGCTCCCATTTAAAGTGATTCCAGCCCCTGCTTTAAACACACACTGCAAATAGGTATTATAGCCTTTGGATGGGAATGTTGAGAATCTTGAGGAGAAAGAAAGAGAAACAAAAATCAGGACTCTTTGCTAAAATATCTAACGAAAACAAAAATGATTGTCTAGACTGTAATCTAAATGCATTAATTTTGCTTTAGTTCATACAAATGCTTTTTTTTATGATTTCATCTCCCATCAGTGATTTCAGCCCTTGTCTGTGATTCTGTTTCAGACCCAATCAATGAATTCAGCACCTAATTTAGACCCCATCAGTCATTCTAACGGCTATTTTAGCCCACATCAATGATTTCAGCCCCCTGTTTCAGCCCCCATCCATGGTTTCACTCCTCATCTGTGATTTTAGCACTTCTTTTTTAACAGTGTCTATCAACGATTTCAGTGCCTGTTTCCCTGTTTCCTCCCCATCAGTAGTTCTAGCCCCTCATCGAGTGTCCGTAGGTGATTTCAGGATGTTTCAGTCGATATCTCAAGCTGCCTGTGATTTAAGCAGCTCTTTCAGGACCGTCACTGATTTTAGACCTGTGTCAGCTCCCACCAGTGATTTCAGTAACCGTTCCAGCAGGCATCTTACTTCAGATAAACCACGTGCCAGGGGAGCCTGGTGGCTAGCCCCCATGGCACTGATAGGGTAGGGGATGTATACAGGATGGGGAGTAGATGGGTGATAATACAAGGGAGAGGTCCAGTTTCACAAACTGTGTTACAACTGCTGACACAGCTGTTTGTTATTGCTGCTGCAGGGCTCTAAATGCACCGCGCGCACACACATCCATTACCTGGTATCTTACACTAGCTGCATGGTTGTTTGGTAACTGCCATGATAAATCAATGCCAGAAAGGTTAACACAGAATCCTGGCCCTTCTGTTACCTGCATGATTATACATGCATGTAATAAATAAGTTGCTATTATAAGTATTATCCCACAGAATATGCCCTGTATAGGCCCAACAGCTCATAATATGACCATGCCAAGTTTTATGGAATGTTCATTTATTAGTCAAAGGGAGGGTGGTGGGTTGAGGGAGGGCGGCGTAAAAAAATGTTGACCCCCCCTCTTGAGGGGGGTGTAAAAAGATTATGCCCCCATTTCGCAATAAAAGCCCGCGTGATACTATAGTTCAAAGGCAGGGGGCACACATGTTCGCTGCCTTCCGCGAGGGGGTCCCATAATATTGCAGGTGCTGTCGAGGGGAGGGGGGTCAATTATTGCTGTGCCTCCACCCAAAGTGTAACATCTGTTAAAAACTACTTTTCCTATCATGCTTATTTCATTATTTTAAGATCAGGCACTTATAACAGGCTTCCATTGCAGTATGAATTGGTCTAGATCATTCTACAGACTGTGGCGGGAGAGTGTACACCTGGTTACTCACACTCTCCCAGCACAGTCTCAAATAAAACTCTGCCCAAAGGCTTGGACTATGGGAAATCTTCTGTGAAAGAAGCTTGAAAAAGGGTACTAGCGGTGTCTACTCTCCTATCCACATAACACTGTGCCAGTATGCCTACATGAAAAATAAAATTCCTAAGGATATATGTTCAATTTCAACCATACAAACATGCACAATACACTGAAAACTTGGGCATATCTGAAACTAATCACTGCTGATTAGTTAGGGTAATCATGCTGATTAGTGAGGGTAAAGTCATCACCGTGATGACTGAAAGTCATCACCATGAAAGTTGCCACTACACTGATATTCCTAGGCTCCCTATACGCCCAACCTCTCAGTCACTAGTGCCTAACCTAGTTAGTCATTTTTTGGCTCCCTATATGACTAACCTAGATTAGTTATTATTGTCAGGTTGGTCACTACTGACCAACCCACCTTAGTCTTTTTAGTTCCAGGGGGAGCCACTGAGTGGTCATCACAGGTGGCCCCAACTAGTGGTATACAAATACAACACACCAATGATGGACCTAGGTTAGCCACTACTGACTGACCCCTCTGTCATTTTTGAATATAACTTTGCCATTGTAACACTCATATGACCAACCTGGGTTAGTCTGTATTGACTAACCCTTTCAACCTATGGATTTTCAGTGTAGAGGGCCCCATTAGACAATAATGGAATAATTATGCAGGAACTACTCAAGGTCATCTATAGATTTAAATCAAAATTAACTCTAATTATGGAAACTTATAAAATCAAACATTTGAAAAATATTATCACATTTGAAACTCAAGTAATTTACAAGTAGGTTTTGAGCAAAATTCTCAAGCACAGACATATGTGCACATATGGACACCTTTCGTGTGCCTTAAACCACATTTACTAATGTAAGGATAGGCTGTTGGTTACTATATACATATAGGCCTTGGTAGGCTTGCTTATGGGGGCTAGAAGTGCTCTCAATCAAAGTATGATGACAGTTGAAGGGGGCAATTATTGATCATTTAGGATTGATACCTTGTTGTACAGAGAAATAATTGATATGAAATTAATCATAGATGATTTCAAAAAACTAATCCCCGTGATGAGACAGGGTCATCACATATGATTACTCTAGTGATTACTAAGTAATCACAGGTGTCGTCATCACGGTGATGACAAAAAGTAATCCCACTTGATTATTTTTTCCCCCATAGAGTTTTCAGTGTACTTCTGTGAATTTAATTTGTTCTTCTGGCAATCCTTTAAATATTTGAATCGATTCATAATGGGTATTTTAAAGGCATGGCATAGGTATTTTTCATGAAATCCACTTTCAGGAATCTGCTGTGTTACTCTCCCCCCACAGCTGTAGTCTAACTCCAGATGCACCGCCTACAACCTGTGATGTGTGCTGTGCTTGGAGAGTGTGGACATGGTTACTCTCCCCCCACAGCTGCAGTCTAAATCCAGGTGCACCACCTACAACCTGTGTTGTGTGCTGTGCTTGGAGAGTGTAGACATGGTCACTCTCCCCCCACAGCTGCAGCCTCACACCACGTGGCGGCACCTGGTGGCAGTTTGCTACATCAGGTCGGTGACCTCTGACCTCAGGCTGCGTCTCGTTAGGCCTCACAACACACTTGGTTCTGCTTGGTGAGTGACGGACTCTGCTGGGAGATTGATGCATTTACTGTATGGCAACAACAATCAATGTAAAGGTATATATGTTGTAAGTTGATCCCTGTGTGTATCTAATGGGTCTAGGTAGGGAAGGTCAGTTTTTTTTCTATTTAAATTTGACTCGTGGACTATCGAATCGACTCTGAAATAGCCCAAAAATTGCTTGAATTTTTCTTTTTCATAATTGGATAAAAATGTCTAGGGTTGGCGCTCTTTTTCTAGGTAGGGTATATAATTGACTGCCAAACTTCAGCGTCGACTCGCCGACAACAGTGTCACTCATGGACTATGAAATCAACTCCGAAATAGCCCAAAAATCACTTGGATTTTTTTTTCAAAATTGGATAAAAATTTCTAGGGTCGGCCCTGTTTTGCTAGATAGGGTCGGGTAACCTGAAACACACCTCTCCTTTTTTAGCCCTAGCAACAGAATAAACAGCCATAGATAGCCATGTAAACATCTTAATTTCAAACATTGTGTTGTGGTTCCAGTGCCATTTGGCTGACAATGTCATAATATTATAAGGCCTTTTGATTTCCATGTAGCCGTGTTGTAAGGATTACAGACAAACAACACCTTACTTAATAGTTATAGGACGTGTACCAATCTGTAGGGGTATTCAGTGAAGGAGCCTTATTATATAGGCTCCTTCACTGAATACCCCTACGGATTGGCACTAGGCCTATAACTACTTTATACCACTAGCTGTATGTAGTATACAAGAGGTGTGAAATGATTTGTTCTCCGTGCCCGCTGTGGTATAATTATATATACACTCGGCTAGTCCGCCCATATCGGCGAGACTGATTTGAAGGAGGTTGTTTGTGAACCATAATATCCTGGGGTTATGGACCAAAACAATTCTTTGAAACATTCTGGGAATGCCCCTTCCTGACCCCACAGCATGCCCCACCCGGTTACAGCCTGAACATTGTTAACCCTGTAAGGGCCGCATAGTGCCTGTATACACTATATACAGTATCCGTATGGTGCGTGGATGCAGCCCTGGTGAGTACCTATACAGGGGGTCTGGATGGGGGGTGCCAATTTTCCCTGTCGATTTTAAGAAATGGCCATGTCGCCCTGTCGATTTTAAGAAATGGCCATGTCGCCCTGTCGATTTTAAGAAATGGTCATGTCACCATGTCGATTTTAAGAAAAGGCTATGTCCCATGTCACTATCTCTTATATTCTTCATATCACATGTCACTAGGCGAAAAAAGGCCCATGCCCGTGTCGAATTTAGTGGTCCACACCCATTATACAGTGCTACATTCATGCGTTGTGCCGATCCTAAAGGGTTGATTTACCCCCAAAGGATCGGCATGGTGAGCACCCAAGCTGGCCCCAACTCGCGCTTGGACACGTCCGAGCGACATCGCTGGTATTTAGGGGGCCATGACCGCGTCACTTCCCTCGTATATTGGGGGGGATTCCTATGCGGTACCCATCTGCACTTTTAATACAACAGCACCTAGCGCACAGGAACTATTTTAACCAGCAGCCTTTGGTGCCAGCGATGACGCTCGGGAAACGAGGTCGAGGTGGTGCGAGCTTGGTGAGCACCTTGCCAGTTTTCCATCCATGCATCATACATGCCCATCTTGTTGCGGTGATGCATCATGACGAGCCTTCAGGGACCTTTATTCTGCGAGGCGCTTTGTTGTCATAATGCATCAATGCAGCTCTTATGAGATGGCCAGGGATGTGTTCACCAGGACCGTCTAGGTGTGTACCAACTCCGTAGGGTCGGCATGATGCGTGAATATACAGCACTGGCGAGTTACTCGCCATGGCTGCATTCATGCATCATGCCGTTAAGGCATCATAGGGTATAGTAGGTTCACCCTCAAGTCGGCCATAACATCAAGTCGGCCTCCCCCTCCAGGGTGGGTAAAATCTATGTGATGTTAAGGTAACAATACCAGGGGCTGCAGAGGGGTCTCCACCCCCCCCCCCCCCCCACCAGTCGGAAAGTCGGTGAAATTAAGGGCCCCAGGTCACAAAGTCGCCTTTTTAGGCCATTTTTGCCATAGACATATTTTTCCAAAAGTCTCCAGGTAGCTTAAATTATTGTAGCAGGTCGCCAGGTCGCCTGGAAAACAGCCCAGGTCTCCAGGTCGCTTTTTACACCTCTGGAGCCACATACCAACTAGTAGTACTACTAGTACCGTAGTAGAATGGATGTTAATCTACTACAGTGTACATAAAAGTGTTCAGTAAACATCATACAGACTCTTGTCCTCCCTGGGGGGGGGGGCGACTTGAGGCTATGGCCGACTTGGGTCGAACCTACCCTTGAGTCTTATGCCGCCCTCAGAGGGTTACAGGGTTAGGTACCAATAAAGACCTCCCCATGACGTAGGTTGTTGTTTGCACGCCGTCAGTGACGTCATGGCGTCTTAGTAACGTGCACTGACCGCCCGGATGTTGGGGGGCAGCTGGCTACAAGGAGGGGCTCCCTGGTAAATCAGGGTTGGTGTTTACAACCTCAAACGCTGACATTTTTCAAGGTCTGCCGAACCCCTCTGGGGAAGGGTAAAACTTTGGCATATTTCCCTATTTGTATATGTCACATAGGGCCCTGGATACTGGGTGTTTATGAGGTACTGTGCTTTACCATTATACCTCCAGTGGTATACTTAGTAACTTACCCCTCACTGAAAAAGTAAACTTGTCTCCAGACTCGTCGAAGTGACTATCACAAAATAAACGAGTCAAAAGTTGTCTAACCTATCAGTTTATCATCCCACAAATAGAAGCTGGCAAATGTCGGGTTTTGGGCTGGCACCTGCCAAGTGGGTCTTCTATCTCCAGCTTGAAGACCTGCTTCTTTGCCCATTAGACGAGTTTTTGACTCCTTTATTTTATGGTCACTTTGAAGAGTCTGGAGACAAGTTTATTTTTTGAGAGCTGCTGCATGTGTACCCCACACCCCAGGTATGCTATAGCAAAGACCAAGGTGGTATTTGCTCTTTGTTCTGAGGTTTACAGGCTCTTTAAGATGGGGTTGTTTCGTTTCAAGTATTTTGAATACAAAGAAAAGATCCAGTTTGTTATTATTAAGTACAAAGGGATTGGGGAGAACATGTTTGGTGCAGTGAGGAGGGGGGTGGAGGGCGTGTGCACAAGCATTGAATTTGGCAAGAATTGATAGCATCAGCTACCATAGTGAGTACCCATATAGCTTGAACTTTTGGTACAATTGATGCCACATAATTATGTGATTGGCCAACAGCTTAATTCACAGACCTATATAGGACCTTATTACACGTATCCTGGATATTTACAAGACGAAGACCCTGGATAGAATCACCATGTCCTTCTTATTTCATTAATACTAGCGGGGGAGGGGGTGGAGCTTGGTGGATTTGTCTTGATGTCGCAAAGCCTCATATACTACATGTCGAACATAGAAACGACTTTGTCAGCTGGGCCTAGGATCATAGAAGCTGGTTGGAATACCATACAGTACCCCTTACTATATTGTACCCTTACCAGTGCCTGTGTACACTACCAACCCCCCCCCCCCCCCCCAGTCTGCCTACCCCTTGTCGGGCCCCAGACGGAGGGTACCTCTGTCACTTTTCGAATATAAGAAATGTCCCTTGTCGAATTTAAGAAATAGGTCTTGTCCCTTCTCGATCTTAAGAGGTGGTCTTGTCCCTTGTCGCCTACCCCCTGCACTCCCTTGTCCCTTGTCCATATAGCAGGGGCGGACCCAGGAATTTGAAAAGGGGGGGGGTCCACCAAACACCAAAGTACCGAAAAGTGACGCGCCGCGACTCGTGGCGGATCAAATTATCATTAAAAAAAACTTTTTTTTTTTCCAAAAGGGGGGGGGTCCTGACCCCCAGAACCCCCCCTCTGGATCCGCCCCTGTATAGGCTAAAACAGGGTCTAGCAGGTGCGGATTCAGAGGGGGGCGGACCCGGCGTACGCCCCCCCCCCGCAATTTTCCTGTATATTTCAATGTACAATTTTTCAATACCCCCAGTACATTGTCTATTTCACGCCCCCCCCCCCCCCCCTTTCCAAAATTCCTGGTCTTGTCGCGTCGTTAATTTTACCCGTCTGGGGCCCCCCTAGTAGTAGGCCCTACACGTGCCTGCACCCTCCTGTGTGTACCCTACATGTAAACACACGGCAGGAGGAGGTACCTCTCCAGGGTGTGTGTGGGGGGGGGGGGGGGCTGGAATGTGTCCCAGAACTGGGGCATAGAGCCAACATTTACAAATTACCCATCTACCTCATTCTTGTGGATTTTTTCCTGACCTCGCTTTTTAGTACCCTGTCAGGTAACATTTAAAATTTAAACATTCTATTTCTCTGAACTGGGGTATATAGGGCCTAGTCAGGACTGGAGCTGGTTGCGGCGGCCAGCACTGATAAGAGCTGATAAGACTGTTACTAGCCTGTCCCCTGTTTGTCCCCTATTTGCACCCATAGTGGGATGTTTTATCACTGGGTTTAGCTCCAGATTCCTATAGCCCCCATATTTATAATGAACCCCTACTATATTCTCACTGCATTAACCTCTAGATTTAGCTAACGTTTAAGTTGCTTCAAACTGCTAAAAGAAGGTAGTTATTCAACTTTAAATTTAAATCCATGCAGTGTTTGACGGTAAGCTGGTGTCTGTAGGCTAGTCTGTCTTGCCGCCATTCTCCTGCCAATGATTATTTCGCAGCAGGCCGTCTGGTATGCATAACACTATCCTACATCCAGGGAGATATGGCTTTCTATGTTTGTAATTGATTCAGAAGATCAGAACTATAGCAGCGTTGTGAGTCTCATATAGGACTGTTCAAGATGGCTAGATTATCATCCACAAAGTGAATCCTTTTAGAGCAGTCTAAAATGCACCTAGAGCTTATTCGAGACCTGCACTTATTTGAGACCCACCGCTTAAATGGTTTAATACAGTAGGCCTACACTGTAAATAGTGAACCCAAAAAGGTGTCCTTTTATATACTGTAAACCAAACCATATACTCTACTACTATGTACCTTAATACAGCAGTATATACTGTTAAATTACAGTAGATTCTACTGCTCAGCTACATTAACTTCTAACAGTGTGGCTTGGATGATAGCTGGGGTGGTGGAGTGGTAAGATGTAGTGGTGCCTGGTGGATCCTTGCAGGTTGGATCTCCAGCCCCTACAGACCCCCCCCCCCCCCCACACACACACACCTACACCCCCCCCCCCCCACACACACACCTACCAGGTACCACGCCCTACGCCGCACAGACAGGTAAACACATCACTCAGACATGCCTCCCGCTACTCCAACAGCTACTTAACCCTGTAAGGGCAGCATGGTGCTTTAACCCTGTAAGGGCAGCATGGTGCTTTAACCCTGTAAGGGTGGCATGGTGCTGCAACCCTGTAAGGGCCGCACAGTGCTTTAACCCTGTAAGGGCCGCACAGTGCTCTAACCCTGTAAGGGCGGCATGGTGCTTTAACCCTGTAGGGGCAGCATGGTGCTTTAACCCTGTAAGTGCAGCACGGTGCTTTAACCCTGTAAGGGCCGCACGGTGCTTCAACCCTGTAAGGACGGCACGCTGCTCCAACCCTGTAAAAGTGACACGGTGCTTCAACTCTGTAAGGGCTGCATGGTGCTTATACCCTGTAAGGGGGAGGGGCTGCATGGTGCTTTAACCCTGTAAGGGCTGCACGGTGCTTCAACCCTGTAAGGGCAGCATTCTGCTTTAACCCTGTAAGGGGGGGGGCTGCATGGTGCTCTAACCCTGTAAGGGCGGCACGGTGCTTTAACCCTGTAAGGGCAGCACGGTGCTTTAACCCTGTAAGAGCTGCACGCTGCTCTAACCCTGTAAGGGTAGCACGGTGCTTTAACCCTGTAAGGGCTGCATTCTGCTTTAACCCTGTAAGGGCTGCATGCTGCTTCAACCCTGTAAGGGTGGCACGGTGCTTTAACCCTGTAAGGGCAGCATGGTGCTTTTACCCTGTAAGGGCTGCATGGTGCTTTAACCCTGTAAGGGCGGCATGGTGCTTTAACCCTGTAAGGGTACCAAGGTGCTTTAACCCTGTAAGGGTGGCATGCTGCTTTAACCCTGTAAGGGTACCAAGGTGCTTTAATCCTGTAAGGGCAGCATGGTGCTTCAACCCTGTAAGGGCAGCACAGTGCTTCAACCCTGTAAAGGCAGCACGCTGCTTCAACCCTGTAAGGGCAACATGATGCTTTAACCCTGTAAGGGCCGCATTGTGCTTTAACCCAGTAAGGGCCGCATGGTGCTTTAACCCTGTAAGGGCTGCATGGTGCTTTAACCCTGTAAGTTCGGGATGGTGCTTCAACCCTGTAAGTTCGGGATGGTGCTTCAACCCTGTAAGGGCAGCATGGTGCCTTAATCCTGTAAGGGCGGCATGGTGCTTCAACCCTGTAAGGGTGGCATGCTGCTTTAACCCTGTAAGGGCAGCATGGTGCTTTAACCCTGTAAGGGCAGAATGGTGCTTCAAACCTGTAAGGGCAGCATGGTGCTTTAACCCTGTAAGGGCGGCATGGTGCTTCAACCCTGTAAGGGTAGCACGGTGCTTTAACCCTGTAAGGGCAGCATGGTGCTTTAACCCTGTAAGGGCGGCATGGTGCTTTAACCCTGTAAGGGCAGCAGAGTGCTTTAATGGTTCAATACAGTAAGCATGGTGCTTTAACCCTGTAAGGGCTGCACGGTGCTTCAAACCTGTAAGGGCAGCACGCTGCTTCATGGGTACCCTGTAAGGGTAGCGGTAGCATGGTGCTTCAACCCTGTAAGGGCGGTACGCTGCTCTAACCCTGTAAGGGCCGCATACTGCTTCAACCCTGTAAGGGCAGCATACTGCTTCAACCCTGTAAGGGCAGCATACTGCTTCAACCCTGTAAGGGCAGCATACTGCTTCAACCCTGTAAGGGCAGCATACTGCTTCAACCCTGTAAGGGCAGCATACTGCTTCAACCCTGTAAGGGCGACACAGTGCTTTTACCCTGTAAGGACGGCGCTTGTAAGATATTCCAGAGAAAATCTTGTGCCTTTTCTGGTGGTTTGCAGACTTCCACTGAACTGCCCCAGTTGTGAACATTCAATTCCAGTCTGCTCTTTGGAGGGATTTTATGGCTCTGGTCGTCATGATGCATGAATACATCCCTAGCGAGTAATTCGCCCAGGTAGCATTCATGTATGAAGCCGCCACATAGAGTCGGCATCACTGGTGGGTTACTCACCACGGATGCAGTAGAAGGGCTGAATGTGTTAGAGCACTGTGCAGATTGTAGTAGTATAGCACTGTTATGGGAAAACATCCTTGAGCTTCAAAACAGCCAAGGAACATCAAATCATCTTAAGTTCCCTTCTCCCACTCAGACATAGTATAGATTCAGTGTCGGTCATCGTTAATCAAATGTTCTCTGAGACGGTTTGATTGAAATCCTTAATACATGTACATGGGCTACATTTACGTCTTATATTGGAGTATGATATAATGGGTTCGAATTTTGTCAAGCTTGAGGTCAATTTGTTCCATCAAACAGTTCAATAAATTGTCAAAATGGGAATAAAGCAGTTCAAGTAATGTTTAATAGAAGTTGAGTATAATCAGTCCTTGCGAAAACATGCAGAACAGTGGCAATGTCTACCAGCAGATTTCCAAGTGTAGCAGGACTGAATGTCCTGTCACATGTTGGGCTTTTCTGAACTAGAAGAATTCAGTTGAATGCTAAAGCTGAAATATTTTTGTCAATATATACTGTGTTAACCTATATATCTATCCTCATTTGGCAATAAACGACTACAAATAAAGTGTATTTTTAATGGACAATACTATTTTCTAATTAAAATGCATACATTTTCAGATATGTGGCTACCTGGTCCTACAAAAATGTAGATGGTCCTGGAACATTGAAAATTTGCAGGACCGAATGTCCTGTGGGATGAAAAGGTTTTCACACAGACTGTTCGTGCCAGTGCGATGCATCGCTGGGGGTCAGCCCCATGGCCTCACACTGTTTGTCTCAATTGTTCTCAGAGGCAAAGTCAGGAATGTTCCCAGACTAAGGATCTGCTCATGCTTTTAGCTTACGTTGTCTTAAGAGAGGGTGTGGGGCAGAGGAACCTCCACCTGCGCCATTTACACGCGTGCACAGGTTGAATCATGGACAGGTGCACAGCGTCTGCATGCATGTTACTTAGACACGTCATGACGTCATTCAGGACGTACAAACAACAACCTACGTCACGGTGCCGTTATTCCACACCCGGATTCCACACCACACTACACCAATCTCACTTGTGTATAAGCTTCCCCCTATCCCTGAGGAAACGTATAAGCCTAAGAGGGACCTGGAAATTTGTTATTCACTTTATAAGCCGCACCATGACTGTGACTGATCCTATGAGTTGAGTTTAGAACTTTTTTTGGCAAAAAGTATTCCTAATCAATATAGACGTTTTTCAACGAGATGCCAAGATGTTATTACATTCCAATGGGAATTGATAATGATCAGCTCAATAGTCGATAAGTCCATGAAATTTACTGCTAGTGATATGCATATTCAGGCACTATATTTGTGCACTATAGTATATCATAATCATAGTAGTTTTTAGAGGTCTTTATGGATGTTACTGCGACTAATAAAATGTTTGGTAAGTTCTATGATTAAGGTGGGTCGCTACCCTTTGATCAAAGTTAACAGAATCTCTCTATTTTTTTCCTACATGCAGTCTAGATAATATAGAATCGGAAAATGAAAAGAAAAATGGGGGGTCCCGAGCTACTTTTTAAGTTACAGATTTTTGAAAAATTAAAGTATTTTCATTTTTCACAAAAATATAGAAAAAAATGTGAAAACTTCCATAATTTTTTTTCATATCAACAATTATGCACAGCAATGTAAAACTTCACATGTGAAACGCCTATATGTTCCACTTTACTGCAAAAATAATTTTACAGTTGTATGCAATGGCATTCTGGGTGAAAATATGATGTTTCCGGAAAGAATAGGAACAAATTTTCATTATTTTGTAGCTTTATTTGCTAAAAATAGTATTCGAAATTAACAGAATTTTTTTAAACTCTCTCAAAAAATAGTTAAGATAATTTGCTAACGTATAGAAGTGCTTTTGATAGGGGGTCCCGGGCATATTTTTAGGTTTTTTGGCCTTTGAGGTTAAAAAATAGTGCAAAAATCGTCAAAATCTTACATTTAATGCCTTAAATGTTGGGTAAAATGGCAAGAATCAGGGTATAAAATGGTTGTTCTTCATACCTTTGGTTACTGCAAGCCAATTTAATGGCATTTATAGCAATCTAGATAATGATTTATTGATTAATAATTCCAATTTTTTAGCTTATGTCAAAAATAGCAAATATCATCGGCTACAAATATATCAAATATTCAAAGTCCAATATAAAGCTCATTTTTTCTCAAAATCGTCTACATTTTGGATATTGCTTAGTCAGCATATATATGTACCCAGTGAGTAAATATCAGCTCATTCTAAGCCATTTTAGCTATATGCGCAGATACCTGCGCAGTGTGTCCATATTCAAGAGGTAGCGACCCACCTTAAGTAATCAGGCGCTCAAGCGGCCGCAAGTCGGTGGGAGTCAGGCTGCTTGTGAAGACATCCTTGGTGATGCTTCTTTGCTGTGCGGCTGACAACCTGTCCTATAGTCGTGAGCCCCTATGTTCTGGGCTGCTCACATAGCAGTCTTTTATCGGGCCCCTCAACTTGAATCTCACTTTGTCGTTTTCTCGCAGCATTCTGATTGGCTGCATCAGGTTATCTGCGTTCTTGGATCGTTTGTACATGTATAACAGTAACTGTCGGTTCCTCCTTGTCTGATGCTTCTCCAGCAGCGCACCTATAATCCGCACTGGTGATCTGACTGGAGTACTAGCCGAGGCCTATACGTGAGGAAGTGTACATGTCTTTAGATGCTACATTACCTACACTGAAAAAGTAAACTTGTCTTCAGACTCGTCAAAGTGAATATCATAGAATAAACAAGTCAAAAACCTAGCAGGTTACCATCTCACAAATAGAATCTGGAGCTGGCAAATGTCGGTTTTTGGGCTGGCACATGCCAAATTCCTTGTCACTTAGATGAGTTTTTGACTCCTTTATTTTATGACCGCCACTTCGAAGAGTCTGGAGACAAATTAGTTTTTTGAGTGTAGATGTGTGATGTATCCCCATGTCAGGATGGTGGAGGAGTAGGGAGGGGCAGTCAGTACAACTTATATCATGTCCAGAATGTAGTTATGTGCTATTTATGGGGACAGGTGTGATGGTTGTAAGGTATGGAATATGGTGAGCTGATATCATAGCTAAATAGACAAAACTCAGTACCATTCACAAGTATATACAAGTACATGATTCTTCATCATTGAAGCTGGGGCGTATCACACAAACCTTGAGGGTGCCACCTAGCAAGTGAAGTATGGTTTACGTATTCCGGTTAATTAGTGAGGCTTGCTGTTTATCACATAGCCCTACTGTCTTAAAATGAGGAAAATCAACAAACCTGAAGGCCATGGAGTATGGCTACACCCTACTTCATGGGGGGCATGGAGCACAGAGCTCGCATAGATTTAACATAGAGAGGACTGTATCCGCCATGTAAAAAACATTTGTAACTTCGAAACGTACATAATCTATTCACACAATGTGTGAATGATGTTTTGGTTTCTAGACGGTTGAGGATAAACCCACTGATAGACATACCAGTGCCTCTACATGGGTCCCCGGAATTTTTACCGTGTCGCCGTGTCGATTTTTAGCTACAGGGCCATCTCATCGTGTCGATTTTTAGGTATATAAGAACTTAGAGAAAAATCGCTGTGGGTCGATTTTTATCCTAATTTTCCTGTGTCCGTCGATTTTTAAAATGGCCTAAAAGGGCCGTGTCGCCGTGTCGGCCGTGTCGATTTTTACCCATGGAGAGGCACATACCACCATGGGTACAAATAGGGGACACGCTTGCTACAGACCTGTACACCTCCCTCCAAAACCCTAAAGTCACGGTGTTGGTTCATCGTGCAGTACTTAGAGGTTATAACCTGGTGGTACAGACCTAATGACTACAGGGTGCCTCATGTATTATGTGCTGTTTGGCTACTACCTTGTTGTATTAACCTGGGCTGTGTTTCTTGGCCCCCAGTACTTGGTATTAAACCTACACCCTGCATACAGGACCGGTGCATACACCGGGGGCTATGTCCACGCATTACGGGGGCCCACCCGTAAAATTGACACATGCGCCATCAGGAATATCAGAGATAGTAACATGGGACATGCGCATTTCTTAAAATCAACATGGTGACATGGGTACTTCTTAAAATCGACAGGGAGACGTTTTGACTGCTCACTGGGTTTTGACCACGCAACGCGGTATGACCCAGTAAACGAAAAACGTTATACAACATCTTATAAAGTTATATAACGTTTTCTAAGGCTCCATACTATGACATAATGTTATATAAAATTTTAAACATCATTTCGACGTAAAATTACATTTTTTTTGTTAGCTGGGGACTGCGACCAGCTGCCGCGTATTGACTGTGAGCACCTGTAATATCATTGTTAACGCTAGAGCGGCAGTTGTAAATGACACTTCCTTTGGAGTCAAAATCGACTTCGGAGTCAGAATCAATCAGGAGTTAATATCAACTCTGAGGGGCTCAAATTAAACGACCTTGGAGTCAAAACTAGTTTTGGTGTCAAAATGGCTTTGCGGTCACAATCGAAATTGGGGTCAAAATGTAATTTGGGGTCAACATTGGAATTGGGTTGAAAGGGATATATAATACCCAACAGAAATCTATGAGAGTTTAGGCTAGTGCAAAGCAAATTTGAAGCTATATGTTGTTGGAGGGATGAGAATAGTAACTGTCAGGGTAACTGTTGATGAGGTCACCATGGTAACCACAGCGCCATCTGGTACCCGAGAGGTGGCACCTACATATATTGTATGTAGGTCAAGCTATGTACAACTAGGTCAAGGTATGTAGAACTAGGTTAAGGTGTTAATTTTGATCAAGGTGTAAAACTAGGTCTAGGTGCAAAACCAAGTCACTATTATAAATTCAATCAAGGTGTAAAACCAGACTAAAAATAAAATCGAAATTAATGTGAATTTTCTTATTGAGAAGTATTACTTCATCCCGTGGGTACTTATACATTAGTAGGTCAAAGGGAGAAAGTAGTGCAAGGATCAGAACTGGGTGACCTTCCAGGTGAGTGCATAATGGGCTGACAGGGCCGATGGAGAGGGCAGACCTGAATGGGGTCAACGGTCATCTTATTTACAGACACTTATGAATACATGCACCTCTCCCAGTACCCTTGGACCACATTGTGAGTGCCCAGGACCTCCCATCACCTATGGCCATAATCATAAGTCTACAGGAACATGCTTTTATTTCATGGTGAATAGGGCACTTCCAGTGACTTAACCAAGGAAGGCCGTATATAACACCCCACGTGAAATAACCCTCGTCCGTATTTCACGGCATGTCAACTCATTAAAATTGTTCATTTACGCATTATACATTAGCTTTGTCAGAGTAATTAAGTGGAATTTAACGTTTATTATTAATAATTACATGAAATAAACACAAAGGAGCACTCGTAGAGTTCCTCACTGAGGGTTATTTTACTCGGCTTCAGCTCATGAAATAACCCTCAGTGAGGAACTCTACGAGTGCACCTAAAGTTGTCTATATATTCCAATACGTTCAATTGAGAAGCCGGTGCTGGTGCATTCAAGATTCAGATCGTGTAGATGCAAAAGCTTTTCCAGATGAAGTGCCAGCCTGGGTAGAGGGATATCATATTGAACTAATCAGGTTGGGGACACACCCACTATTCCAGTACGCCCTAAATGAGCTGCACTTGTACTCATCATCTAGGGCGTACTAGTATAATGTCCTCTCCACCAGCATCAGTGTATCTAAGCATTTACATGATATTTCCCATATGATTCGAATATATTATGCATCATGTATGGTACCATTGGAAAGAGAACATCTAAATTTATCTGCTAGCCAATTTACAAACCGTTATCATTTATATTTATTTAAATATCATGCATTAAACATAACACAAGCATAAAACCATCTTCTTTAGACTCAGTTAAATCCATTTCCGGATTTTTTGTTATATTTGCTGATAAATCCAAACATACAGGTTAATAGAATGGATATTGATCTATCACTCTACGTTTTGGTTTTACCTGCTAATATAATGGTAAGGTCATAAATAGATGAAATGTTGAAAAAATGGGTGTTTTCTCCCCCACCCATGCCCCCATTGTTGGTATAGCTAAGCCCCATTGTTCTATGAGTACTGCAGACCCGCCCATGGGGGCCAGTATTCTAGTACAGCTGGCTGTTCATGGTCTAATAATCACACTAAATGTACCAGTTAAATGGTACGCCCCAGTACCATGCATAGTACCACAATAGTGGTATGGTCTAATTGACAGCACCGTACCACAATAGTGGTACGACCTGAAAAGGTATTCCTGTCCCCTACCTGCTAATAGCATTAACTCAAGGTCACTTGGATCAGCCACTATGGTCTGTATGGTATTGAATCTCCAGTACAAACTAGTCAAGTGGAACATCGTAGGGTCAAATATAGAAAGGTTGTAATTAGGAAAAAAAAGGTTTGTTTCAGGTAACATGGACAGAAAATGTAGGGTCGGTAAGTCGGATTTTTTTTTTTAACTTCTTTTAACATGAAAATACCAACCGGCTGGTCCGAAGACCAAAAAATTGACAACAACAAAACATTGGCCTAATAATGGAGATGGTACAAGTGTGACCCTGATCTTGTATGCTATTAAGGGAGTGATCATTTATTATCAACAGGGGGGGGATGGTGGGTTTGGGGGGGGAAAAAAAATTTGGACCCCCTTGACCGGGGGGGGGCAAAACAATTTGGACCCCTCTGGGGGGGGGCAAAAAAATTTTACCTGTTTTGAGCCAAAAAGCCCGCGCGTTACTATGCTTCAAAGGGCCCGCGCACGAGCCGATTTTCGACCCTAAGGAGGGGGGTAAAAAAATTTGACCCCTTGACCGGGGGGGGGGGGGGAAATTCGCGCGGACACCCACCACCCTGTTGTTAAAAAATGATCACTTCCTAACTTGTCCTCTGAGCAACTCATGTAGAGGTTCAACAGCTGTTTCCCATGGCCTGGAGGTTAGGCTACTATGTATACATTTCTTTATTATTACAGCTGCCTTCACCCTGGGGGTTGGACAGATATGTATATTACTCTATTATTACATGGCCCTGATAGCATTGCAGGCAGGGAAACAAGAAGGCGACCCATCACCCATCACCCATCTCCCCTACTGATTCACCGGAATAGAAACACAGCCAACTTTCTATATTAACACACTGGTACCAAGGAGGGAGGGGGGGTTAGGGGTGTGAGTGTTATCATAATATTTGATCAGACAATATAGACAAGGTACGTGGTATATCAACTGGTTAAGGGGGCATTGTAGAGTTGATGTGGTCTGCTACTGTATCAGCATAATGCTTGAATACAAATGGACTGTAGACCATGAGTTCTAGCTCAAAAAATAAACATTATCTTGTAACAAATTGCACTTGAGCAATAAAATATAATGTTGAATAAGGACATATTTAATCAAATAAGCACAAGGATCGGGCAACATTGGTCAAATAGAATAGGCGGTACACTGTAAAAATATTTCCGTTAAAATAACGGAGATTCACTGGCACCACTGGGTGCCGGACTTTCACCGTTATTTTTATGGTCAGCGTTTTTCCCTAAGTCACCGTTATTTTTACGGAACTGTCACCGCTATTTTTAAACAAGAAATCTCCGTTATAAAATTTTTTAACAGTGATTCTCAGTACCATTAAAAAAACGGTGATTCACTGGCACCACTGGGTGCCGGATTTTCACCGTTATTTTCACGGTCACCGTTTTTCCCAAAGTCACCGTCATTTCTACGGAACTCTGAATCACCGTTATTTTAACAGAATACAAAACATCACTGTATTCTGATTCAGTGCCTAAACAATAATTGTAATGGTATTTTGTGTAATTTAACTGATTTGTCCCAGTGCTATTCAGTTCATTTATCCCCCTATACCTAACTGCATGCTCAATATGGTTCCAAACCCAATTTGGTACCAATCAGCAATATCATCAAGACTTCAGACCTAATTATTAGGAATTAGTCTATGAAAGCCTTATAGAATGCTTCATGACACTTTGTAATACCAGTCCATGAGCAGAAGTCACTCTAGGATGGCTACAGAGCAAACCTTACAGCTGTATCTGTATATATATATTTCTTATCACCAAAAAATGGTGTTCCTAGCATCTAGGAAAATCTCTTCATGAACCAAACTGCCACCTGGTGTGATAAAACTGAAATCAATTAAACGTAGCTTCACCGTAAAATAAACTGTGTTTCACTGTAAAAATAAACGGTGTTTCGCTGTACTGGATTACGGATATTCAAAGTAAAACTGATTGATTTTACATTGCCTCACCGTAATCATATGTTATGATGAATCACCGTAAAATTTTACACTGATTCTCGGTATATTCAACGGAATATTTTTACAGTGTACGTTATGCTTAACCAATTGTGACCTAAAAGTACCAGGTCTGCACTATCAAAAAATACTTGCATATATATATAAACATAGACCTTTCCTGGCCCCCGAGAGGTTAGCCTCGCAGACACAGCCTCCCTGCCCTCTCTGGTTACTGGTCCCCATGCTCATTTCAACCTGCCTGGGGAAGAGGGGGGGGGGGGCAAAAGGAAATGTCCAACCCCTCTTGCAGGGGGACCAAAAACATTGTTGCCAAGCTCGTGTGAAAATCCACTGACTCCTCCTCCTTGTTCTTAAAATATGACCACTCTCTTAGAGTACACACAGAAAAGAAGTAGAATCACTGTGACTCCCGACGTTATCACTGACGTAACTCTCCCCAGGACTCTAACATGACTCCTTAACATTAGCAGGACTCTAAAATAACTCTATAATGACTCTATAATGACTCTGTTCTAAGACTCCCTAATGATTGGGAGTCACTTTAGAGTTGTGGGGAGAGTTACCTCAGTGATCGGGGCTGGACTCCCATTTGAGAGTTACAGTGATCCTACTACTTCTTCTCTGTGTAGCCTCGCAGACACAGACACCCTGCCCTGTACAGAGATAACTTAGGAGGCAATGTCCACGTCCATCATGGTGTCAGCAGACTGAGAGCCTCTGGCGGTAGAGTGGTAGAGTAAAAGTACATAATGTATGAGTCAGATAAGGACTGACAACCAGAGCACTGTACCATTAAGACGACAGATATGTGGGGAGGGGTTGGGGAGGTGATGAAGAAAGGGATAGAAAACTGATGAGGGAAACTATGAGTAACCAGCCAGTGATGCAAGCAGGCAGGCAGTCACAGAGGGAACACAGAGAGAAGAAGTAAAATCACTGTTACTCTCAAATGGGAGTCCAGCCCCGATCACTGAGGTAACTCATGACTCAGAAGTGACTCCCAATCATTAGGGAGTCTTAGAATAGGAGTCATTATAGAGTTATTATAAAGTCCTGCTAATGTTAGGGAGTTACTGCAGAGTACTGGAGAGAGTTACCACAGTGATCAAGTCGGGAGTCACAGTGATTCTACTTCTTTTCTCTTTGAAACTATCGAGGAGGCAGGGAGACAGGCAGGAAGGCAGGCGCGGGGGGGGGGGGGCTAACAAATGAGACAGGAAGGCATGAATGTGGAAGACAACCAAGCAGGCAGGACAGAGGCAGGCGTTATAGGACCCTAGGGGTAGCTGTGTTGCTTGTCGATCCTAAGAAATGTGTCTTGTCCCTTGTCGATTTAAAAGGGTAGGTTTGTCATTTGTCGCCAACCCCCAGCCTTTCCTTGTCCCTTGTCCATAAGGCCTGAAACAAGGGCTTGTCGCCTTGTCGAATTTACCCGTCTGGAGCCCTACTTATGGTGGCAGGACGCAGCTGCTGGGAGAGCTGAACTAAGTTATTGATAGACTACAGCCATTAGGGAGTGTTCACTTATTAATTACAGAGTGCGTGTAATCTTTTGCATCTCATAAGAGTCATTAGTAAACTACAGAACAACGTAGGACGCACCTTCTGACACCCACGTCCCCGGGTAACTAAGGGCTGACCTTGTGTGACCTTGTGTGACCTTGGTAATTGATATAACAGCCCGTGACCTTAACAGCTGGATGTAGCAGCGTCTGACCTTCTGCCACCTCCCAGCATGCACCACACCTTCCTGTACCCAGTTACTCACCTGGACGAACTGCGGCTCAATGGGGAAAGGACGGAGACTTAACTCTGAGTTTGTTAAAGGATGACTTTTGTTGTCATGATGCACCAATGCAGTGGCATAGGAAAAGGGGGGCCGACCCCCCCCCCCCATCACTGAGGAGGGGGGGGGGCTGAATATGGGGAGGCTTGTGAGATGAGGTTGGCAACACACATAGAACCATCTCTCTGAGGCAGTGGTGCGCATGCGTCCTGTCTATGTGAGGACGTTGTCCTGGTAGGTAGCCAGCAGACCTGGTAGCTGTTACAGCTAATCACAAGTAACAGTTACCAACACACACTGATACTTTTTGTGCTCTGCAGTCGGTAGTTGCTATCCCAGGTTAGTCATAGGGGTATTTGCCAGAATGACAAACTGATATTTAAAAATAACTGAGGGAAATCAAAATATGAGTAGTACCTTACTCAAAGATACTTACCACGATAATCATAGAGATGGAAAGACAAAGGTAGGTTGGCCAGTAGCCTACTGACCAACCTGACAGTATTGACTGACATAAGTTGGTATTATAGGGAGTAAAGAGATGACTAACTAGGTTGATTGCTAGTGACTAGTTATTAGCCTGAACTGCAGAATTGAATTTCACAGTTCTGTATTCTCTGACATAACTACAATATCAAATATTAAAACCTTCATATAGACTACAAAATATGTCATTTAACATGGAAACTATGAGAGCGGATTTCTGGGGTGGAGGGAGAGGGGCTTTTTGCCTCAACCCATATTTTTCCATACAGATATATGTTACTCACAATCAGAGCTCATCCATCCGATAGGGTGAGGTTTTTATAAGCCTAGGGCATACCCAAGCCAAGGCTATTGCATTGGCTTGGATATGCCCTATACTAGACCTCGCACTAATTTGCTGGGAACTATCACCCTGATTAAATGGTAATGAATCAGGCTTTTAAGCGACATGCGAAGGGGACAACGCCTATCCCACACAGATGTGAACAGGGGAGTTGAAGCAGAGATAAGGGGGCCAAAAAGTAAACAAACCGCAGTGGCTTCTGGGACGGTTGTCTGTGCCAACATGGCTGCTTCTTTCTGACAGACCGCGGGGGGGGGGCGGGGGGGGGGGGGACTGGCCTGGACGTTATTATGATACCCGACCCGCGGGCCACACGCCAGCCTCTAGAGACTCTGGATGTCCGCAGCCAACCGCAATCTCAAACTGGGTCCTGCAAGGCGCCCCTTCATAGGGAGAGGGGGTCCCTATGTCCCAGGTCGATATCAAGAAAAACCTATGTCGCCATATTCATTTTGAAAAATATCCCATGTCCCATGTCTTTTTCTTCCTCCTATCCCACGTCATTAGCCCCCAAAATGGTCCATGACGCGATGTCGAAAATAAGGGGTCTAGGACCATCTGAAAAGACTTACGACACAGAAAATGTTCTGGGGCACTCTTCAATTAAGCGGGCTGTTATCCTCAGCACTTTTGTGAGACAGGCAAGAAATTAAGAAAGATTTAAAGACACATAGACACCCCTGGCACCTATAGCAAAGAAATGGGAACCAGCCGCTCAAGGGAGTTTAATGGTCATAGACCCCTAAATTCGACATGGCGACATGGGCTATTTTGGGGCTTAGTGACATGGGACAGGAGCAAAAGAGAGATAGTGACATGGGACATGGGGCATTTCTTAAAATCGACATGGGGACCCACATCAAGGGCCCAGTTTATAAATCTGCTGGTTTTTAGAATCAAGTTACCAAGTTGTCATTTTCTTACAAAAACGTATGAGACAAAAAATATTCGACCTATGTCGAAGGCAATAATCTCAGTGAAAATGCCTACATGCCAAGATTAAAGTTGGAGGGAGTGGGGGCATTAGAAAAAAAACCACTGTCCGAATTCCCAGTAAAATGGCCCTAGTGCATCCTGTAGCCCGAACAGCCAGACATCAGCCATTATATATGTGGTATAGCCACCCTCTACACCTCTACTTCTTGTAGCTAGGATGCCTCACCCCCCCCCCCCCCCCCTACCCCATCCCCCCCCCCCACCACCCCACCCGGGATGTAACCCCATCCCGAGGGCCACGCGACATGTTCACCTCACAGACAGAAATATACACATGTATATCTTATCCTCCTTCAAAAATTATTTATTTTTAGCTTGTGCCTTGTGCGCACCAAAAGGAACACTACTGTGTACAACGAGCAATAGGACCTGAGACCGGGGCCAGCCGAGACTCGTATTAATGCCACAGACCCCTACATTTTACGACATGGGCCTTTTTGGAGATAGGTGACAAGGGACAAGAGGAGTGAATAAATAGTGACATGGGACATGGGACTTTTAAAAAAAAATCGATATGGGTATTTCTTAGACTCGACATAGGGACATGAGCACTTTTCTTAAATTGACATGGTGACATGAGCTTTTCTAAATTTCTATAAGGGACATGGGGACGTCCCGCCCCCCCTCCCATCAATTACCCCATTATTGTGGATGAAAGTAGAATGGATGGTTTGAGTCTCGATCATCAATTCTTGGTGGATTTGGTAGTTAAACCCCTCAGATTATAGGTAACCCGACTAACAGAAACATAATTTTGAATTCTAGTGCTCTTGAAAAGGGTGCTCTTTAGACCACAAGAATCTCAAAGGTCTTGCAGAGCTTTGATACCTTGTCCCTTTACTAAAGACCTTGCAGAGTATCAGTCTCTTAGATAAAGCCATTGCAGAGCTTAGGTCCCTTGAAGTTGAATAGAGACCTTGCCTAGTAATAAGGTCACCCTCTAGACTTACAGGATCTGAACTTGGGGGTCCAGATATCGGTAAAAGTCAAGTGCTGAACTTGTGAGCAAACATGATCTCATCTGAGAGAAAGATTAACAGACCTACATGTGGCTCAAGAGAGGTAAAAAGCGACCTGGCGACCTGGGGGGTTTTCCAGGCGACCTGGCGACCTGGTACAATAATTTAAGCGACCTTGCAACTTTTGAAGAAATATGTCTATGGCAAAACTGGTCTAAAAAGCGACTTTGTGACCTGGTGCCTTTAATTTCGGCGACTTTCCGACCTGGGGGGGGGGGACCCTCTGCACCCTCTTACATGCTCTGGGTGGCGGGGCAGCAAAAAAGTGAATGTCACGTGGATGTGTATGATTTGCTATGATGTTTCAATTGACCGGCCTGGATAAGACATCCATACACATATCCATGTTCTGTTGCCGTGCGTGGTTTCAATGTGGTGGGTGTAGCAGGGTGCTTAGAAGTCATCCCCGTGTAGCACATGCACGAACTTGCCAAGTGACTAGACGCCACCCATTTTACCTGTAATCTTAAAATGCCCATTTTTCCTGTGATCTTATTCAGTTTCCAGGCCTATCCCCTAGATGGCACCACCGTAAGTTGGTAACATTGTTGTATATATCGGGCTCATCTTTTTCGCTCTTCTTTCTTCTCTTTCTTTTATGAAACTAACAAAATTATAACCAAACTCATCTACCTTTAAAGGATGGGACGATACAGTGGCGCCATCTTGAGAAAAGGGGGGAATCAATAAGATTACTGGAAAAATGGATTTTTATGATTACAGATAAAATGGGTGGCGTCTGGTCACTCGGTCAGTTCGTCCCTTGTTGAGTAGCACATGGGGGCCCACGTGGGTTTAATACAACAGGTGCCCGGCAGGTGGCCTCAGTATGGGTCCTGGTCTGGGTGGAGGCCCGGGGGTGGGAGGGTAGCAGCCAGTTATATAAACATGGCATCAAACACCCGGCCACAGCCAAACAGGCTCTACAGGCATCTCTGTATAGTCTGTATGTGGTAGATATGATACATGTGATTTGCTGTATGAGTGATATAGTCAAGTGACGGCAGCCACTGATAGTTACCATTGTCCAAGGCTTTCCATCCCTTTCATTTCTTTGATATGATGTACCTCTACCACAGCATGGAAGAATGCAGCCGTATAATTATCCTTATGTACGAATGGCAGCGCCACTGGGCACTACATCGGTGCATCATATCAACCCCTCGTCATGATGTGTTAATGCAGCATTTGCACGTTACTCACTAGGGCGCCATGCACGCATCATAATGACATAGTGGCACAGCACTATGCTGCTCCTTATAAGGATTAACGTTCTTACGAGCTGAACATGAGCTCTAGGGTTAAGCACTGATAATGGCACTGGAAGTTTATAAATCATGAAGTATTGCCTACCTATCAAAAGTGAAAATTGATACAGGAGCTTAGACCAATATGTATATCAAGGTCCATACTTATACATGTATATCAATCTCACTCTATGACGTCATAAACTCACCCTGACATCCGCCGGCGACGTAATGACGTCTGGTTACCCATGACGACGACGACGTAGCTACGTCAAATGACAGCAAGTCAACAACAGCAGCTGAAGTTGATGTCTCACTCCCTGTCAATCAACGATCTCCTCTTAAATAAAGTACAATCCTTGTCTCACTGACTCCTTGATTGATGACCTCCTCTTACATAAAGTACAACCCTTGTCTTCTCTGTCAAAGACCTCAGACAGCACTGAGTGTAAACATAGGCAGTGAAGGTCTGGCAGGAGTTTAGGTAGTAGTGTGCTCCCAGCCCTCAGCCTCTATACTGTAGTGGTATTCTCCTTACTCTAGTGTAAGTCTCCTGACTTCCTCCTGTAGGGTGTAGTAGGGATGTAGATAGGAGTAGAGCAGCTCACACGTCCTGACTCGGCTGCAGCTTCCCCCAGCGTCTGCCGGGCGTCTCACGTTGTGGCGGCAGCCGGTCAGGGAACGCCACGTCTCCTTAGTTACCGAGCACGGCGTCGTCACGCGGCGTCTGGTTGCTAGGGAGTGTGCTGCACTCACTAGTGGTTGGTGTAGGACTATTTCTGTTACCACTTAGTGATGACGTCATATGACACCACAGGATAAGCACTGTGATGGGAGTGTATCTAGTATAGAGTTCTATGGGGACTAGGCATAGGTGTTTAACTACTTAGAGGAATGCATTACCATTTTCATGAACCCCTATCCTCACATTAGCTCCAAATTAGAATCGTGATAGAAACTGCTGATGTATTATAATGAGAAGTAAAATGTATTTAGAAGAATTTAATCCGTTTTTCTTTTTCACTAATTAGGAGTTGTGCATGGACTGTAAATTGCAAGGACCTTGTTATATACCTTGCTATGAAATCCATCAAATTATTACTAAACATAATTTAAGAATTCATGCACACTCAGCCTATTTAATGAAACAAACTTTTATTCTGCTAGAATCATTATCATAATACTTACCGAGTAATCGTGATGGCGAAGGACTGAGAAAATTGGTCTACATAGATCCACTTAAAATAATGAACAGGCTGTAGGATTGGATTGTTCAGTCCTCATGTGAGAATAATGTGCAATAAACAGCTGTTACATATACATTATATACACAGGTCAAAGTCTAGGAGTTGATATCCCGATGTCTTCCCCGCCAGCCCTTTCTCCTGCTAATGGGTGTCTTATTGTAAAATATTGGGAACATATAGCAAAAGAAAAGAATGATATCCTTCGGTCAGACTACATAGCTGTCTCACTTAAGACCTATTATTTTGTACTTTAGCCCGTTTTTACAATACATTCTCTTCTAAACGCGATAGTCACACATATCAGTTTGAATAACGGTTAACCAATATAAGTGCGATGGCATACATCTCCCAATTATCATGGAAGTCTTTAAGAGAAGGACTAAACCTAAACCTTTAGAACTGTTGTGTTCTGTGAGTCTTCAGCAATTCTACAGAATTGGGTGCTGAGAGGTCCCCCCCCCCCCTGAGGTCGGAAAGTCGCCGAAATTATGACCTCCAGGTCGCAAGGTCGTTTTTAGACCCTATATTCTATAATCAATTTTGTGCAAAAGTCGCCAGGTCGCTTAAATTATTGCACCAGGTCGAAAAGTCGCCTGGAAAACAGCTCAGGTCGCCAAAAAAAACTCTGCAGTCACTTCTAACACTTGATGTTGGTCCCGCTGGGTGTGGTCCCGTAGATACAGTGCATCCTAGGCCAAAAAAAAAAAGTTGTGTTCAGGCATCCTTAGCGACCCTTTTTTTTTGGCCCTACCCAATTTTTTTTTTTTTTTTTTTTGGAAGGCATTTTTTTTACTGAAATATATTTTTTCGGAAAATAATATTTTATTTACGAAAATTATAGGGAAATTCGAGGAATTTTGTCTCAAAATCCTTAAAAAGAATTGGTAAAAAAAAAAAAAAAATCGAACTACCTACCCTATTTTTTTTGGCCCATGTTACCTGAACACAATTTTCTGGCATCCTATCAGTCATCTGAACGAATAATGGGTGTTATTAGGGCATTTGTACTCCACAGCTGCAAACTGTGTAGCTCTTAATTACATACACTCTTATGTCTGCAGGTGTTGTCCATGGTGATGAGCTAGTGATTATAGATAGACTCATAGACACTAAGGCTAAAAAAAAGGTTTGTTTCAGGTCACCCGACCGACCCTATCAAAACAGGGCCGACCCTACGTTTTTTATGCAATTTTAAGGAAATTTTTCTATTTTTGCCTTTTTTTGGTCAAATTTAGGGTCTTCGGAAAGGCGGCCTAATACTTTCATGTTAAGAAAAAAAGTTTAAAAAAAAGTCGACCTACAGACCCTTTTTTTTCTTTTTTTAGGCCTAAGGCTGGCCCGAGAGCCTATGGCCCATGGTTTTGGGTCCAGGCCCTCAGAAATTACCTCTTTATGGGCCCAGGTGGCCTACGGGAGGGGATGAAATCTCTAGTGAATACATCTATACCAATAAAGTCATGTTACATATATATTGGAAAGAGGAAACCACTGGAAAACCAGATATATTGGTTATGTATTGATATAAACTAATCATACCTATGGGTTTTCTCCTTTGGAAAAGTAAAACAATTATTTCTGATGTGGGAAATATCTCACACTTCCAGAATCCGTCGTTTGGGAAAACTGACAAATCTTTGGGGGTCAAAAATTGCGCTTCGAAGTTGTTGGAATTTTTAGTGTAGTGTCTGTATTACTATGGTAGACCCAGGAATTTGAAAGGGGGAACCAAGCACCAAATTGACGAAAAGTATCGCGCCTCAAGTTGGGGTGGATGAAAAGATTATTAGAAAAATCTAATTAGAAAAGAACTCCTCCTATGTATGCTACTGCACTATGCCTGTGATCACTTTCAAATCCCCCGTAAATGTAATTTAACAGTGCTTTCTATTTTTATAGCGTGACTGAATGCTGCATTAGGCACAGACACTAGGATCATAGCCACCTTGAGGAGCTGTCTGCAGGCCTGTATACATGCTCATAGCCTCTGCCCTGATCCACACCTTATGGACAACACGTGCGTATTTCCGGCTGTTTGTGGGGGCAATCTGGGTATTTCTGGGTATATCTGGGTGTTCTGGGGTATTTCTGGGCAGGCAGGAAACCCTCAGAGTGGTGGGAAGGCCAGGGGTATGTGTGGCAGGCCATTTGTTCACCCTCAATATCAAAGTTTCCAATTCCGATATCAAAGTTTCTAACTCCGATATCACAGTTTCTAACTCTGATATCACAGTTTCTAACTCTGATATCAAAGATTCTAACTCCATTATCAGAGTTTATTACTACAATATCAATGTTTTAAACTCTGATATCGGAATTGGAAACTTCGATATCGGAGTCAGAAACTTCGATATTGGAGTAATGAACTCTGATATTTAACCAATAATGAATGGATATCAGGCACGAGGGATTGTATATCGTAGGATATCGGGCAAGAGGCGCGTAGCGCCGAGTGCCCGATATCCATACGATATACATCCCGAGTGCCTGATATCCATTCATTATTAGGTTTATTATACGATTCCTCCTAGTACTGCATCATGCCAACCCAATGGTGTTGATACACTCCCAAATGGTCGTCATGATACCGAATCTTAGAAGCGAACCAACAACTGACCCACTGACCAATACACACAGGCTGGGGGCAGGCCTAGCCACATCCCGCACCTCTCTCTCGAGTCTGTGGTTTCCCTGCTATAGGCTCACAGTGCTTGGAGTAACAAGCAGGGCGCCAGTGTAGGGGCACCGCGGCCGGGGACGCGCTGCCAACTCTCCGCCGCGTTTCCCTCCCAGTGTACCAGCGTTCCCCCTGCTGTATATCATATCTGCCGTGGCCGAGCGGTCAGCGCGTATGGCTAATACGCAGGGGGTGCCCGGTTCGAACCTCAGGGTGGACTAGTGGAAACGTAGCAATTTTAAAGGGCCTATATGTATGTGAAAACCCCCCCCTAAAATTATTTTAACGACTAGGTAAATAAAGTCCAACTACTACCTTTATAGTAAAAAAGAAATTATAAAGAAATATTGATTTTCAAAGAAACTATACCAAAAAATGTCTTTTCTTCTGTAACTCGGTAAATAATGGTCCTACAGGGCTGGAAATCCGCCTGTAGACTCCTTGTTTCGCCACCTCCCTCTACCAGCGCCTCCACGGCGTGGTGGTTAGCACGTCGGACTACAAGTCTTGATGTAGCCTGTTCGAGTCCCCATGAAACCTCGGATTTTATGGGTGAATAAACTTCGGAATCGCTCAGGACCACCGGAAATGGCATGATATCCACCGGAAGGGTGCCGATATCACTAGATATCAGCACGGGGATATCACCTAAAAAGCACGATGAGTCGTTCAATCGTATAATAACGGGAGTGAACATATCACTTGCCATAGATATGTGTGTCTGTGTGTATGTGTGTGGGAGGGGGATGGTGTGAGAATCTCATACCTGGATATCTGCACCCCGCACAGACTCAACATAAGACTAGAACTTCATCCTTCACCTGGCAGCACATACTACTGCCATATAGGGTCCTGGCACTGCCGCAGCCATTCTGTGCGGGATTCCCAATGGCTGCATATTGTTTTCCGATACTAACGATGCCTTGTGAAAATGGCTGGTACTTTGTCCATAAGTATGTCTTACTGTAAAGTATGTAAAGTATTCTTACTGTCGCCAGGGCCCATAGTACATAGTAGTCTGTACAGGACTAGGTACCACCAGGACCCTTACTTAGTTGTGGCAGGAGTCTGGGTAAGACTAGGTACCACCAGGACCCTTACCTAGTTGTGGCAACAGTCTAGTCTGTACAGGACTAGGTACCACCGGGACCTTTACCTAGTTGTGGCAGGGGTCTGTACAGGACTAGGTACCACCAGGACCCTTACCTAGTTGTGGCAACAGTCTAGTCTGTACAGGACTAGGTACCACCAGGACCCTTACCTAGTTGTGGCAACAGTCTAGTCTGTACAGGACTAGGCACCACCAAGACCCTTACCTAGTTGTGGCAACAGTCTAGTCTGTACAGGACTAGGTACCACCGGGACCTTTACCTAGTTGTGGCAGGACTCTGTACAGGACTAGGCACCACCAAGACCCTTACCTAGTTGTGGCAGGGGTCTGTACATGACTAGGTACAACCAGGACCCTTACCTAGTTGTGGCAGGGGTCTGTACAGGACTAGGTACCACCAGGACCCTTACCTAGTTGTGGCAGGGGTCTGTACAGGACTAGGTACCACCATGACCCTTACCTAGTTGTGGCAGGAGTCTGTACAGCACTAGGTACCACCAGGACCATTACTTAGTTGTGGCAGCAGTCTGTACAGCACTAGGTACCACCAGGACCCTTACCTAGTTGTGGCAGGAGTCTGTACAGGACTAGGTACCACCAGGACCCTTACCTAGTTGTGGCAGAGGTCTGTACAGGACTAGGTACCACCAGGACCCTTACTTAGTTGTGGCAGGACTCTGTACAGCACTAGGTACCACCAGGACCCTTACCTAGTAGTGGCAGGAGTCTGAGTAGGACTAGGTACCACCAGGACCCTTACCTAGTAGTAGCAGGAGTCTGTACAGGACTAGGTACCACCAGGACCCTTACCTAGTAGTGGCAGGAGTCTGTACAGGACTAGGTACCACCAGGACCCTTCCCTAGTTGTGGCAGAGGTCTGTACAGGACTAGGTACCACCAGGACCCTTACCTAGTTGTGGCAGGGGTCTGTTCAGGACTAGGTACCACCAGGACCCTTACCTAGTTGTGGCAGAGGTCTGTTCAGGACTAGGTACCACCAGAACCCTTACCTAGTTGTGGCAGAGGTCTGGGAAGGACTACCGTAAATTCTCGCGTAGAACCCGCGGCTTGTACGCTAGTCAGACTCAGCTTTCTTTTGATACCAAACATGCCTATATAGGGTGCGGCTTATACGAGAGTTTTTATTAGTATACTACAGTACCAAAATCGTAATATTCAGACCCCCTCTGCGGCTCATATAATTTGTCAAAGTTAGGGGTGCGGCTTATACGCGAGTTAGGCTTATACACACAAAGTCATTAGTCCATAAGCCTTCAGGAGATTGCTAGGGAAAAAAACACCAAGAATATATGTTGCTACACAACTATTGCTGCAAAAGTAGAGTATTATCAACATACACTATCCTAAAACAGTGCAACCTGATCGATATGACCTAAATATACTAGTATTGTGTGTTCTTTTACCTCTTTTTCCACTGTTGCTATGCAAAAAATGACAAAAAATGGCCTGTTGCTAGGCAACCATTTGCAGGAATCTGAGATGTTCAACTATATTAAAGAAATAATCACATCTCTACATTAAAATCCTAGGAACATTTTAGAATTCAAGCATGAAGAATATTAAGCATCTGATTCCAAATTGCATCTCTCGACCACTTGAAGGCTATTAGTCCATAAGCCTGCAGTTGCTAGGGAAAAAAACACAAAGAATGTATGTTGCTAGGCAACTATTGCTGCAATAGTAGAGTGTGATCAACATACACTATCCTCAAAATAGTGCAGCCTGTTAGATATGATCTAAATATCCTAGTTTTGTGTATTCTTTTACCACTTTTTCCACTGTTGCTATGCAAAAAAAGTGACAAATTGGCCTGTTGCTAGGCAACAGTTTGTCAGGACTCAGACATGTTCGGCTATATTTACAAAATAATCACATCTTTTCATTAAAATCCTAGAGACATTTTGGAATTTAGGCATTAAGAATATAAAGCAGCTGATTCCAAGTTGCATTTCTCAACCCCTTGAAGGCTATTAGTCCATAAGCCTGCGGTTGCTAGGGAAAAAAGCACAAAGAATGTATGTTGCTAGGCAGCTATTGTAGTAATAGTAGAGTATTATCAATGTAGACTATCCTCAAATATTGCAGCTTGATAGATATGACCTAAATATCCTAGTCTTGTGTGTCCTTTTACCACTTTTTCCACCGTTGCTATGCAAAAAATGACAAATCGGCCTGTTGCTAGGCAACCGTTGGTCAGAGAAAAAAATTGTTGGTACCATTGGATTCCTCATACAGTAAAACTTGGTTATAACGAATCCCTTGGGACCAGGTAAAAAATTCGTTGTAGCCAAATTTCGTTATAACCAAGTCCAGCATTTCAATGAGGTTTAGTGATGTTGAATATGCTTAATGTACTTCAATCCCCCTAATATGTTATAAATATAAAGAGGTTATTGCAAGGACAGTTTTAAGAAGCTGTGACTTTATAGAACAAGTTCATTCAGATATAAATTCATTTATCTTAGGAATTATATTTGACCCACAGTCGTACACAACCTCCTACAGTCACCCACCACCTCCCACAGTCGTACACAACCTCCCACAGTCGCCCATCAGGCACACAGTTGCTCACCACCTCCCATAACCGCCTATGGGGTGTGGGAGGCCGGGTAAAGAAGCCCTGCACCTCCCACAGGCCCCCCCCCCCCACACACACACACACAGTCGCTCACCACCTCCCATAACCTCCTATGGGGTGGGGGAGGCCGGGTAAAGAAACCCTGCACCTCCCACAGTCGCCCACCACCTCCCACAGTCCCCCCCCCCCCCCCCACCCACACACACACACAGTCGCTCACCACCTCCCATAGCCGCCTATGGAGTGGGGGAGGCCGGGTAAAGAAGCCCTACACCTCCCACAGTCGCCCACCACCTCCCACAGTCGCCCACCATCTCCCACAGTTACCTAGTGTAGGGACATCTCCCTAGTGTAGGGACATCTCCCTAGTGTAGGGACATCTCCCTAGTGTAGGGACATCTCCCTAGTGTAGGGGCATCTCCCTAGTGTAGGGGCATCTCCCTAGTGCAGGGACATCGCCCTAGTGTAGGGACATCTCCCTAGTGTAGGGACATGTCCCTAGTGTAGGGGCATCTCCCTAGTGTAGGGACATCTCCCTAGTGTAGGGACATCTCCCTAATCACTACTGTAGGAACATCTCCCTAAGCATAATGTTTGCCAATAAGAGTACTCATTTTACAAGGGGGTTGTAAGAACTTCTGTTTTCTTTGGAGTACAGTAATTTCACTAAGAAAATTGTTAATCGTACTTTTGAATGTGAGAAAATAGTTTGTTATAACCAAGTTCATACCAACAGCACTTCGTTATAACCAAGTTACGTTACTATAGAAATGTATGAGTGAAAATCGGGACCAAGCAATTTGTTTGTTATAACCAAAATTCGTTGTAAGGAAGTTTGTTGTAACCAAGTTTTACTGTACTCAATTTAGGGGGGGTAGGTATGATTAGAATTTTAATACATCAATTTATTCTGAAGCTGGAGCCCCATTTACTGGTTGCTATGGTAACTTTTTTGATTTGCCTAGAAACGCCTTAAAATGAAAAATGAAAATTAGAGCGGTCATCCTATTTTCTTTGGAACCTTTCAAACTATGGATTTCAGTTGAGAAACTAAAATGGTCATGACATTCCTACGGGATTACAATTGGCCCTCCACTATTATACGCGAGAATTTACGGTACACTTCCATGTTGTACTGTGGAGTAAATAAAGGATAAAACAGTCTGAAGTGAGGCTGGGGAATGTAGAGGAGGCGGTCCTTGAAACCATCCAAATAACCATCAGATGCAGTGGCGAACCAGGATTTAGAAGAAGGAGGGGGTGCAAACCTTCTCCTGGTAAAGGAGGGGGCGCAAACCTTCTCCTGGTAAAAGGAGGGGGTGCAAACCTTCTCCTGGTAAAAGGAGGGGGTGCAAACCTTCTCCTGGTAAAAGGAGGGGGTGCAAACCTTCTCCTGGTAAAAGGAGGGGGCGCAAACCTTCTCCTGGTAAAAGGAGGGGGTGCAAACCTTCTCCTGGTATTAAAAAGGAGGGGGCGCAACCCTTCTCCTGGTAAAGGAGGGGGCGCAACCCTTTTCCTGGTAAAAGGAGGGGAGCATATCCTCTCCTGGTAAAAACCCTTGGGCCAAATTGGGGTCTGAAAATGACAAAAAAAAATACTACAGGCAGAAAGGAGTGGACACACACCTTGGGCCCGTCTAAATCCGCCACTGAGATGGAGACAGAATCAACAGGGAGTTGAAAGAGAAAAAAGTAAAGTTTTTATTACTATATCATGTGGCGGGAATATCTGACTCTCCTCTCACTAGGATATTGCCAAACTGACTCCTCTTAGGATCAGCGTTACATGATAGCTAGGCAATGGCAGGGACAGAATAAAAAAATGCTGGATTCTGGAGTGATTAGTTCCACCAGTGCAGTGATTTTATTTCATGGTAAATACGGCACTCCCATTGACTTAACCAAGGAAGGCTGTATTTAACACCCCCGTGAAATAACCCTTGCCCATATTTAATGGCCTGTCAAATCATCAAAATTGTTGATTTAACCACTGTAAATGAGCTTTTTCAAAGCAAATAAGTGGAATTCTGATAAATATAGTTAATAAGGACATGAAAAAAACACAAAGGAGAACTCGTAGAGGTCCTCACTGAGAGTTATTTCACTTGGCTTCGCCTCGTGAAATAACCCTCAGTGAGGACCTCTACTGGTGCACCTTTGCCTCTATATCAATTACCTGCCGTTTAGGCTCTCTGAAATACTGAAACCACTTATTGATAATCATCAAATCACAATGCAATAAGACATTGGTGTAATACCTTGGACTGCTCAGCAGTGCTTACTAGTCTGCAAGTTGGGAAGCTGTCTTGTTTCTCCTTCTGATTCCCTCTCCCCCCCCCCCCCACACACACCCTACCTCCACCAACAGGCCTACTTGGCAAGCCCTTCCTTTCTCACCCCACCCTGGAGGTCTCAGCGAAGGAAATCCTTTTACTATATATTTTAATATAGCAGAAAACGCAATAACAGCTACCAGGACATTTACAATTTCTGAAAATCACCCTTGACCTAAAAGATACATCTTTCCTACAAAACATTTCCAACAAAAATTAGCTACTGACCACGGAAAATTTGAGCACTGGTCTGTAGCGTAAAACCACCTGAATTCCGCCTGAATTTGCACTGAATAATTTGCATTTTCACTGATCCCCAATCTAGCCTTTGAAAAAAATGTAAACTCACTGAGAATCCCTTTCCTATTATTTGATTGAAATTGGCAGACATTCAGCAGCATGTGTACAAGTTTTCATAATATTGGCATCATTTCCAACTTAATTATGGACCATTCAGTGCCCCTGCAGTATTCACTTCTGACCAGAATCGTATATGACTCTCAGTTTTGTGCGGGATTACCCTCACTGAGACCTGGAGGCAGGAAAAAGGTGACATACATCAGTGTAGCTACGCACCACCAGAGAGCCCCCGTGTGGAGTTTGGCAGAACTACAACCAATGGTGAGCCTCCACGTCGTGTTGGGTGTGGGTGGGTAGATGTGCACAAGTCTCAAGGAAAAGGAAATATCAAACTAAATTTGTACAGGATAATGCTTCGTAAATCAGCCACATGTGTCTTGTGTACTGTGTTAGCTTTATGTATATTGCCAGCATGTTATGTAGGGGGAATATGAGGAGATTAAAATACAATATGGAAAGCAAAGCAGGAAGAAAATAAGGCAATTGGACAAGCTGTAAATAATATGACATAAGAAAATAAAAAATACGACATGAGTAGTAGAGCCTGGTGCACACCACTCCAGGTGAGCAGCACACCAGACAGGTTTAACACTCTCCAGGCCGAGTCTCCCCCCTCATCAACACCCCTCTGCTAGGAGAGTGATGTATGGGGTTCCTGGTGCCTGGGTAATAAATAGCACCCAGGCCAAGAAAAGGTGTGTTTTAATATACAAACAGCCTACGGAGCAGATAGGACCGACTCTGCCTCCCTTTTATATATTTTCTTCAGGTAGTTTTAGGTAAATTTCACGTTTCTGGGTTCCTTCTAAAAAAATAACAACAAAAATACATTAACTAGCCTACCGTAGTTGTTTTTACCATTTTATCTGAAACACACCACTGGCTAGTGGAAGGCAGGAACGTTGGAGATAGGGGAGGGTGGGTGCTTTGTTAGAGGTGAAGGATGGGAGGAGGGGGGAAATGTCTACACCCAGACAGCAGTAGTGCCTGTTTACATTATATGGCAATAACTACACATGCTTGATGTTTTCATCCAAGATGTCTTAAGTCATAGGTCAAAGTATTAAGTCTCAGTGAGCAATATATCCATACAAGAATGCATTACCACTGGGCAGAAATAGGGTAATTGGTATGCATCTCTTGTAACACACAAGGTGGCACCTGTGTGCGGTGCCTTCACAATATAATTTGCAGACCCATTAGCTAATTTCAGTATGGCGCTAGACCCCGAAATTAGATATGATGACATGGCCATTGCTTAAAATCGATATGGTGACATGGCCATTTCTTAATATCGAAATGGGACATGGCCATTTCTTTTGACATGTGACATGGATCATTTCTTAAATTGGACATGGGACATTGGGCTTAGTGACATGAATATGAATAGCACAATCTTGCACCAGAATGCGCCATTTGAAATCTAGACATTGTAAGTTTTCTTGGGGAAACCCCCAACCCCATTAACAGAATTTCTCTAAGAGTCACAAACCGATGTCCATATTTACAACATGTCAACACTCATCTCCCCCCTGGTTGGTATATATACACAAATATTTGATTACCATAAGTAGTATAGTATGTATCGGAACGGGACTATGGTTAACTACTGTTTATTACTCAATCGACATGCAGCCAATCAGAGGCCTCCATTTGGTCACGTGACCGGAAGTGACCTACTTAGGGGATTAGTGGTGACGTCACGTGACCTAGTTAGCCAATCAGAGGCCGCCATTTGGTCACGTGACCGGAAGTGACGTCATATGACCTACTTATGGACCGGAAGTGACGTCATATGACCTACTTAGGGGACCGGAAGTGACGTCATATGACCTAATTTAGGATCACGTGACCGGAAGTGACCTGATGAGTCACGTGACCGGAAGTGACGTCACATGACCTAATGGCCAACCGGAAGTGAGTGACCTCATTGAGGATCACTTGACCGGAAGTGACCTGATTGATCACGTGACCGGAAGAAGAAGAAGAAGAAGAAGAAGAAGAAGAAGAAGAAGAAGAAGAAGAAGAAGAAGTGACGTCACGCGACTTAATGAAGAGATGAGCGTCTTTAAGGGGTCACGCGCTTTAAAATGTGATATATATTTTTTTTTTTTTTTTTTTGGAGGAGGAGGAGGAGGAGGAGGAGGAGGAGGAGGATAAGGAGAGGAGGAGGAGGAGGAGGAGAAGGAGGAGGAGGCGAGGGGAGGGGAGGGGAGGGTAGGGGAGGGGGGTGGGGGGCCCCTTTAAGATGCATGGGGAGGGGGGCGCTTTTAGGATGCATGGGGCGGGTGGGGGGGAGGGGGGGAGGGGGGAGGGGGGGACTCTAGGGGGGTGGGGGAGCACTCTAAGGGGCGTTTGTCTCTTTTAAGAAAAAAAGAAAAGAAAAGATTTTAATCGAGAGACACGCTTCTTCCTCTCGAGAGGAAGAAGCGTGTCTCTTCATTTTTTTTTGTTTAGGAAGTGAGGGTCTTTAGGATCACGTGACTGGAAGCGACGTCGTCACATGAGTGACGCTTTAAGAGACTGCGCGACTTACTAGTAAAAGAAGACGTATGAAAATAAAAACACAACAATAATTTATTTTATTTTTTTATTTCTTTTTTTTCAATCTTGATAAACACTCTATTTTTGAAAAGATGCACTCAATCAAGCAATAACACGCTTATTTTTTTTTTCATATCTCTAAAGGACTCGTTGTCACACCGTCAGAATGCACGCGACGCTTATAATACAAGTAGCGCACGCCGTCTTTCTCTATGGTGTAGGTGACCATTTTGTTTCGCACCACTTTGAAATTTCTATTTACAGCAATGAGAGTTTTTCGTTGGCGAAGAACATCCAAGAAGTCGTCTGGTTCCTTAGGGTTTTGTTTCTTCTGAACGCCTTTTGCACTCCATTTTTTGGATTTTCTTTCACCGGTGCCGCTGACTCGATCGTAGCAAATGTAAGTCTTAGGGTTGAGACTTAGGATCCCGTCACCTTCCCACTCCGCTTTCATAAGCCCCGAAGTTCTCAGATCGTGAAGGTACCGTCTCTCACAACATCCGCCGGGCGGCGGACACCATTCTCGCACTCTTTCCGTTTTTGTCTTCACGAAAAGCTCTAAGTGATCGTCGCACACCGCTGTCGGAATCCACTTTCGTTTCTCTCTGAAGTACGTCTCTCTCAGGCGAGGTTTGACTAGGTCATCCAACGTGTCACCGCTGAGAGCCATGTAAAGACTGTCGGTGTCCATTTGACAAAGGGCATAATCGCGCCGATCGACGAATCTATCCAAGAAGTCGTATGTGAACTCTAACATTTTCAACTTCGCGTACTGGTATACCATGAACCCTATTTGAATAGGGAGGTTGTTCTTGACTGTTTTCGGTTGTAGTTTGACTTCAAACAGATCAGAACTCAACTCGGACGCCTTTTTGAAGCGCCACGAATTGGCCAATAGTTCGAACTTCCGACTGTCAGTGTATCTCACCGCCGTGTGTTTTTCTTTGTTGCAGATTGTTTTACCGTACGTAGCGTTTCCCATTAACTTGTAACAGTCTGACAGAATTTTCTCGTTCTCGTTCACGTCGCCACGTCTTCGCGCCGCCGTTACTTCGTCCGCGAAACCGGCAAAGGAGCGTTTAGGTAGGTATTCTACGACCAGCTGCACTTTGATGACTATCAAACCGTGCTCTAAATACCACTTGAGAAGCGGCGTTCCCAAGAGAATATTTTTTCCGTGGTAACTCCCTATCAGACATCTCTGAGGCGTGTTCAACAGCTTTTCTTCCTGCGCAAAGTCTGACATGTGAGGTCCTATGTCCGATTTTGAAACGGTCGCGTTCTTGAAAACGGGGGTCATTTCTTCGAAGTAGTCTCGTAGGTGAGGCGGCGTAGTGATGTCCACTTGAACTAAACCGAACATTTTCCCGTCTTTCACAGCGGAAAGGATGTCGCTCTCGCTCATCGCGTTTCGAGACACTTTCAAAGCGTCAACCTTCCAGCGTTGTTGGGAGGCCTTAACCCGCTCATCTCGACGCTTCATCTCTCTCCATTCGCACTCCCACACGACGACCAGCTTGTGACCTAGCGCTTTCAAGTACGCGCTTACTCTAGTCGTTCTGTCGCGTCTCTCCTCCCTCAGTGAAGTGCACTGATATCGGTGCGACGGTATGCACTCGTGAGCGTGGAACCAACACCCGTGAAACTGGAAAACCGTATTAGAGGCCGCGTGAAACCCGTCCACGCGAATTCTCCGACAGCCTACAACCATCTCGCCGCCGTTCAAAGCGTGGCGCAGTTTCACGTCGCGGTCGTGCTCTACGAAGCGTAACCACTCCAAAGCGCTGTGAGAGTTTCTTTGCCTAATTTCGGGCTTGAACTCGGTCTCAGGTCGTCTCACCGCGTAATAGCCCGTGCAGTGCGCTTCGCTCATGCAGCGCAAGTACAGAGAGTTAGCGTCTAGTCCTAGGATGTGTTGGCACGGTCTCGCTTCTTCGCCGTACTTGTGCTCCCTTATCCGCGTGGTGCCCTTCTCGTGAAATCTATGGAAGATGATGGAAGGACCGCCGACTAGATTTTCTTTGATCAGAGCGTGGAGGACGGCGTCGAACTGGGGGAACGTTGTGAACGCGTCTTCTAGGTTTTGGAAGAGGAACCGTAAAGTCAAACCGGCGAGAGAAACTCTGTCTTTCAACATGTCAATGCCGCGATCTTGGAAAAATTTAGCGTGATTTTTCAGAGCTTCTATGAAAGGTTTGACGTCTTTGTTGTTGTAGTGGATCAAGTAATCTTCCATAGTTTGCATCTTCTCATCGGACCAAACTTTCTGACATGCGGCGTAGTCGGATTCGGACATTTTGACGCCCGTCAGTTCGCTGTCAAAAGCCGATCTCGGTGGCAGTGTTCTGTTTGCCAGTTTCCTGGTAGACGTCATCCATTCGTAAGGAAAGTGACCTTTCTCTTCGTTCCTGGTGAAAGCTCGCAAATAGGTCGCGTAGTTGTAACCGGGTGCCAAATAGTTGACTACGTCCAAGAAAACCGTGTGCTGTGTGTAAACCGCCAAGTATTGATTGCTTCTCTTTATGACGCTGAATTCTTGGTTTCTTCGGTCTCCGGAGGCAAAGAACGAGTGAAGGCGTATTTTGATCAGGTCGGTCGGTAAAGTTCTAGCACAGCTTCCCCGATGACTTTGGCGTTCTCGTTTATGTGATTTAAAACTCGGTCCAACAAGGGGTCGGAATCTGCGTCGGATTCTCTGACGAAGCAGACGGGCCCCTCCCACCCCGGAGAGTCGGATGCGACGCTAGCCGACAAAGAGACGTGATCCCACAGCAGGGACACGTGTTCCGTCGACGGTTCTTTGCACGGTCTGAAGAAAGCCTCGAAATCGAAGGCGATCTTGTAAGGGTAGATTCCGGAATGTCCGTCGGGGGGAAAAATGGAGAAGTCTGCTAGCGCTTCGAAAATCGTTCTCGAATTTTGGTAGATGCCACCTACGTAGCGCAACTTGACTTGTCGGCAAGAGGAAAGCTGGTTCCTGTGTCTCTTCAGCAAGAACTCGGTGGTGAAAGCCGCCTTACACTTGCAACATTCGTATATGCCCGCGTACGCGTTGAAGTCCGTGACGAGAGAGACGTGCAAACCACCTTTCGCCGTCAGGTGTAGGTTGACTTTACCTCGGGCGGCCAGAGTTCTGGAAGGCGGTCTGATCAGAGTAACGCATCTTCTCAACTTCGGCCCCGGCACCTGACGCGACGCGGTGTAAACCGCTATTTGTACGTCAAACAAGTTCTCTAACGCGGGTAAGTCGCGGATGTTCAAACCCGGAAAGGATTCAGGTGTGGCAGCGGGACAGAACTGACGTAAGAAATCTGAAGCGCGCTTGCTGGTGTTGTATAAATGAAAGGAAATGCAGCGGAAGATGCAGAGGTTGTCCTTGTTGGGAAAATCTAACACGCCGCTTCTCTTTCCAACTCGACCGGCCTGAGTGATCCTACCGCCTATGGGAAATTCCCCCGGTCCCATGTAAACGCAAATGTTCAAATTTGTAGGAAAAAGAACGTGCCACTTGGTGTCAGCGTCGCAAAGTTTCCGTACTTCCTCGCAAGCGACGGTGTTTTCCATCTTTGAGAGGAGCTCTTCCAAAGTTTCTGAATTAGTTATAGTAGGGAGCGGTTGTATGAGAGTTGCGTTGTTCTGGGAGGCGTGAAAGTAGCGCAGTTTGCTCTTGTCTTCTCTGTGTTGTAAGAGTAAGCCTACCGAGAAACCCACTTTGTATCTGAATCTTTGTTTCAAGTGAATGCGACGCATAGTATCTACAGCGTCACTCAACTCGCCGGTTGGTAGCCTGAAGTTTGTTACACTCACGCGAGTCCCGTGCATCCTGACGCCCGTTTGTATCGCAAGCGCAATTCGCCGTGAACGTTTCCTCCCCGTTCGGTACAGCACATATGCGCGGAGGGATGGTCACCCCGTCCAGAGATTCGCGTCGACAGGCGATCTTTCGGCAATCGCCTTCGCCGCATAGAGGGCAAAACTTAGGTATTACTCTACAATTTTCTACGTGTCTCTCGTGGTTGTACGGTCTTTTAAAAATTTTGAAACACTTTTCGCATACGTACTGCGTCATGTTTTTTCACTCAGTTACCAACTACTTAGCCGTCTAACTATCTATCTATCTATCAATCAATCTATCTGTCTATCTATCTATCTGTCTGCTGTCTGTGTATCCGTCTGTCTGTCTCATACAGCGTACGTCAAACTCTGTGTGTGTGCACGCGTGAGCGTTGAGCGTCTCTCATTCCAAATCTATACCGAGAAATTTGAGAATAATCTCTGTTTTGTCATCCAACTCTTTGAGCGCTCTGGCGGTTTTTTGTCAGGACCTTCGTACTTGCGCACGTGGATGAGGTTCTTACCGCTGTAGTAGCTCACAGCTGCGTACACTTCGCCCTCCTCATCCAGCACTGCGAACCAGGGGGTGTGATTAGGTCTTCCTTGTGCGGATGCTGTGTCGTGTATGCGCACCACTGCGCGGATATCGGCGATGCGTGCTATTAGCTCGCGCAGCGCGTCGGCAGTGAAGTGCACTCGCTTGCTTCTGGTCAGAGACGCCTCTTTCACCTGGCCGTCTTTTGTGTAGCGCGGCCTCCTAGACAGTCTAGCCACGTCCTCCCAGATCTCCAGCGTCAAAGTCCCGTCTAAGCAGAACTCTAACCCGAGAGGACGGGAGGTTTTCTCTGCTTCTTCTCGTCCATCTCGTTCTTTTTCTTGTATTTTTCTCTTCTTAGTAGGCCTTGTTGTTCTGGAACTCACCTTAGAACGTTTCAGACCCGCAAGAAGAGTAACACCATCAGCGTGAGCTGAATCAGCAGCAGAACCGATAACAGGAGCAGCGTCAGCGCTGGTGGTATCCGAGACCTCGTTGTTGGAACAGCGCAGCCACACGCCATCGGTGCTTAGTGTAGCGGTAGAAGATGAAGCGCCGCCGCCCTCGTAAGGTGGCGGTGAGGGCAGTCGCCACGGACCGGACGCGCTACCAGTGGAAGTGAGGTCGAAAGCTGTGGAAGAGGGGAGCCGAAGAAACGTACCGTCCGCCCCTTTCCCTTCGGGTTCTTCGTACGCCTCGTCGTCAGCGTCGTTCTCTGTCTCACCCTGTTGCTGCTGCTCCTCCTCCTCCTCCTCCTCCTCCTCCTCTTCTTCTTGGTTTAGGGGCTGAGTGTCCGAATAGCTGTAACTCTCAGCGCGAGCGGCGTTGAGGGCGTCGGTCGATGTAGTGGTGGAGAGGGGCTGTGCAACGTGCGGCAGGTCATCAAAATCATCAACAGTAGTGGGGAAGTAAAAACCCGGTTGCCAGTACTGCGCTGTGCCAGGAGCGTTGTCGTCAGTAGTAGTAGCGGTAGCAGCAGGTGCAGCAGAAGCAGCAGCAGCAGCAGCAGCAGCAGCAGGCGCAACAGTAGCAGGCGCAGCAGCCTCAGCAGGCCCAGCAGTAGCAGGCGCAGCAGTAGCAGGTGCAGCAGCAGCAGCAGCAGCCGCAGCACGAGGATCACCAGCAGCAGCAGCAGCAGCAGCAGCAGGTGGGGCGGCAGTAGCAGCGGCAGCGCGCTTAGCAGCAACGTGTACCGTCGCGAGTGTAACAACGTCGCTAGCACGACGACTACTACCAGTAGTACTACTACCACTACTACTACTACTACTACTACTACTACTACTACTGCTGCGAGCGCTCGCTACAGCGGGAGGGTGATAAGACCAAGCGGATGCGGCGGTAGTCTCATTTTCAGTAGCAAGAGGAGGCACTGACGCTAAACGAGCGCTGTTCCGCGTAGTCTTCTTGTTCTTGAACTTGCTAAGATCCTTGGACGGCGCTAGGTGTTGTCTTTTGCTCATGGTGGTGACTGTAGAGAGCAGCAAAAGACTGAGTGAGTGAAGGGAGGTTTCCAGGCCCCTTATATACGCCTTCTCGCTTCTAGAGCTAAGCTACTTACTGCCCCTGTTCAGCTGCCGCCGGCTGGCCGGCGGCCATTCACAAAGAGAAACAAAAGACATAAGGCATGACGTTTTCAGCTGGATCCCTTTCCCCCCTTTTGAGAGATCGACTGTCATGAGCTAAGCTACTTACCACCCTGTTCAGCAATTCAACGCGCATTAGCTGTATAAAGGATTAAGCGGTTGCTGCCGCCGACTGACCGGCGGCCATTCACAAAGAGAAACAAAAGACATAAGGTATGACGTTTTCAGCTGGATCCCTTTCCCCTCTTTTTTGAGGGATCCACTGTCATGAGCTAAGCTACTTACCACCCTGTTCAGCAATTCAACGCGCGTTAGCTGTATAAAGGATTAACGGTGATGAGCTTAGAGTGTGTATACAAAAAAACTACAGGAGGCGTGTGGCGTGAAGCAGGACCCCCTAAGACGAACGTGTCTGTCTGTGAGTAGAGGCGTGTGCATGTGGTGAGCGACTTAAGTGTAAGACAAAAAAAAATCACCGCCTCCTGCCGTGGTGAGTAGACCGGGCCGGCCGGCGGCGGCCGGCTAGTTCAATAGGGGTGACAGCTGACTAAGGCTGTGCATGAAAAAATCCGATTTTCACCTGACCTCTGACGTTTGTTACAATGAATGTCAGAGGGAGGGAGGCGTCCTCAGGTAGGGGGTAGGAGGTAAGGCTATGGATGAGGAAAAAACACCGTTTTCAGCTGGTCTCCACGGATAGCGATGACATACCCCTCGTCATCTAAGCTCTTAAGGAGCGGAGCGGCTGAAAAGGCGTCATGCGGACAGGTCGCTAGACAGCTGGAGTGCTGTTGGAAATAGGATTAAACTCCCTCTGTATAAAAGCTCTGATTTCTGTTGGAAAAAAACCATATCGCCTCTGACCACAGTAACGTCTACTACCACCACCACCGCCACCGCCGCCGCCGCCGCCGCCGCCAAGACGAGAAGAGATGGCTCAAGCTATTCCACTTTCAAGCTCGCCTTCACCGCCTTGTCCACCTGAAAAAAAGTTAATGCGGCTTGACGACGTGAGACGCGCGAGGCAGACCGATGGGGAGAACAGAGAGGTAGGACAGCGGCGCTTAGCATATAGCGACGCCTTGCTTCGTCAACTAGGTAAAGAGTTGAGCGGATCTTGGAGAGAGTTGGGCAGTAGCTTAAAAGTTACCGCCGCCCGTATGGATGCTCTAGTAGAGCGCAGTGTCAAGACACCGGAGGAGCTGTGTACGGCGATGTTCCGAGTCTGGTGGGGTGAAACCCCTCATCGTCATAGATGGGGAGAGCTCGGTCGCGTCTTCACCCGCATTAGACGAGTGGAACTGTTGGCTCAGTGGATGTCCCTTCTCCACAGACAGGGGTTGGATTTCGAAAACCCCGACTCGCGCGCGATGCATAAGCACTTGGGCGCCCTCGGCAGACGTCTAGGTAGCAGGTGGAAAGAGGTGGGGGACCATTTAAAATTGTCGCCTGAGAGGTTAGATAAGATCGCTGAAGAATGCGAATACGGAGGAAGTCCCGCTGAGTGGGCCTTCCGAGTGTTGAAAATGTGGCAAGCTGAAGCTGACTGTGCCGGCGGTACGCCTTTTGAACTCCTTCGAGTGTTGACTGAGGACATGGGAAAGTTTGACCTCGGCATCGCGATATTACTTGACTTTATCAAGCAAGAAACAACGAGAACGACGGACATGTGAATTGTTGTGTTTTATTTTCATACGTCTTCTTTATTAGTAAGTAAAAAAAATATTATAACAATTAAGACGCGTGTCCTCTTAAAGTGTCACTTCCTCCGGTCGCAGCTGATCGCCTCATCGAAGCATGTGATAAACAAAAAAAAATGAAGAGACACGCTTCTTCCTCTTGAGAGGAAGAAGCGTGTCTCTCGATTAAAATCTTTTCTTTTCTTTTTTTCTTAAAAGAGACAAACGCCCCTTAGAGTGCCCCCCCACCCCCCTAGAGTGCCCCCCTCCCCCCTCCCCCCCTCCCCCCCACCCGCCCCATGCATCCTAAAAGCGCCCCCCTCCCCATGCATCTTAAAGGGGCCCCCCTCCCCCCCTCCCCTCCCCTCCCCTCCCCTCCCCTCCCCTCCCCTCCCCTCCCCTCCCCTCCCCTCCCCTCCCCCCTTATACACTCTAAAGAACGCTTCTACCTAGTTCAATAAGTCACTTCCAGTCGCTCGTAAAACAATAAAAATGAAAAAAACAAACTTATATCGTGGTGTTTTTTATTGGTTTACCGAAAAAAATAAGAGACTCGCCTCCTCCTCCTTCTCCTCCTCCTCCTCCTCTCCTTATCCTCCTCCTCCTCCTCCTCCTCCTCCTCCTCCTCCAAAAAAAAAAAAAATATATATATCACATTTTAAAGCGCGTGACCCCTTAAAGACGCTCATCTCTTCATTAAGTCGCGTGACGTCACTTCTTCTTCTTCTTCTTCTTCTTCTTCTTCTTCTTCTTCTTCTTCCGGTCACGTGATCAATCAGGTCACTTCCGGTCACGTGATCCTCAATGAGGTCACTCACTTCCGGTTGGCCATTAGGTCATGTGACGTCACCACTAATCCCCTAAGTAGGTCACTTCCGGTCACGTGACCAAATGGAGGCCTCTGATTGGCTGCATGTCGATTGAGTAATAAACAGTAGTTAACCATAGTCCCGTTCCGATACATACTATACTACTACCATAATCATCAGTTAGTAACACAAGTGACATGGGGTTTTCTTCAGTGACATGGGACATGGGCATTTCTTAAAATCGACATGCGACACCCCCCCCCCATCAACGGCCACGTTAGTGCATAGAATTCTGGACCTGTGGCGGGATACTCCAATTTGTTGCCCATGCTTGCAGTCTTTGCAAAAACTTTTTCATCCCACAGGACATTCAGTCCTGCAAATTTTCAATGTTGAAGGACCAGCTACATTTTTTGGAGGACCGGATAGCCATATATCTTATGATTTCTGAATTTATGAAAGTATAAAAGAGTTTTGACCATTAAAAATACATTGTATATTTGTAATCATTTATGGCCAAATCAGGATAGATATATACTTTTACACAGTATATTGACATACATATTTCGGCTTTAGAAGCCCAACCGGATTATTCTCGTTCAGAAAAGCCCAACATGCGACTGGACATTCGGTCCTGCTACACTTGTAAATCTGCTGGACCAGTGGCATTCTAGAAGGACATTGCCACTGTCCTGCATGTTTTTGCAAGGACTGTGCTTGTGTTTAGGCCTAATCTACCAACGCTGTAGGTCTGTCTATTTCTTGTCACACACACCTTCCTTTGAAGCATTTAGGACTCTTGGGAACAGACCGTTATGTACCGTAAAACCTCGCGTATAAGCCTAACTCACGTATAAGCCGCACCCCGAGTTTGGGCCGATCCTATAAGCCACACTGGCGATCTGAATGTGCCGATTTTAGTACTGTATCATAGTGGCAAAAACTCGCGTATAAGCTGCACCCTGACTCTGGGCCGATCCTATAAGCCACACCGCCGATCTGACTCCCGTACTAGCTGTGGCTTCTACGTGAGGTTTTACGGTACCCATTTTACAACTGACACAAGAGCACTTGGGCCCTTGATGGGGGGGGGGGGCTCTCCATGTCGCATGTCGAATTTAGGAAATGACCATATCGCATGTCTATGTCACTTAGTGCTCAAGTCCCATGTCGATTTTAAGAACTGTCCATGTCCCCTGTCACCACTTTTTAAGTTTCATGTCGCATGCCAATAGGCCTCATGTTGCATGTCGATGCCCATGTCGCCATATCGGATTTAGGGGTCTAGAGCCGTAGAACTATGTATTCAGGGGTTTTATTTATGATAATTATCGATGGAGGTCAATTTTAGTCACCCCAACAGAGATACTAACTTTCAGTTGGCATACCGGCGAGCAGGTAAGTAGGTATATATATGTAGACAGGCAGGTATACAAACAGGCGAGTAGGTAGCCAGTAGGCACCCAGCTAGCAAGGATACGTTGGGCCAACGTTGGCAATGGTCGGCACCGTCGCCAGAAAGAAATTAACAATTTCGCTGGCAATATCTCAATGTTGTGCCAAGGTTGAACTGCCAATGTTGGTACAACGTTGACAAATTGAGGTTGTACTAACGTGGGCAATACCCCCAGTGATCTGTCAACGTTGGTACAACATCAAATATTTCATGTTGTGCCAACGTTGGCAAATTAACGTTGGCCCAACATTGAAAATACTCCCAGCAATGAGAAGAAAACCAACGTTGGCCAAACGTTGCATTTCCAACATCCACCAGAGGGCATTGATGGTTGTATGGAGATATTTTGGCTAGGCAACCCCATTATTTGTCACTATAATGGGGCACTAATAGGAATCCTCTGGGTTTTTATAAATATTTAAGCAAGAGTTATTCCATTCATAAGCTATAAAAGGATTAAGTACCAAAATTCTAGAAAAATAACATAATCCTAGTAATGTTTCTATGAGGACACCATTTTTTGGGTGATGACAACTAGATAAGATGCATGGGTTAGGCATGTTCTATATCACTTCTTGGCCCTTTGAGCTGAGATTAAGGTGGAAATCTAAATAGAGAATTTAATGGCTGTCTCTATAAAATGATGATTCTTGGCAGCTATGTCTCTATTGATGAAAATTGATGACATTTGAAGTGAGGTAAATATATATATATGACATGGTGTTACAATCTGGTATAATGTTGGGCCAACATCACAAATGAACATTAGGTCAATTTTTGAAAATATATTTTAGAACAACATTATCTTTAGGCTCTAAATCTGGTTGGCTAGACATTGGCACAATGTCACAAGACTTTGGCACAACGTTAAAAAACTGACATTGGGCCAACGTCCTAACGTTGGGCCAACGTTGGGCCAACATCATTTCTTTGCGACGTCATGGCGACGTTCGGATGGACGGACAAATGAACGTTGGCCCAACGTCAGAATCTGACGTCATGCCAACATTGACTACTGTTGGCCCAACGTTGGCCCAACGTATCTTTGCTGACTGGGCAGGAAGGGGAAGAAGGCAGGGAGGTAGACAGACAGGCAAGTAGATGGGAAGGTAGGTAGGTAGGTACCAGTGAAACGTTTGCATTCTCCTCCATACCCTTAAAGCGGGGCCGTCAGGGAATAAGTTCAGCATTTTCCATACATGGACTAAAATAACAGTTCCACTAGAGGGCAGCAGTGTTTGGACAGGGGACCATAAACATTGTCAAGCTACAACATATTCACCCTATCTTGTGCCTGTAAGAGCTGAGCTCCCACCCCTTAAGAGCCCTCTTGTGAATCAAAACTGAACCATATCCAAAAGTGCTTTTGGCCTCACTTCAACCATGATGGTCAAGCTTTAAATAAACATGATTCCACCTACTGTAATTCAAACTGTCCTTGTCCTCACAATAGATCCCATATCAAGAGAATTTACAGTGCAAATAGTGTATATCATAATGCAGGATTTTGAGATTATATTCATTTATACTTCAGAAATCAACAACTTTCTTGAAAGTCAGTATTTCTTGCTGCATTGGTCTATAGACCCTCCTCTCCCAGTCTCCTTTCCTCTTCTGTAGTTACTGAGTCAAGTCCCCTCTCTTCCCCCCTAACCACCATGTTTGCAGTCTGAAGTAAAATTAATGAAAACAATACATTCTAAAAGAGATAATATAAACCACCCAGGTAACACCTTGTGTATATATGCAGAGTGTGAAACTACGGTGAGTCCTATAGTACAAGCAATATGTGCATGATTTTCAAGGCAGTGTGAATTTTTTCATAAAAGCAAGAGACTTGGCATGTCTCAAGTCCATATCCACACCAAAAAAATCAGAGGTGGGGCCACCCGAAAATATCGTTATTTTGCCTGTAGCGGCCATTTTAAGTCGGCCATTACCAAAAAATCTGTTTTCTCCGATCAAGCAGCAACTAAATACAGTACTGCAACAAAAAAGGTGTCTAGACCTATGTTTTCAGGGTCACAGAATATGATTATGCAATGAGAAATGATGTAGTATGGCTAGTTTGACTATGGTGGCCATTTTGGTTCTGCCATTACCAAAAATTGTGTGGTATTGCAACAAACAAGGTATTTATACCAATATTTCCATGGTCATAGAACAACATTGTGCCATCATTTTTGCGTGTCCATTAGAGGCCTACTAAGAATCACATTTTCTCAATTGGTTCCTAACCAATGATAGCACTGCAATAAAGAAGGTACGGTAGCAAACCCCATATTACCATGGTTATTGGCTTTGGGACCTTGTCCCCAAAGCCATTGACACCACACACAGAGAGTTGGAAAAAGTAGCAAGAAAAGACTAGCATAGGTCCCCTTGTTCATTGTTAAATTAAGCCCTAGCTGGCCCTTAAACATTGCCTAGGACTGGTATCCCCATGTGTCCTTGCAGGTGTGTGCAAGGCTAATTTAACCTAGATCTGGTTTTCAGTTACTGCATGTAGTACCAGTGTACCTTGTGGTAAGGCCTAGACATCTTGTGAACAGCCATATTTTGAGTTCTCTAATGTGGCTGTCAATGGCAAGGATAGGTACCAGCCTAATAACTATTGACTCCTATGTCAAGCCAAGCTGTCAATGTCAATGCCAATTCCCATACTATGCACATACAGGACCTGTACTAGAAGTTGAGTGGTCCAGGGTGGCTCTTGAAATCGCTCAAGCCCGCCCAAAGACAAACTGTGAAGTCCAACATGATTACCCCTCCCCACCCCACACACACATGCAAGAAACCACATGCAACAACCCTAAAATAATATGTTGCCAACACAAGTCCTCCTTATGCCCCCTCCTTCTCCTCCCTGTGCCCCCTCCTCCTCCTCCCTGTGCCCTCTCCTCCTCCTGCTCCCTCTGCCCTCTCCTCCCTCTGCCCTCTCCTCCTTCCTCTGCCCTCTCCTACTACCCCATCTTTCCCCTCCTCCCCCCTCTACCCCATTTTCCTCCTTCCTGTTACCTACTCCCCCTCTGCCCCCTCCTCCTCCCTCTGCCCTCCCTTCTCCCTCTGCCCCCTCCTCCTCCCTCTGCCCTCCCTTCTCCCTCTGCCCCCTCCTCCTCCCTCTGCCCCTCCCTCTGGCTGCCAAGATGGCTGTCGAAAACTCAAGATTGTCTGATTTCCTTGTGTGATAAATGGATAATAGGGTTTTCTAGGATGTAGAATCCATTTTCAGGCTTAGATTTTCAGTCCGGGAAATTTCCAAGATTGCTGCCAAGATGGCCACCAAAAACTCAAAATTGTCTGATTTCCTTGTGTGATACATGGATAGTAGGGTTTTCTGGGATGCAGAATCCATTTTCATGCTCAGATTTTCAATCCGGGAAATTTCCAAGATGGTTTCCAAGATGGCCGCCAAAAACTATACCAGCAGCAGTAAAACCAATAAAAATCAAAAAGATTTAGCTAAGTGCATGTAAGTTAACTGACCATGCAGTATTGCTGCAAACCATCACATATGAATTGCATTAGAACCCTAGACACACCAAAAAGCATAAATCTATGCCCCTTCGTTTTCTCACCTGTAGTTCATAACCATCCTATAAAAACCCAAAGCCACTAAGGCTTTGCCGTAAAATCCTTGAATTTGTCCCCTTGTTAAAGGAATAATGCATAAACAAGCAAGCACGAGGGTTGGTTATCCAGGGCTAACGCATGAGGTGCAGCCTAGTGCCTTAGCCGTGGATATCCAGCCTGAGTGTTCGATTATTCATGTTTTATTCTATTTATACCACAGTTTTAACATTTGAAAAAAAAATCTGATTTATTCTGCCCTGTAAACTCGTGTTTACCATGTAAACTCACTGTGTGTCATAGCAGTGCGGTTATCTACTGAGCACTAATGCATCCTGGTTATCCAGTGTAGGCACTGATTTGAGTGCCTGAAGTGGATAACTATGGTATACAGAATGATATTCTGCTGGTAATGTGTATGTCATAAGGCAGCAATATTTGGTATGCCATTAAAGGGATCCCTCCATTCTCCCTGTAGCTCTACACCATAACTCCTCCTGGATCTCCTCTACCATCTCTGACCCCATCTTCAGGATTGTCAATTCTAGTCCCGGCCATCACACCATTACTTCCTAAGGTCTAATGCCTCCTTCAGGATACCCCCTCCTCAAGGGTCACCATGTTAGAAATGTAAAAGCTATTGGGACAATGGTAATCACTAACAACCATCCTCTCATTATGCAACCCCTCCTGCCAAGATACCCTCTCACTATCAATGTCCCACCCTTCATCTCAAGGTACTTCCTGCCAATATCCCACCCTCCCCCTCAAAGTACCTCTTCCCAGTCAATAACCCTGCTTGCCTCTCGGGGGGACCCTCCCTCCCAGAAAGGGGCACACACTGCAAATAAAGAAGGAGGAGGGCATTGAGGAGCAGAGATGCATCGGTAATCAGGGAGATATTGAACACGAGATAGAACAGGACAGTTTGGATACCTCAGAGGAATGTTGTTAGACCTGCAATGAGATTTCAAAAATCCTGGACTAGTGGTAGATGTTCAAGGATGCTAGAGGATGCCAGAGGTGAGATAGGGGAGGCTGGAAGAGAGCAGGGGATGCTGGAGGAGGATAAGGGTGACCTGATGAGGATAGTGACTACTGCAGGAGATTATGGGCACATCGGAGCAGAAGGGAAAAGGGAGGGAAGGTGGTGTGAGAATAAAAGAGAGAGAAGGGGAATTACATGGAGGTAAGGGGATGTGGATATGTAGGGAATATGGTAAATGTAGGTAACATGCAAATTCAGTGGACTTGCGAGGGGATAGGATAGGACACAAGGACAGGGTAGGACAAAGGAGGAGAGAGTGTTTGGCATAGGGACATGGACATTTTTGTGTGAATCTATGTATGCCCTTGGGACTTGAGTGTAAGTGCCTACCCAGGTAAAAAAATACCATGGTATTTACCACGGTAAACTATGGTTAATTTACCCTGGTTATTTGGCCAAACCATGGTACAATTACTATGATATACTATGTTATTATACGATCGGACGACTCATCGTGCTTTTTAGGGGATATCCCCGTGCTGATATCTAGTGATATCGGCACCCTTCCGGTGGATATCATGCCATTTCCGGTGGTCCTGAGCAATTCCGAAGTTTATTCACCCATAAAATCCGAGGATTCATGGTGATTTGAACTTTGGACCCCAAGAGTTGAAGTCGGATGCTCTACGTGCTACGCCGTCGGGGCGCTGGGTACAGTAGGGTTCAAAACAAGGAATCTACAGACGGAGTTTCAGCCCTGTAGGGGCATTATTTAGCGAGTTATGGAAGAAAACACTCTTTTTGATGTAATTTCTCCTAAAATCAATTTTTTTTTATAATTCTTTTTTTACTATAAAGGTAGTAGTTGGACTTTATTTACCTAGTCGTTAAAATAATTTTAGGGGGGGTTTTTCACATACATATAGGCCCTTTAAAATTGCTACGTTTCCACTCGTCCACCCTCAGGATCGAACCGGGGATCCCTTGCGTATGAGCCATACACGCTAACCGCTCGGCCACAGCAGATATGGTACAGGGCTGGGGAAACGCTGGCTATGTTCTAGTCTATCTAACGAATGCGCCCGGCGCTCAGGTGCCAAAGCCTTTTTGTATCGTGTCCTCTCATTGGCTGTCCCGTTTTAACTCCACCAATCAGCGAGCAGGTTGGTGGGATGTCAAAATCAACATGGCCCCCCTCCTTGCTCGATCTAGTCTACATGAATATCCTTCAAAATGGCCAAATTAGGACGTTTTAAAGGTAAATAAGGACATTTGAATCAATAAATCGTATAATAAACCTAATAATGTATGGCTAACAGGTCACTCGGGGTGTATCGTATGGATATCAGGCACTCGGCGCTACGCGCCTCTTGCCCGATATCCTACGATACACCCTCTCGTGAACCTGTTAGCCATACGTTATTGGTTAAATATTTACTATGGTATATAATGATATAAACTATGAGGAAATGTAATGATTTACTATAATATATCACTGTATATAAGTATATACCCAGGTTAATATCATAGTATATCATTATAATTATATCATGGTTTGGCCAAATAACCAGGGTAAATTAACTATGGTTCACTATGATAAATACTATGATAAACTATATTCTCTTCTATGATAGTTCACAATGGTTAACATTGTAGTATACTAGAGTAGTTACCATGATATACCATGGTCTAAATACCATGGTTTGGCCAAATAACCAGGGTAAATAACTATGGTTTATTATGGTGAACACCATGATATACTCTACTTTTTTCTATGACAGTTTACAATGGTAAATATGATAATATATACCATAGTTTATACTATGATAAACCATGGTCCACATATCCTACTGCAGCTTGGCCAAGATACCATGGTGAGCTAACCATGGCGCAAGTCACATCCATTCACAAGCCATCTTTTATCAAGATACTTTTAACACCCAAACACATAAAATGTGTCCTTTCACTCTATTATGACTAGAGATCACTCTGGGATTGTTACAATTGAGCACCTGCAACAGTATGGCTATATATAAATCCTATTACCTACAAATGGGTGTTTACATCTTTTTACTCACTTATCAAAGTATATTATCAATTCATTATACACATTTTATGGAAAATAACTTTGGATTAGTTTGTTTATTCGTCATTGCTTGAGTTAATTTAAATTCCTGATTAACCAAACACTTATATACATCAGTAAATATTAGAACCCTCCAGAAAAGTGTTCACATAACCCAAGCTGCCACCTGGTGGGAAAAGGTTGAACTATGTTCAATGATTAACCATGGTTGCCTTATCGTAGTTTACCATGGTATACCATAATTTTATTACGGTACCACGCATGAGTTTTCTATATTCCATAAGTGTTTTTGAATGTACATGTACTAGTAAGGATATAAAATGAGTTTAGGGGGCTGGAAAATGAGTAGGAAAGCTGGGAAAACTGTTTGAAAAGACGGGAGAATGAGTTCTGGAGGACAAAAAATAATTTTGGAGGCAGGAAATTGTGTTTCATGGTGTCATGAAAATTTAATGCGGAGCTGATAGGTTAACCTTGAATTACCAGTTGGCCAACACATACTATGTAAATGCTGCACAATGGTATTTTTCACTATGGCATACCACACTATTTTCTTTATCATGGTAAACTCTAGTTTATATCATAATTTGATTGGGCATAATTTATTATGTCATTTACGTAGAGCATAAGTATAAACGCAACTGAAGTATGCTGTGGTCTTACTTTACTAGGGTATACATATATTATGATAAATCATAAAACGAATCTGGCTAGTTTGGGAGGGCGCAAGAGGGGTATGTTTATCTAAAGCCACTCAAAAAAATTAAAGTGTTCGGTGCATGACGCCTACAGCTCGCCACCTGTGACCAGTAGGCAACATTGACAAACATTCGTCAGTATTGATTAAATGTTAATTAATTGTTGAATTGAATGTTGTGCCCACTGTGACTGGGTGCAGGAGTGGGTACACAAGAAATGATACCTATAGCTCACTACCTGCAGTCCCAGGTACATCCCTTTCACTCCACACCTCTTTCTGTACATGTATAACCATAGTATACTAGAGTTATAAAGGCCCAACTGATAAATAACTATAATATCTAAACCAGAGTTTACTATCATCCACAAGAATTGCGGTATACCATAGTAAAACAAAACTGTAGGATACTGTAGTTGCAGATATTATTTGTAAATAAATCTCTCCTGATATAGACACCCCAGTAAACAAAAAACGTTATACAACATTTTATAACGTTACATAACGTTAAATAACGTTTCTCTAAGGCTCCTTACTATGGCATAACGTTATATGAAATTTTATAACGTTATTTTGACGTAAAATAACGTTTTTTTGTTAGCTGGGACTAAGCTGGAGTGTTACATATAGCTTACCCCTGAATGATATTTATTCTGGGGTTATAATCCTCCAAACGTTTTCTAACCTTTTATTTAACATGACGCTTATAACTGACAATATAAAGATCCAGACACCTCTCAGGCCGCCCACACCTCTGTAGGTGTGAGTGCTCGGTGTATGACAGCTATAGCTCACTGCCTGCGCCCCGGGTACCTCTCAGCCCGCCCACACCTCTGTAGGTGTGAGTGCTCGGTGTATGACAGCTATAGCTCACTGCCTGCGCCCCCAGGTACCTCTCAGGCCGCCCTCACCGCTGTAGATGTGAGTGCTCGGTGTATGACAGCTATAGCTCACTGCCTGCGCCCCCAGGTACCCCTCAGACCGCCCACACCTCTGTAGCTGTGAGTGCTCGGTGTATGACAGCTATAGCTCACTGCCTGCGCCCCCAGGTACCTCTCAGGCCGCCCCCACCTCTGTAGGTGTGAGTGCTCGGTGTATGAGGGCTATAAACTAGTGTCCAAGTACTATGGTTTAACCAAATAACCAGCGTAAATTAATCATAGTTTACTATGATAAACACTACAAAAAGGTATATTCTATGATAGTTTACAGTAGTAATGATTCTTATAGACCATAGTAAATACCATGCTAAACTATTGTCCACACATTATGGTGTGACCGAAAAACTATGGTAAATTGACAATGGTTTACTATATGGTGAATACTAGCTTCTTATATTCTATTCAGGGTCAGGTTGTTGCTGTATTGTCTTAGTGCTGAGGTGCGAATTGGAGACACTGACACTGCTCACTCATCATTGCCCCCCCCCCCGCCTAAATAGCCGTAGGGGCTAATTTTATGGTGATTTGGGTAATCATACTTTGGAAAAACTCAGTTCACATAGTTCACATCAGTATCTTAATTAATTATCTCACATAGGATCAGTTTATAACAAAACTCCATTGTCAAAAAAGACTCATAACAATTAAACTATGTTTTAAAACCACAGTATTAAAACCAGAGTTTATCATGATTAAAGAACAGTGTGGTTTATCATAGGGGGCTTCAATAAAGTATCTACGCACGAAGGAGGGGGGTCCATTTTCTGAAAATATTTTCGTACATAAACCCTCTTTTTTAATGTGTACAAGAACTTTAGGGGGGATGGGGGGGTCAGTTCCTGGAGAAACATATATATATATACTTTATGGTAAACTATAGTATTAAAACCAGAGTTTTATCATCTTCCAAACGGATTGTGGTATACCTCAGTGAAAATAATACTATAGTTTATTATAGTCGCACATAATAAGTGTAACCACCCTAGTATACCTGAGTCAACCATAATACACTATGATATATATACCATTGTTTATCATAATATTGATATACAATGGTATATCATAGTAATGAAAATCATTATATACCATGGTAAAATAATATTACCATGATATATTATCGTAAACCATGGTTAACAATTATCCAATTATCATGATAAATTACAAGTTTCAAGCTTGCAGAATAGTTTGTGGTAAACTATGGTATTCAATGATGCAATCTTAATCATCTAACTATCGTCTACAATAGTATTAACTGCAACTATAGTTTACCACAGTGTACTATGATAAATTAGAGTTTTGCATATGCTGGTTTACCGTAGTTTACTATAGTACATCGTGGTAAACCATAGTATACCATAGTGCGGAATTGTAAACCATGGTAATGACCATGGTATTTTTTTACCTGGGTAGGTTGATACATGGAAGCAGGTCTTGAGAATATAGACTCTCAAAGAGTATGCATGGGCAATGCTTGGCTACCAGACCAAGGTTATTCATTTCCCGCTATTGGCTGACCACTGTTTCTCTATACAAATCCTTTTTGTGGGGATCTCTGTTATCAAAGGTTCTATACACTATTACCAGACTGTAACATCAATTAACACCCTATAGGGGGTTGGTTAAGTATATTTTAATTGCCTTCATGTTTCCTTAAGTTATAGCTAGGTCTGTGTATTAGGAAATCCCATAGCAATAGGCAACCAGCCTTATCTCCAAAATTCATTGAACAAGCAATTCGACCAAAGGGACATCAAGGTAAAAATATCTGCCACAGTGTCATATTGGGTGGTATTCTGTGTTAAAATCTGCTAGTAGTATCTAAAAGGCTTATTAGATGGTGCCCTACAAATACCACCTATGCCTTAGCACTGTGGGGATTCCGGGAGGACACACACCTCATTCTGGGTGCTCATTGCATTATACATAAGTGGACAATATTAAGTGTCCCCTATGAGATTGTGGAAGGATAGCAACCTCTCACCATACTTCTCACCTTGCTCTCACCATATATGTAGCTTCTCCAAGAACTATCTTGAACCTGTCCCCATACTTCTCCCCTCACCCATTCCCTGCTCCCACCACATCAATCTGGATTGGGCAGCATGAAACTGTTTAAGACAGAGGGAGGGAGCCAATCACTACCCTTCCAGTCATAATATCATGCATCATAATTCATTATCTAATACTCAAATGTTGATGGGATGGGGCTCTCAGCCCTCCCCCACCAGGAGCACTTAGCCAATAGTCAAAAATCTATCTATACTATACTGAAAAGGGCTACTATATGTTATGATATTGTTCCCCTTTCTCTCTTTCTTTCCCTCTTTTCTTCTCTATTCTTCCTTTTCCCCCTCATCCTTTCTTTATCTTAGCAGAGGGGGCGGGGGGACAAGACCTGTTGGCTCCCCCTGGATCAGCCAATGTAGAGATAGTGAACCATCATGGATGACACTGGCTAAGGCAACGAATCATGAGATAAAATGCCATGCTGTGAGTGTATAAAATGCTAAAATGAGCACACTGATGTGGAAAACCTGTGATAAAACCAGCTTTATGACACTGTGGGGGATATCATCAGCATATAATTTCCTGAACTGAGTCTAAACTAGCATATATTTTGCTTGATGTAATGTACTGTATTTAGCATCCTCACATAATGGAGCATAATTATATTATGTGTGTTGATTTACATCAGCTTCATGATCATGACTATCTACTTCCACACAAGCATGTCCGGTATTATCATGAAACTATTACATAATAGAATTTGTATTCTGACAGATATGAATGGCTAATAGGCCTTATAGTCTGATACCATACAACTGATAGCATGGTATTGTCATATGACCATGATAATATTAATTTTGACACCTTAATATACATATTCACTGCCGAAAACATATTTTTCTTGTCAATGGGTAACCAGAATTTTTTTTTCAGGAGGCTGTTTCACCTCAAATGAAAACAATTTTTTGAGGCCTGCAAATGATATATGGACTCCCTCAAATGCTTTATGGGTGCCGCATATGCTTAATCACAGGGTACCCACCCATCATATAAAGCATCTGCCACACCCATAAGGCATTTGCCATAGTCCATATAGCATTTGTGGGGTCCACAAATAATTGTCATTTGAGGTGAAACAGCTTCCTGGTGAAACTATGCATAATAGACATTCTCTGATGGCATCACATTATTCCTTGACCCTGGAAATGTGGGTATAGACACCTTACTTGCTTCAATACTCCATTTGGTTGCGAAGTTATCAAAGACCACACACTTTTTGGTAATGGCGGAATCAAAATGGCCACCATAGTCAAACTAGCCATACTATACCATTTCTCATTGCATAATCATGTTCTGTGACCCTGAAAACATAGGTCTAGACACCTTTTTTGTTGCAGTACTGTATTTAGTTGCTGCTTGATCGAAGAAAACAGATTTTTTGGTAATGGCCGACTTAAAATGGCCGCCACAGCCGTAATAACGGGTTTTCTCAGTGGCCCCACCTCTGAAATTCATCGCATGGATATGGAGTACAAGCGTGAGAAGTTTCATGCTTTTATGAAAAAATTCACACCTATTTCACATATTGCCTGGACTACTACAGTCCTTCTCTCACCTGTCAGGTAAATATAAACACTGCCATCACTCCTACCACCCTGACACCCCACCACCATATCCCCTAACCCTTTAAGGATGGATGTTGCTAAAAGATGACATTTGTCGTCATGATGAACCAATGCAGCACCGGCAAGTAACTGACTGGTTCATCATGCCAACCGTTCAGGAGTGTGTCAACCCCATACAGTCGGTATGATGCTTGAATGCAGCCCTGGCGAGTTTCTCGCCAGGGCTGCATCTATGCATCATGATGACAACGGGTATGATGCATTAAGGTATCATGCCACCCTTAAAGGGTTAACCCTACCAGCTGGAGCAGGTGGGTGCGGGGACTCAGCGGGGACTCAGCAGCTACTCGGCAGGTGTCTCTATGTCTATAGACCAATGCAGCAAGAGACGGGGACTTTTTCATCATAAATCCTCATGACATTTTCTGTAATGACTATTTTTGAATACATCTTATATCAATTCACAGGAGAATTATATTTTAAATAGTATACACTAGAATGCAGGATTTTGAGGTTATGTTAATGTATTTAATACTACCCCCTGTTGTTAAAAAATTATCACTCCCTAAATATCATTGTGGTAAAATATTCTCAATATTATCTATAAATATCACTATGCAACAGTAAATGATAAAACAAATGTCGCTACTACATGTACTGTATATACCCATTCTTAATTTCATGTAAATTCACAAATAATTCCAATTTTTCTATTTAAGGTACCATGACTACAGCTTGCAATGTATGTTTAGGATTGTTGTATTGAATGATATCTATTCACATGTAAAACCTTAGGATTGTTGTTATGAAAATCATATATGAAGTAACAATAAAGCAATTCAAAAAAAGAAAAAAGATCTCCTGAAAGTGGATCTCCAACAAAATGGTGCTAGTCAGGTCTATGCCTACCGTGCCAGCAGTAGAGTATTCTGGAGAGACATACTTACTACGTAGTAGACAATTCAACCTTCTCAGTCCGAATCTGAGATCAACGTTATGCCTATTCACACATGATTCATATGTATTTCTTTCCTCGTTTCAACCTCATACATCTTGAAATATATTTATAAATAATATTGAGAATATTTTACCACAATGATATTTAGAGAGTGATTTTCGCGCAGAGCATGTGAATTTTTGTACACCCCCTCAAGGGGTCAACATTTCTCCCCCCCCCCCCACTCGCCTATGGGTTAATAATTGGTGCATACACAGGCCCTCTTAAGCCTAGTAAAGGGCTGGCTTTTTCACTCAAAACTGGCTAAAAAATATTTGTATTCCCCCCCAAGAGGGGTCCAAATTTTTTACACCCCCTCATCCGTCAAGGGGTCCAAACATTTTTGCCCCCCCCCCTACTGGTGTGAAAAAAATGATCACTCCCTACAGTGTCAGGGATTTGTGGAGGTGATGGGGAGGGGAGCAGTGAGTCAGGGGTCCCCGGCCCAGTCAGTACACCTCAGGGGTATTTGAGAGGTGGGGGACCTGGAGACGAACTAGCTGGGTCCTGGTGGTCAGACATTTACACTGGTAACTGTTTACATACAAGATAAAGTAGTTGGCCCAGTATTATTATGATAAAGATAAGCTTAGTTGATACAAATATTCTTAAAGTTAGTATATCCAATGTGTTCCCTAAGAATGAGTCAGAATGTTCAGAAATACTTGTTCCGTTCCCCCTAAATACCTTCAATTTTGCTCCAATTAGATGTTATTGCCCAATTGGTATAAAAGCGTGCACGATTTTGTTCCCCCCTTTGAAAATACACTAGGAAAACGTCCCTTTGTGACCTATTAACACCCATTGATGAATATTATACATGTTTGAAATACATATAAGTAAGATTTAGAATTTGAAAAAAATGGATATGTCCACTTTAATTCCAGTGGTTACCCCCATTGTTCTATGTTTCTAGTTTTGCAGGTTACCTGAGCCATGTGGGGTGAGTCAGGAAACCAGATTATTTGAGGACCAGCTGGCGGGGATATGAGTTGGTACAGCGTGAGCAGCTCACTAAGTGGGAGAACAGATGAGCAAGTGTACACCACTGTGTGTATACAATGGGTCTGTAGTCACCATGAGCTGTCCCCGCGGTGGTCATACCCCAGGAGCCGCTCCTCATACACTGTAGCTACACAGGCTAATCACACTTAAACGTGAGCTGTTACGAGCAGTTGTACACTGCATGGGATAGCTGTTACGAGCAGTTGCACACTGATCTGGATAGCAGGATATGAGCAGTTGTACACTGAGCCGGATAGCTGGATATGTGCAACTATGCAGTGGGACAAAGGATTGGCTGTGGAGTCATTGAGGAGTGTACATTGGGAGTACCGAGTGGTCGATAGATATTGGAGAGCTGCCGTTATCATACTGAACCTATAGGTAGAATGGCACATAGACATGAACTGCACTGAGATACTTCACAATAGTCTATGGGGGTGCAGTGAACTCTGTATTCAATGACCATTGAATACAGAGTAGGCAGGTCTGGGATAAAGACTAGACTTCTTGATGAGCGAGTATATATAATCAATGTTAAAAGCTTCGGCTCAAATAAATCACAATTATAGTGCCTTGTGCAGGCTCCGCAGTTTGAAGTTTATTCGTTTGAAAGTGGCAGATGAACACACTCCACTTTAACAAATATATACAAAGGAGTAAACAAGTCAAAGTCAGCAGGGAAATACATTGGAGCAACCAAAAGGACTACACTAAGTTTTAAGCTGGATTTATCTGACAGAGACACAGACAAAAGCGAACACTTCTAGGATCACTAGATTGACAGTAGAATAGTTGAAGAGATGACATCAGCAAACCCCCATATAGACCCTTCGTGATGGGGGGGCTACCTGTGGGAGCTGTTATAGAATGTTCTGTGTCAACCATAAAACCTAAGTAGTTAGCATAACAACTGAACGCATGCATTAGGCATATATATAGTAGCAGTGAGTGTTACATACTAAATACAGTTAGATGTATTGTTTGATATGCAACATATCTATGCAACATGCCGTTATCTGTGTGGAGACAATGCTAAACGTTGATCAGAGTTTGAAGGTATTCAATGTTGTCACGCGACTTTTCATGGCCAATATAGCAAAATAATACCCTTTTAACTGGTGACTGTGAGGAATATATCCTAATCATGGCTAACATGAAAGAAATAACGCAAATCATGAGTGACCATGAAATATGATTGCAACAAACATAAATATGTACCTTACATAGAAAATCATTAACATCTTAAAATGTACCCCTTTCCCTCCAAAATTTCCTAAAAGGCACAGGACCTAAAAATGGCCCCTTTCCCTTGGAGTCTTGTTAACAAAAGGTCACTGGTAGAGTGGCGTCCCCATGGGTACATAGACCCATTGGAGCATGGACAAGATGGTGTGACTGAGGGAGTGGACAGTGTGAGTGGGTGGACAGAGGAGGGAAAGGAGCAGCTGGTGGCAGGGTGGGAGGAGGGGGAGCAGCTCAGTACTGACACACCTGTCACCACAGAGTTTGTCTGTCCCAACCGGGCAGCCTCCCCAGAGGAACTCGCAAGGCTGAAGATCATGACGCTGGCGGTAATTGGGATGATTGGGTTTGTAATTGTTGCTTACATGCTGCTGTGTATGCTCTATAAGAATGAGAGGTTAATTGAAAGTCTACCAAAATTCAAATTAAAGAGAAAGAAACCTCCAAAGGGGATGAATCTTGCATTGTTGGTAAATACAACCTTACAGACAATCCCGGCAATCCGCGTCAGCCCCGGAAAGGATATTCCAAATTTAGGAGGAGCCAGTCCTGGAGGCGCTGCCGCTGCAGCATTACCAGGGTTTGGGGGGCCGGCCCAGAAACCAGGCAAGCATTTCCCGACACCAAAGAACATGTTGGTTGACGTGTTCCCAGCGATGCCCTCTGGTGGGCAGACACCACCCCAAGTGCTGGTGTCCAGTGGGGAGGTGATCCCCCAAGGTGTCATGGCAAACAAACACGCGCCTCAAGTACTCGATACACTCGGCATCGTTGCTGGTGGTGATGCAGCCACTGCGTCCCGCTTCCCTGAAAAACCAAGCGACTACCAAAAGACGAGACAGGTATACAATGACACTAACATGCGTCGCCACCACCCCGGTGCCATGGGGGGGTCTCTGTATGGCTGCTCAACAGGACAGAACAATGCCCCACAGCCGCACCAACTAGCCCCCAGGACCCTGGATGAGGAGAGTCAGTCTGGGGGCTCCTGGTACTCTGAGGATACCCCCGGCTCTGTGGCGAGTGTGGACGATTTTGATGATGAGCGGAGAGACAGTAGTGTTGCATTCTGGGAAGACGATGATGACTTCCATGCAGAATCGCGGCGCGGAGCACGTGGGGAGAAAACAAGACACTCAATGAAGTCTAGGGATCGATTCTCGGATAAATACGGCAGTTCCATGGCAAGCAGGAAAGGTGGGTAAACCAATGCAGGAAAGGGTTGGGTTCATATCAGGAAAGTTGATATTACCTACCCCTCCCCTGAATTGGACCCAAGGAATTCATTGGTGCTATTGGGCTTGCTAATGCATGTGGTTGGCTAGCAAAGCTATTCCTATTGTTTATGGTTTACATGGTCCTGAGGTTGATTATCACTATGCCTATCCACACACTAAATTAGACCCAAGGAGTTTAATGTTATTGGTGTGTTGCTAATGCATGTGGTTGCCTGGCAACAGCATTTCTTATCCTAGCAACAATGCCTGCCCATGGTGATTCTTGCCTTCACTTCACATTGGAGTCAGTGTAACAGTGTAACAATAGAACAAAGAGTATGGTCAATGTAACTTGGCCGTCCTAACTTAAAGCAGCAACTCGACCTCTTCAGACCTCTTCCAACTCTAGCATGAATTTAATATTTATAGGACCATCATTTGTTTTTCTTTAAGGCAGAGCAAAATAGCATAGCATATAAGGCCTCTCTAAAGCATAATGGATGGGTGAAAATACAGATATTAATTCCTCTATGGTGGGAAGGAAAGCCATCTCTGCAGGGGCCAATGCCAATATGACCTCTTGTGGTCGAAGATAGAACTGAAAGGGCTTAGTCATGTGTGGCTAGTACACTTAGAGCAATCAGTACACACTTATGGTGGAGGTCTACATACAACAAATAAATAGGGAAGTATATATAATGTATAATCTGCATGAATACACATGAAAACCCTTATGGTTGTAGATGGGAATAATGCTTTCAGGCATATGAACAGGAGCATAGTGAGAGGTAGTTCACCTCAAGCCCAATAGGAGGCAGCATTGAGTAGGCAATTAGCAGAGTGTTATTGTTATCCGGTTTACAGTTGGTTGACTGCTATTCTCACAGGAGGTATTTCACCTATTTTCATACAGAAAGAAGCACCCATATTATTTGTAAATCAACCTGTCCACATATGAGTCTGTGAAGATTGCTGACATGTTATTATCTAAAATTCGATGCTTGGAGCTCGAGTAGCTGCTTTAATAAGTGCCCTCTCCTAGTAAGCCCCCTCCCCCCACCTTCCCTTTTTGGTGCTATAATCTGCACGATTTTGGAGATAATTAAACTAAAATACTATATAAAAAAATATGTTATAGCCAGCCAGTGCACTTACTACATCGAATACGGTATTATTATGGGTTTAGGCTAAATGCAGCCACCAGAATGAATCATCTGACATCCCAGATGACTTGGCCCCGTACCCTCAGTGGCATCAGTAGGTCCTATTAAGGAGGGGTAGGTATGATAAAAAAAAATCAATCTCAGGACCATATAAACCTGGGTTGCTAGGGATATAAACAATTAGAACAACTGTTGATAGGCAACAAGATGTTTTAACAAAATACTGATAGGCCCAATAAATTCCTTGGGTCCAATTTAAATAGCATAGTAAGCAAAATGAAGGTCACAGGAGATGGAATTTCGATATTTGGGTGGCCATTTTAGATTTTGTCCCGTTTTTAGGCATTTTCCCAAGGAAAAAATAGACATATCAAACTAATAAAATACAACTGAGAAACCTTTTCCTACAGTTTTGTTGAATCTGCCCTATATTTCTTACTCCCTTTACCAGACTATAACATTCAGAGAAAATGGAGGCAGCCTGGACTTCCCCTTTGACTCTTTTTTTTGTCTGTGTTTGTATGGTGTAATAAAATTTGACTGAACTTAAACTTAGCCCACCCTCATCAATTATCTATAATTCATGTGCTATGTTTTGTAAAATAAAATGTACATTAAATCTTTCAAAAATAATATTTTAGTTGGCCCTTAACCCAATGCTGGAAAATGGAAAAGCATAACGTGTGTTATTCCCATTGTAGGTCAAAATGCGTCTCAAGACCCGTCTTCATCACAGTCTCCCGCTCCACATGAGGTGTCGTATATGAGTGGTCGCTTCTGGTAGAGACTAACAAGCTACTTCTAACTGATGTGGAATAGAAAGAACACATTCACATGACAGTAGTTGGATTCCTCCTATGGAGGTCATACAATAGTAATTTCATCACTCAAAGGCGTCACATTGACAATACTGAAATCTACAACCTTGCGCCGACCTGCAGGCATCATTGTGATGACGCTGAATAAGTCTCCTATTGGAAAAAACATTAGCTCGTTAGAATTTGAGTTTTTGATGGGGTTTGCAGGTGCTGTTATTGTCAATTTGACCTTAAAAGTCCTCAGCTCTGGTCATCAGGTCATGGCAACTAACCAACCATGGGTGTTTAATGCAGAGGTCAACCTACTCATGGGTCAAATACCCGTGGATGATATGAATAAGCATAGATATACTTATATGAAGATACCCCCTCGTATCAGCCGCTTTATGTCGTAATGCAATCATCTATAGGTGAGGCTCCACTAACCGATTTTGTTCTCAGATCGGGGCCATTCTGACGAATCTGGCTCAGTTATATACCATGACAATGATATAAAGTAGACAGGAACTATGTTTACAAATGATGTGTTTGTTTATAAACAATGTAGAAAATAGAATTGCCAAGGCTATGTAACACAATTCAAGTCCCGATTTAAGCTCCGATTTTGCATCTCAGGCCAATCTGGGCATCCAATCTCATATCAAACAGGTTTGGTTTTCATTTATCGGATGCTTCGCCGTTCAAAGGGCTCTAATCGGCCGATTTATGCACAATAACAGATAGGAAATTTATGTTTGTTTTGACTTGATCAGACTGTAAAGACCTATATGATCCGTTTGTGAGAATGACCCAAAAAATCGGCTAGTGGAGTCCCAGCTTATAGGTGAGGCTCCACTAACCGATTTTATTCACAAATCGAGGCTCTCACGAATCTGACTCGTAACGTATACCATAACATTTACATACCTTAAGCAGGGAGGTACTATACACCCTGCCATAGGTTTATGTTTATAAATAATGTTCTCGTTTATAAACAAGTGGAAAATAGAATTGCCAAGGCTATATAATACGATCTATGTCCCGATTCATGTCCCGACTTTGAAACCCAGGTCGATTGTGGCTGCCGCTCCGATATCTAACAGGTTTGATTCTTATTGATCTTAATGGTGAATCTCTAGACCTATGTCTAAACCTAATAAAATTGTATACATAGTACATGTGATGTAAATACAAACAAGCGATATGACTTTATTTCTGATCCGATCATAAGGGTAACAGGGTATGATCGTGAGACGTACCCAAAAAATCGGGTAGTGGAGTCTAACCTTATGTTTACGTATAGTATAAAGGTGGGAGAAAAAGAATGAACACCATCATATTTGTTGATCAACTAGATGAGGCAAATGTGAACATGATATATTTGTTTATGAAAGTATTTGTTAATATGATAAGGGAGGCTTCTTTTTTTGTGCTAAAATGGGCAGGATTATATATAAGTTTTTCACTCCCAAAATAAGCATTTTAGTAGAATTTATTGATTTATAAAAGTATAGAAAATGTATTGTCTCTATCCCAATGTATTACTGGCATTATTAGTTTTAACCTGATACCAAATATGCCAATATCTGTCGAGTTTTATCATATTTGTCATCCAGAATTTGCACACAAAAATATACCTGATTTATTTGATGCTATTTATTTATGCTGTCCTTAGAGGGTTTTAATCTATCATGTTGTTGTTTCCTGTGTATAACTGTATGTCACATTCCCAAATTGTGTAATAAGATATGATGGTGGTGTTGGGTGTTGTAGAGAGCAGATAGCAGCTCTAGCACTGGAGAAATAGTCAATTGGGATGTTATACTCATGCCATTTGGTTTGTTGGCGAACATAATCATATATGCCAAGCACAGTGATTCAAAATATCTACCACCCCAGCATGTAGCAATCAGATGTAAATATACTGGGTGGTGTTCCTTATTCAATTGTCAAAGTTTTAATACTTAATCAACATTGAAAAAATATGCACAATTAGTTGCAATGTCTAGAAGTACAATGTATATTTTGTGTCACAATATTCAGTGCATGGTGTAGGTAAGAAACAGATTGAGATTACTATTGGTCTGAGCAGAGACAACAACCTCGCTGAGGTCTTGCCAGCAGATTGGCACATTTCCTTGTTCCCGTGTCGATTATGTCTGTCTCCCATTTCTGACAACTTGATGTTTGTGTTGGAACAGCTCCCAGTAAACAAATAACGTTATACACCATTTTATAACGTTATATAACGTTATATGTCAACGTTTCTCTAAGGCTCTTTAGTATGAAATAACGTTATGTAAAATCTAAAACGTTATTTTGACGTAAAATAACGTTTTTTTGTTAGCTGGGAGGTGCATGCTCTACAGGTGAGGGACTGTTTAATGTCCATTGCCATCATTACATTGTAAATATTGTAAACCAATAAATAGAATTGGAATTATTTTAACTGTGTCCTCATATTATCAGAAAGTGTGTCGTGGTTCTCATTACAGACACGCAGTTACATGTAGGTTATCCTATACAAAGCCCAAGAGCAGAAACTCTTCTAGTATTTTATGTACCCTAAATTCTTGCGTATAAGCCCAACTTGCGTGTAAGGCTGTGTCTCATGAGTTTGTAACAATTGAAACGTCTTTGACCGGGTGTCGTCTTTGACCTGTGTCGTCTTTGACCGGTGTAGTCTTTGACCAGCAAGTTTTAAAATGGCTGAAATGGGAGCTATGTACACAGAAATGCCGGAAAGTTTGTAGTATATACTGTTAAAATATCCATTAACCATTTCCCCCCATTTCTGTGTACATAGCTCCCATTTCAGCCATTTTAAAACTTGCTGGTCAAAGACTACACCGGTCAAAGACGACACAGGTCAAAGACGACACCCGGTCAAAGACGTTTCAATTGTTACAAACTCATAAGACACGGCCATAAGCCACACCCGGTCTTTGGGCTGATCCTAAAAAGCTGCACTGGCGATCTGAATATGATGAGTTTTAGTACTGTACCATACACACACAGAAAAGTGAGAATCATTGTCGCTAAAACTACCCTGACCTGAGGGTCAGGCAGGTACCTCGCCAGTACTACTTTTCTAAGGGTGTAGTGGCTATAACTCGTGTATAAGCCACACACCGAACCTGGGCCGATCCTATAAGCCGCACTGGCGATCTGACCCTCGTACTAGCTGCGGCTTCTACACGAGGATTTAAGGTATGTGTTACTCACAATGTTTGCTACAAGGTGATAGCACTGCTTCATGATGAGAGAGAGACAGAGAAAGACAGAGACAGAGAGGGATAGAGAAAGAACAAAATAATCTCATCATCAGTGAGATCTATGTCAGGCATGTTTTCTGGAAGGCGTTTCTCGTTTATGTAGGTGACTTACGGACCTCCATAAGAAACTTATGGACTCCATAAGTCAATTTATGGACTATAGACTTTTCAAAAAAAGCTATAAAAATGCAAGACTATGATGTTATAAACTATGCTATGAGGACCATACATGCTGGGTCTTACTTCTTTATGCAAAAACTGTGCTTTCCTTAGCCTAGATTAAGAGAAATTGAAGAAATAGAAAAGTTATGGTTTATGGAAAAAAGTTACGGTTTATGGAAAAAAGTTACAGACTCCATAAGTCAACACCAGAAACACTTTCCAGACACGTTGCACCTTTAAAGTTGTATTATGTTCGGCAGCTAACTTAGAACCTACCTATACTATTTTGCAGGTCAATTGCTGGTATGTTATTGTTTTATTGGTACCGGCGTAACAAAATGGCTGCCATGCCTGAAATATAAAAATGTTTTCCAACTGGCTCCATTTCTGAGATTCATCATATAAACATTGACTTTACGTTTGACATGACTGACTGACTGACCTATTTCTGGCAGTTATACACATTTTTTAGGTCAGTTGAAGGTGATAATTATATTATTTTGTGTTGTTGATGGCAGATTAAAATGGCTGCCATGGCTCATGGGTTTACCGGGTGGCTCCAAGTCTGAGTTTTGTTATATACACATGGACTTTAAGCATGATGTTGTGACGCGGGAAATGGACCGGGTAACCTCGCTGGTCAATAAATGTGGGAACAAGTGACGTGACTGGACTGCCGGTCTATGAACGATCTACATCGTATTCTGAGTTCTTCCTTCAATAGCTACACTTTGTACATGTTCTATACATACAAGATACTTCACATGACATGTCCGATTAAACTATGCCATCCAGTAATGCACCTAAGTTTTGGATTATTGTAGGAAATGTGTTATATGATGCCAAAACAAAATGGCCACCCTGCCTATGCTAATGCATTTTTCTGCTGGCTCTATCTTTGAAATTCATCATATTCACATGCAGCCCTGGCAAGTTACTCAAAGGGTTAATGCAGTTGGGTTTAGACCAAGCACCTGCTTGGAGCGTGATGCCTGTGCTAGGAACCCTACAGGCTACAGAGAGGCCTTTGTGTCAGAATGAAGAAGTAGTCACCAACGCCCCCTGTTGGATGTGATGAACAACTAATAAAACCTACACTGCTATCTGGGGCAGCTCGTGGTGATTCTCATGGATTTGATGGCAGTTCAGTATTTAACAGCACTAACTAAAGACTGATTTTCTTTCACCTGTCCTGTAGAGATGATATCAGACTTTTAAATGCTTACCTAGTAAGGGGGTGTTCATTTATAAACAGGGTCGGTGGGGTTTTGAAAAATGTTAAGCCCTACTGTTGAAACAGTAGAATGTTATGCTCTTTGGCACAACATATAGTTAGGATCATATCTGTATTCATCCGCTATATATTCGGGGATGGATTCAGGGAGATTTCAAAGGTTTATATTTGAGCGGCTGCAATCACACAGACTACTATGGGTATGGACCACTAAATTTGACATGGCGACATGGGCCTTTTTTGGCTTAGTGACATGCGACATGAGGAATTTAAGAGATAGTGACATGGGACATAGCCTTTTCTTAAAATCGACATGGTGACATGGTGATTTCTTAAAATCGACAGGGCGACATGGCCACTTCTTAAAATTGACAGGGAAAATTGGGACCCCCCATCCAGACCCCCACTACTGCCTAGACTGGATTGTTCAAACAGCATGGACGCAATGCTGTTACCATCCAGTCTGTCCTGTAATGCCAGCTAAAATTAGATATCATTGTATGAAAACATAAACAATCCTATTTGTTCCAATGCTGTACATTTGTACATACCCCACGCACAGTTGAGCATTGTACAAAGACTACTCCCCATGAATGATAAGAAAATGGTTCATTTTGATCTCAACAAATCACAAGAGTGACCCTGGTTGGTTTGGAGAAAATTGAGGAGTATGAAATGTGTAAAGGTGACACTGAGCCATGTTCAGTGTCAAATCAGGACAATTCGCACCCCATCAAAGTCCATCAAAAGATGTCGAAATAATGTTTACACCCCAGCTCTGATAGGAAGGGATCAAAATATCTAATGGCCTCCTAAACTCACCCCTCTGTTGTTACTAAATGAACACTCGATCCTAACATAACACTCCCCTCCCCCTTCTCCATTCACTCCCTGATTCCACCAAGAGCTCCCTAATAAATTACTTGATCCCCAAGAATTTTAAACCATTTTATTGTACTCTACATGGGATTTCAATGCCTGGTTTACTCCCCTCCACTACAGGTGTGTGGAGGTAGGGGTAACAAAGGTAGACTGCATTCTGGAGTGAAAGGTGGTGCCACTCGTCCAAGTCAAGTACCTCTCTGTACTGATAAGGACATCTGTATCCACCGGTGGATATTGCATACAATAAATCAAGTTGGATTTGAATCCAGACCGACAATGCGTTAGGAGAGTGACTACGGTGGTAAGCCATTTATTCACCCTCGATATCAGAATTTTTGAAGAAAGAAAGAAACTCTGATATCAAAGTTTAAAACGTTGATATCAGACTTAAATGCTTCAATATCAGAGTTTTAAACGTCTACATCAGAGTTTTAAATTTCTATGTCGGGTTAATAAGTCTGATATCAGAGTTGGCAACTATCAGAGTTAGAAATTGTGATATCAAAGTTAAAAGGGACTTGCTACTTGTCGCAGGTTTACTGATGTTCTATTGACTTTTGCATATAACTCAGGATTATGTAAGTTTGATTTATTATCTGATAGAAAATCAAAAAAAAAAAAGCCATGTCACGGTACTAACTTTCATGATCCAGTCATTTGAGCAAAGGAGTACCTTAGTATAGAAATGAATAGGAAAACAGCATTTTCACATTATCTGTCATGGATAATCCCCTTCTTCTATTGATATTGCAACCAAACCTTAGGAATGTATAATGGACATCTATACAAACATTTTAGGACCAATAAAACAGGGGGTCACGGTTGAAATGAGAAAGGCATGAATTTTGGAAAAATATTTCTTTTGCCTTAACTATAGGATCCTATGGGTGTCCTACCGGTGAATATATGTGAACAATGGAGGTATACTGTCAAAATAGCAAATGCAAATAGTTGATTTAGGGAGAGTGGTCTATGTATATGAATACAGCTTAAAGAATACTTTTCATGAGCTTCGATTTTTGCCGCCAGGTGGCTTCTGTGTAGGAACTAGCTATTCCCTTTAATACTACGATATCGGGGGTGAAAATACCACTTGCCATAGACACCTCTACTACTAATGGTACTAGAGTTTTGAACCCCACAGAGAAGCCTTCTGATTACTCCCTCTGCTGCAGAATGGCCAGACAAATGTTATGGCTCTGTGGTCACCAGACCATGTCGGATCCTTACACCCCCACTGCGCAGGTGCACTGACCTAGATGCCAGATCCCAAACCAGTCACACCTGCAGCCGAGGGAGTACCTACAGTGGCCTCCACAACACACACACTGACACTAGTACAGGTGGGGATACCACAGCCACTACAGCTCCAACCATATAGGCACTGTGAGTATGTTATGCTGATTTACCATTGTGTATAAGGTGTTAGATGTGTGCATGTAGTGGGGTAATAATGAGAGGGGTGGTTGGTAGGTCTCATTGTGACTATACATGGGTAGCTAGAATTATGGCCATGTCGCCGTGTTGTTTTTTAGCTAAGGTGCCGTGTCGCCGTGTCGATTTTTATTCTATACATTCTGGTCCTTAATTTCGTGTCCGTCGATTTTTAAACCCCCCGCGTCGCACGTGTCGATTTTAACAACCCCCTGTGTCGCCGTGTCGCATGTGTCGATTTTTACCCATGTATAGTCACCTCATTGACCTGGTCTCACCTCAACTCCTACTACAGCTGTTCTGTGGTCGGTATTATTACACCAGGCTGTGTGGAAGCCGGTGTGATCCTATTTAGGGATGACTTACATAGGGTTACTAACTGTACTGTATTTATCTAACTTAATATACCAACTTAGGCTGTTTCAGGGCAGCAGCATATTTAAATGAAAGCATTGAGATGCATGTGTGTGTGTGTGAAGGAGGGGTAGGTGTAGGGAGGCTAGGGATCCCATTTGGATCTTGTGGTAGGTTAAGGTGGGGGTTGGAGTGAAGGTAGGGTAGGGGGTGGGTGGGGGGGGGAGACAGTCTGGGTGGGTGGGTTGGTTGGGTGGGTATGGTGTATATTTCATGAGGGAGAAGTGTAGTGGTGGTGGGTGGGGCTGCAGGGTGACATGGTTACCATGGGTACAGACAATATTAGGGGGTGAGGTTGTAAGGGGGCACATAATAGTGATTGATTGACTTTAACGTCCTGGTGCACAATAGGTACATTATAGGACTGCCCCAAGTTAGCAAGGGGATATCCACAAATAGTGATAGTCTGCCTCGCAGTAAGACAGATATGTATTTGCTGCTTGCCCATAGTAGGCAGATAGGGCTAAGGCCTTTGATTTCTCAGACTTGGTTCCTGAAGAAAGATCACAAGGTAGACCACCAGCATGAAAGCCTGGTCAACGTATAAATGGGCAGCAGCTGCCAATAGCTATATTAGTGACAACCACAACAGTCCACCAAGTGACCTCTCAAGTTTTGTTGCCTTTTACGGTTCTGGTATGCTCATTCGTAATATGGAAGGCTCCGGGTAAAGTTATTCTACTCTGTACGTATTCGCACCATATTAGTGCACATTGGTGTACCATAAAACAAAGCCCATGTCAAATGGTACTGATTCTGGAATTCTGCCTCTGCAATCCATCAAATTATCTATTTATATTTTAAGTGGGTACATCCGATTTCCCAACAATTTCAAAAACCTACCTAAAAATGTTCCAAAGGCTGTAGAAGTATAATATCAAGGGGATAAGGGGCATTCAAATATTATCCATGGCCAGTAACAGCTCAGAAAGAGGGTCTCATGGGGCAAAGCCCTGGGCTTTTACACTGTATTTTCAATGGGGAGAATAAAAGCGTGCCCACCTCTCTTCCACCTATTGATCATGATTGGCAAATAAGATCAAATTTGAGGAGAATTATTAGTTAATAACATAAATGGAATTGGTAGGAAGGGAAGTATGGTTAAAATCCTGGATCAATTTCATGAAGATTGAATTTTGAGTCCCAATTATTGGATATACTCGCTTTCATTAAACTAATGCATATTCTAATTTATTTACAGGAACAGGCTACTTCAAGGCTACTTCCTGTCAGAGACTCATCTGTCATTTACTCCATTTGGACTTCTGACAGAGTTTGGCTCAATGTGACGTCATTTGTAAGACGTCGGTGACGTCGTCTCATGACGAACCTAACCAGCGACAGCTCTATACCCGCCGACATCTACAGCACCACCAAGTGGGAAGAAGACAAACTAATAACCAGCGAGGATAACCTCGATGAAAACCGCAACCCGTGGAAGGGTAGCCTCGAAGATGTCTACCTAGGTGAGACAAAGCCTGTGGAAAGTGAGGTAATCGCCCCGATACCTGGTGGTCCTTGTCAGGGGTGTTTGTCCAATATGGGGACTGTGCGGGGGTTCCTGGCGTCCCGTAAGCAGTACCTGCCGACAGCGCTCTTACTGCTGTGTGTCACCATCTACCTGCCCTACTCCTACGTCTCCGTGCTACATGCCCGACAGGAGCACCTTAACGAACTCCGCACCAGCTCCGGCTTCCAAAAAGTCGCTAACCGCAGCCATGTCTTATTCTCCGCCTACTTAGACGACCGCTTCCCACGAGAACCCGCGAAGCTGCGGATACTCGGGTTTAAGAGTAAGCGAGATGAGAAGCCACTGTATTGTAAGTTGTACTTTGAGGATGGGACAGCGATGTGTTTGTCGAGTGCGGCTATCGAGCTGAGGTTAGACCCTAAGGAGGACAAGCACAGTCTGGACACCCAGTGCCTGTTCCACTGTACGCTCCCCGATCAGCTCACCACCGCCCCGGTCGGGGTCACCCTCACCTCCTCCCCCACCTGTGAGACGCACGACCATGTCGTGTCTGTCAACCCGGTCCAGGGAGACCCTAAACTTAAAAAGGATGTCGCGGTTTGCTTCTCCTCCCCGAGCGGTGAGTTCTCGGGGGAGAAGGACAACCGGCAGCTGATCGAGATCCTCGAGTTGAGCCGTCATTTTGGTGCCTCGGTGGTTCAGATGTACAATGAGAGCATGGATTCCAGCCTCCACAAGATCCTCCAGCCGTATATCAAAACCGGGTTCCTAACACTGTTACAGTGGAACCCGGGCGACCGCTACCTCCCGAGCATCGCCAAGGCCTTGAGCATCAACGACTGCATCTACCGCAATGCGGCCCGGTTCAGGAGTATCGTGTTCGTCGACCGGGACGAGATAATCCTGCCGAGTGCGAGCTACAACTCGTCCTGGGTGACACTCGGGGACCGTATGAGGCAGGTGTACCCCAGTGCAGGAGCATTCTGGTTCCAGGAGGTCATCCACGTGTCGGAGAAGGCCCTCCCGAAAGGCGTCAAACCGAACGCGCTACCCAAGGACTGCGCCCTGACCGCGCTACCACCGGAACAACTCCCTCGTATCTTCACTCACCGGTTCGCGCTGCGGGCCTTGACCAAACCCAAACACACCAAGTACTCGCAGGTGCTCCTGGACCCCTCGGTGGTCCTCTACGTGGACACTGACATGCGGGTGTCCTTCCTGCCCGGGAAGAAGGCCACTTACCTCAACACCGAGGCAGGGCAGAGCGTCCGCTTCATCGATTATAAAACCATGAAAGATTTTGATAAGATGGAGACGCTGGAGACGTTCCGGAGTAAGTACAACCTGCAGCTGGCTGCGGCGGTGTACAACAGACTGGGGTACGGTACCCGGCACGTGGACCCCTCAGGCTGTACCACACGCTGACGGGGGAGCTGCATTCAAGCATCATACCAAGAAGTGTCCTGAAGGGTCAGCATGATGCACCAATGCAGCACCGGTGAGTTACTCGCTGGGGCTACATTGGCACATCATGTCGACAAATATCATTGTTTAGTGACATCCTAGTCTCCAGAGCAAACACTAGCAAATCCATACGCTTTGCTTCGCGATGCTACTGGGAGCCAGAGTCTGCCGCATGCTAAGTGAGATACCGGAGCTTTTACCCCGATATTGTGGGCTGACCAATCACAGCGCCCGTACGTCTAGCTGTTGCCAATGAGGTCCGAAGTAACAACTGTACGCGGCAGACTGACGCTCCCAGCAGTGACGCGAAGCAAAACGTATGGATTTGCGGCCGTTTGCTCTGGAGACTAAGTGACATCTGTCCTGATGCTGCAATGGCACTACATCCGTGCATCAGCTTTACCCTTCTCGAGTGTATCCACCAAATAGAGTGCATCCAGAGACTAAACGTTGTCCCTGGACGGTGCTGTATTCATGTGTACTGAAGACAGTGCACCATCGTGCATTATAGTATAATACAGCCTAGAAGGGGTTACACAAATTTGTTATTTCATGGTGAATACGGCACTCCCATTGACTTAACCAAGGAAGGCCGTATTTAACACCCCCTGTGAAATAACCCTTGCCCGTATTTAACGGCCTTTCAAATCATCAAAATTGTTGATTTAACCACTATAGAATAGCATTTTTAGAGCAATTCAGTGGACTTTTGACAAATATTGTTAATAAGGACATGAAATAAACACAAAGGATCACTCGTAGATTTCCCCACTGAGGTTTATTTCAGTCGGCTTCGCCTCGTGAAATAACCCTCAGTGAGGAACTCTACTCGTGCACCTTTGTCTATTTATTTATTCAGTTGCCATGTCATCGTTGATGCATACTGTTACATAATACATTCATAATGCTCAAAACTTTCGTGATTGATAATTTATACATGGTAGAATGATCTACTAAATAAAGTAGATATGATAAATGAATGTGACACTGGCGAGTTACTCGCCGGTGCTGTATTATGCATTATGAGGACAAATGGGCATAGTACATTGAAGTGTAATGTAGCCCATTGTTTTGTTATTTACACAATTGCCATATCATTTATTAATAATTATGCAAATATGTAACGCACTCGTTCTACTCAAAACTCTTGTGATTGATGATTTACAATTGTACTGCCATGTTTTCTTGTCTGAAGTTATTGAGCCAATTTAAGCTGCAGAGACAGAGAATCAATTCAACATAAAAACAGGTCATGATCGCTTTCTGTAAGCTTAGAAATTATATGGGAAATATCAACTTCAATAATTATAAAGTTGTTTATGAGGTCGTTTGATTGTTGGTCATTTTTACGTTACATTTGTATTTTATCTAATTATAACTGCTCAAAATCGTTACATTCCGAAATTGAATATAATGAAAGGCCTAATGTTGTGAGGACAACTGGGACTAAATAACAATTGTACAGAGGTCAATAAATATTAATATGAGACTTTCTCATCAGTATTTAGTTCATTTTACCCTCTACTGCTTTCCTAGAATTTTAGACTTGAATAAGTGTGCATGCGCTTAGGCCAATTCAAAAAAAAAAATTTGGGTTACAGGCCCGCCGCAGTACTGTGAACACCCTCGCATTAAAAATAAAACTGTGAAACTCTAGTTCATTTGCTATTTGACAGTTCTTACGGTGTGTAAATCGGACCATTATTAAAGATTATAGGTAGTACATAAGCACAGTGATCCTTGTCAACAATGCATTCAGTGGTTGTGTAAAGTAGGGACAAGAAAGTCTTTTCCCGTTTCAACCTAGAATGGTAAACTAAAATGGCTTGTTTTTGGGAGCTACACATCACAGCTCAGCATGTCAGAATAACCCCCCCCCCCACCCCAATACTAAAACACCTCCACATGTGGGAAGTTATATGTAGGCTGTGTCTCACGACCTTGGGCCAATGTTTTTGTCTCTGACCAGGTGCCGTCTCTGACCGGGTGCCGTCTCTGACCGGGTGCCGTCTCTGACCGGGTGCCGTCTCTGACCGGGTGCCGTCTCTGACCTTGTGTCAGAGAAGAGTGTTTTTCAATTGTTAACCTATACTCACATATATTAGGATTTGTAAAAATGCTATGGCAGTTGTTATATAATCATAATTAGCCTCCTGCTGTTGGTAGAAGGTAACTAAACTCCCAAAGTGCTGTCCGGTCAGAGACGGCACCCGGTCAGAGACGGCACCTGGTCAGAGACGGCACCCGATCAGAGACAAAAACATTGGCTCAAGGTCGTGAGACACAGCCTGTAGCACGTCAAATTCACTTTCCTAATATATTCCATATACGGGATGACAGTGGCCAATCTAAATGAGCTTAAAATGATGGTCCCTGTTTCTTAACACATACATAACAATTAGGAATCCAGGGAAAGACTCTGCTTGTATAGTAAACTTGAGAAAATCCCTTCTGGTAAAATAACCAACTTTGAAGGACTGATACATGCTAATGAGGGGATGTCTAGTAATCTGACAAAACTAGGAATAAATAGGATAGCATCTGATGTCCAATCAACATGATGTAGCCCCTTGGGCCAAATAAGCTCCTACGTGTGTAGATGAAAATAATATTTACATCCAATGTTGTGACTGACATATTAGTTGAAAAACCAAGGAGGGTTTCAACCTTTCTAGTTACATCCAATACAGATCTATGTTCAGAAACTATTTGACCGTACTACATTATACAGTAACATAGGCTAACATGTTAATTAGGGTATGAATCTAACAATATTGATCATGTTTTAAGAACTCTCCTCTACTTTAAAATTGCCACATATTTGCTTATTTAATATGTTTTGAAATATACATTTGCTATTTAAGTCTCACGAGCATCATAAAGTGCTTATCATATACAATGCTGACTGCCTAACACAAAACACACAAAATGCGTCAAATGATATAACATTTTTATTGCTGTGCGTTCTCCCAAGTAATAGTAACATACACATAGTTAACATTGGTTCCGTAGCATAACAAGAAAGCATAATACACCGCTACTATAACGACTTTAGACTAACAACAATCTGCAGTATAGGGGCAAAACCACCGACGTAACCGTCGCTCATTAATATTATCTTTATTACAGTTGCGTAACTTTGTGCACTTCAGTTAGGAAGGATCATATATAGAACAAACATTGTACTTTCTAGAAGAAAATAACCATCAAATGCAAAAAACACCCTTATTAACATCATATAGATTTATAGCACTAAAGATTGTATACATTTCAGTTTTTTTTAATTAATAACAATAGGACAAGTACTGTCGGTTACTTTCTTTTGATTAGTTAACATTTACATTACCAATCCTTATATGTTCATATTGAGACATTGGATATGACCATCAATACACTTTTAAACTTTGAAATTTGTGCATTTACATTTGTACCCAGAATTCATAGGGCTAGAGTGATATATTAGAGTGGTAACTGTCACCAAAACATCTATAAATGTAAAAGACACTATAATATGTATCATACCATTATTTCCTTTCGAGAAGTGGAAACAAACCTGGAGACCACCTAGTAGTGGCTATAGTAGTAGAGTCAGGACTCTATAGAGCAAAGTAAAGACGTATTTGTAGGATATACCAAAGCACCATAAGGTTTAACAACGGGGTTATTTTTCTAACATACCCAACTAGCGTCTTGGGAACGAGAGTACCATGATTCGCTTAAATAGACGATAACAAAGATTTCATGGAAACATGCATCACTTGTATTATTAAGCACAATCTAAACTTTTTAACATTAACGTTTTTATCTTATAACTTCTGCTGATATGATTTAAATATAGCATGTTTTATTCATTATTGTCTTTATTCAGGTTCTATAATTATTAAAAAATTAATAATCATAAAATATTCTGTTTATACATATCTGAATTTCACTTTCAAATTCACAAAATAACAGAAAGAATAGAATAAAGCAATAACAAATCTTTAACATTAGCACTTGCTTAAAATTAATCTCTCTGTAATGACAATATATCCATGCCAAAAGATTTTTAACAAAAATATCATAAACCTTTACTTTGTGCTTTGTCTCTTGCTAAATTCCTGAAATAATATGTTTTGATTCATACTTCACATCACAAAACTGTTAAATCAATTGAGGTTACACAGAAATTTAACAAGATCATTATAAACAAACTGATTAATCACAATGTACTAATAGATCAAAACATGTTATCAATGCCACATTTTCAATCAATGCCCAATCTTCAAGGTAAACAAGCGGATACTTTCCTCTCATATCCTGATTTCAGATGCAATGTCCACACCAAATCAGGAAATTCTCATTTTAACTGCTATAGATTTGCTTTCAGAAACTAAAGCTTAAGGCCAAAAAAAAAGGTTAGTTTCCAGTCACCCAAGCAGGCCTATCAAAACACTGCCACATCACCCTCTTTTTTCCTTCTCCCTCATGCTATTTTTTACAGTTAGTAAATTGGACAATTATTAAGAATTCTATAGCAAAAAAAAACAACTCTTTAAAACCACGGCCTTGAAAGTGAACGTGCCAAAAAAGGGGGGAAAAAAGAGAAAGAGGAAAGTAATTTTGCTGGCCGGGCTTTTTTGCTGTTAGACCATGATACTGGAAACCAACCTTTTATTTTATCTAGCCTACCGTAATTGTAAATTCAAACTTAAATGTTTGGTGTGGCCATCCACTGTTGTGTGTGCTTGGACAAATCTTTGACCTTTACTGTAAAGGATGATCTCATAACAGAACAATACCTCTGTACAGAATATATCAAGCTCTTATGGGACATCCTTAAATATCATCTTTTTCTGGTTATACCCCTCCCCTTTGTGCAATCATACCTGAAAATGTAAATCTAACATAAACTTGAGTCTTTGCAAACTGAATGCATCCTAATGGCATACTAAAACTAACAAATAACATGAATTGTTTACCTAATTAATTGTCTGCAGTATAATACATTTGAATATATAGCTTCTAAGTCCTAAATCACTAGTACCCATAACAATGAAACAATGAATTCAGAGAGCTATTCTTGAGACATAAAATGCAGAGGTCCTTAGAAATCAGAACTCCTATCTGGACAGTTCTCCAATCCAAATGCCTTTCTCCCACCAGTGTGGGACATTCAGAGAATTCACATTTTACACTTACCAAATTGTCAATAAGATAAATAGAAAATTCCTAGTTTTTAAGAGACAGATAGCAATTACCTAGATGAAAGAGTATCTATAGAGGCATATATTTTGAATGCGTTTCATTTCGCTTTCGATTCGGTTCATAAGACGAGCTTTGAAGGGAAATTATACAAATATTAAAAGGAAACATTAAGCTAATGTATGAAGGCAAATTGTCTGTGCAAACAATATGCAATTTCCTAGCATCACCGCAGTTTCACATCAAGTCACTACAATAGTCACCAACTCTACCGATCAATAGCCTAGTTTCCTGACGACCGTCGCGAAACGTGCTTTCACATTCCCTGTATGTAGGACCACAGTGGTTGTATGTAACGTTGCTCATTTTCTCACGTCACACCTTTGTGCTGGTACAAATGCTTTATAGTTCCCTGTGAACAATAACAATATGCGCTTGCCTTTGTATGCTTTAGATGAAGAATACCTGAGTTCCATTGTCATACCTATGTATCAAAAATTTGATATACATTATTTCAAAAAGATTGAAAGATATTAAACAAGTTAAAGTATTATCCAAATTAGTTTAGCTTTAGAATGAATTATTCATGATATAATACATTGATTTTACTTTGTCTAATACACGGAGGTGACTCCCTAGTTTAACCTTGCATTTATATCAATACTAGTGATTTACACTGTACAGGAGGATAAGGGATGACAATTTACAAGAAGTGTAAAATAACATCGAAATGTAGAAGAAAAACACTACAATGTTGAGGCAATCCCCAATGTTGAAAAAAATAAATCTAAGTTCAATCTATTAACTATCTAGTCCTGACCTAAAGATTACAATAGTATAGTTGTTGTTTTTCTGGATAATCCCTGACCTGAGTATATGTAGTTATTTGTGTATATATATATCTTTATGACAAATACATGACATGTCAAAGCAAGTGAACTTTTCTTTTGTGCGATACTGTGATTACAGCAACGAATCAGTTCGTGAATCAGCTTTGGGCGACAAAAAGGACTGCTTTACATGAATGAGTAGCATATAACAGGGTAAAAGTGCATGTATATCAGGTACATGTAAATAGCAGAAGTACTCTTGTATGGCACCTTACCAATACCCAATATGGAGGTTATTACCTGTTTATGATCAGTTCTTTGCACAGAGAATACTTATCAGAATTAGTGCCCTACACTATTAACCAATATAACATGTAAAATAGTGTGCAGGGTTCCCACAAAAATTTCAGATTGAAATTCCATGACATTCCACGACAAAGATCACAATTTTCCATGACATTTACAACATTTTTGTTGGGGTCAGAGAAAATTTCAAAAACCTAGAAAGCAAATGGTACATTCTAAGAGATTTTGTAATATTAATTCCATTATATTCTCTTTCCATGACATTCCATGACAACACACGGCAATTTTTTAATTTTTTTTTACAAAATTCCATGACATTTTTTGACACGTGGGAACCCTGAGTGTGCCGATCAACCCTTTTAGGATGGCATGGTGCTTCAATCTGATATACCCTTTGCTGTCATATGAATATAGCCTGGGCTGCATTTAATAATCAATACAACCTGTGTCATACACTGCTGAAAGGCTGGCATGATGCACTCATGCAGTGCCAGTCAGTTACTTGCTGGCGCTGTGTGAGAGCATCATGAGGTTAAAGTGACATGGTCCGATTTTTTTCATATTTTAAATTCTACTTCGATTTTTGAGTTTATAAATGCCTTTATTTGACTGGGTCATCTTCGAAAATGCAGTTACATCATCAAAATTGCACAGGATAGGGTCTGTGGTAAATTTCCACTGATTTCCTGTGATGTGTTCAAAATGTTAGTACAATAGCATATTTGGAGGATAGGGAACAATATTATGCCATCTATGGCTAATAGAAGCACATTTAGAGTGTCCAGCATGGCCCAGGTTCAGTATTTTACAGTGTATTTTCAATGGGGGGAATTATAGCGTGCACTCCAAAAGTCTTAAATTGAGCATAAAACTAACAATGGACTGAATTCTATGCTCAATTATGGGGAATAGTGTTGAATAAAGTAGGTAGGGCATGTAATATGGCCACATTGAACATTTTTGTTCATTTTCAACAAAATTAATTATTGAGCCTTGATCATCGGTCCATGTCACTTTAAATTTTGCTTCGAGGCAACATGCCGTCCCTAAAGGATTAAGTAAAATCATGACCGTAACTTAAGTTTCACCATAGACAAAATATGAATCAATACGGATCACTTCATAGCGCTTTCAGTTCACATATAAATGGCACTGTCTTTGTGAGGCTGTGCACCAACCCGAATGCCTGTGTATCAAGCTTTAATGAGTAATGAACTGAGTACTTATTTGTGATCTGGAGCAAAAGGTGATATCATCATTTGTGCCTTTCTTACTATTTACCATGAGTATACATTGTATTGGTTTGCTTTTCCCACAATAATATGATCAAGTCAATACAAATAATTGTCAACTATTATAATGATGATATAAAATTGAGAATAAGACCAACAAGAAAGGAGAAAGATTAGGTGAAATATTGTAGTGCAGATGTCATTAACATCAGAATATGCCTACCTGGATACACCTATTAAAGACAGTAACATTTCCTAAGAAGTAAAGTGTGAAAGTGAGGTGTAATAATTCAGTATCAAGAGCTATGAACACTTGATATCTTGCATATTGTAGGTTCAGTTTCTCTTGATGTGGCAAGAACTTGTTACACCTATATGCTATACTAAGGCTGCCAACCTCTTCATTATAATACAGTATACATGTTCACTATAATAAGATTGTGTTCATGATAGACATGTACCACACACATATATACCTGATGTGTGAAGCCACAGCTCAATTAAAAAACAAGATGAAAATGTCCAGTATATATGAATGATGCTACCTAAAAAAGTGCTGCAAATTTTGTTTGTATACAAATGCATGAAAATTGATTCATTTCCCCTGATTTTTTTTTTGATAAATCACACAACCCAGACATAACTATTTCATAATTTTTTTTCTTTCTACATAATTGCATTTTTTGATAATAATGGTAGTATAGCTGCCGTGGTTTCCTCCATAGATTTGGATAATTTTAACCATGTCGAATATAACAACGGAAACTTCACCTTCAGCTTTTCATGTGCGCTGCAGTATGCGAACGTGCGTAGATTTATATCCAGATAAAAAGAGTAGTTTCTTTTTGTATTTGACCTTAGACCTTTTGTAACAGTAACATAACATATAACATTTTATACATCAACATTAACAGTACATAACAGTTATTACATAAATGTAAACCACCTTTAAAGAAGGCAACAGGACCGGTATATATAAAACCATGCAGGATGCTAACAGATTGTATTGAATGCGTAGTAGATTCTATCATCAAACAGTTTCATATATCAGTAATATTAATGTGTGGAACTCCAACAAACACATTAATGTGATAGTAGTAAAAAATATCTAACTGCCAAGTGACACTAGGATGCCAAGAGACATGTATATATATATACCTGCAGGTCTCCAGTGGAGACTTATATATCATTAGTCTCTCCCTTCAATCATTGAATTAAATGCTAAATGCTATTATTGGTCGTCTCTGGGACGAACCATCAGTTATACACCCTACGCCCGATAACAGTGAAGTTTTCGACATCATCTCAAAAAATAGATTCGCTTGGATGGGGCCCTGATTATTAGCCTGTTGCTAAGCAACCAATGGGTTGCTTGTTATATATATGTGTGTGTGTGTGTATATATATATATGCAGACCTGAGACAGTAAGGTAGTATGAAGGTGAGACACACTGGTAGATGCAGTAACACATACAAAGTGTGTGAAAGGTGATACATGGATATATACTCTGATATAACGTGTACACAGAAGTGCAGCCACGCTTCACACCCGCCGCCTACTTTTATCATTGTTTACTTCCCAGAAATCTCCCGCGATGGTTTCTTCCAAGATTCCTTCCTCGCATCTGCTTTTCCATATTTTGCATAATAATGATAATACTACAAGTCGCACTACTATACAATGTGTACTATATACAAGGATGCTACATGTCCTAGTTCCCTCTACTTCGCCGGACGAGGCAGAAGCTGCGTATCATTACCCTACACCCCGTTATTAGACCCTGTAACTTTAACTCTTAGGGGTAAGAAGAAGTTTTAACGAAATAATTAACAAGCCGTAACAACATGCTTCGATAGGCTACTCCGTGAACGATGTCTCGGGAGCTACCATATGACAACAACGTAACTGAAAGTATATGGCATTTATATGTATATATATAGATATATCTATAAGTGTGACATATATTAACGGGTAAAATATGAAGATTAAATAGCACTTCTTTTTACTTATGTATAAGTATGCCTTTATACAGTATGAAGTAGTAATAGCTGCTATGAGGATTTTACTTTATTAGCGGCAAGTCATTTATTGCGCAATGAAGAGGCTTGGTGGATTTAATCACTAAAACAAAACAAAAAATTAAATTTGACCTCCCTCCATGGATGAGATTTAAAATGGTAAACCCTCTTATAAGGTATTCACTACAACAAATTGTTTAATCCCTATGATTCATATGTTCGGGCTAAATTGATGCATATGACCTTGAATAATCAAATGGATATTACTCGAGACTGGTCTTGAGGCTTATTGTAGGCTACATGTCCTTACCCACTGTAGGCCTTATTTTAAATCAGGTTTATTTTTAGTGATCTCAGAGGCAATAATATTCAAGGGCATAAAAATGGATGCCTATTTAGCAAGAAAAACAGCGCATTACTACATTCCAAAGGGGGGGGGGGGAGAAATTTCTGTTTTTTCAATTTCTATGTTACCTTTTCGGTTCAAATTTTTGTTTATTTGTTGTTAAATAATCAGAGATACCACTCACTGGTCACCAAAAATTCGGAAATTATCAAATTTTTGCTCAATTTTAATAGGAAAAAGATGGGAAAAGTGGCATCCCTGAATACTAACCTCTCCCTTAAATTTCAGTTTTTCAATTTCTAGTTCACTTTTTTGGTTCAATAATTGTTTATTTGTTGTTAAATAATAACCACTCCCTTAAACCCACCAAGCCCTGCTATGCCAATAACTGCCTCGTGCCTCATCATTAGTTCCCATGTCCTTCACTACCGGTACCCATCAAGGTTTCCCCTCGTTATCGTCGTCGTCCCCCATGGCCTGGCGCTGTTTCTGAGCGCTGAGGTTCTCGCTGTGTGTGATGGCGATACACTCGGGGTGGTTGGAGTGGGAGCGCTTCTTGTGCTGCAGGAAGGCGGTGTAGGAGTAGAAGGCGTCCCGACACAGCTCGCAGCGGTACGGCATCAGATCCCGGTGCTTCACCTTACGGTGGAAGCTGTAACCCTGCACCGAGGTGAACTTCTGGCCACAGAACTCACATTTATACGACTTCCCCAGATGCACCTTCTCCAGGTGTTTCCGCAGGTTGGGTTGGTAGACGTAACTCACCCCACACACTGGGCACTTGTAGCGCCCCTCGGCTGTTTTCAGCACCTTGTACTTACCCTGCAGGCTCTTTAGCATCATCTTACGGAAGTGGCTGTTCACCGGGGCATCCGGGATCTGGAGGCAGCCCGCCGCAGACATCCCCGACAGGTCCATGCTACCCGACTCTGACATGGGAGACTCCGGGCTCGGGCTCGGTTCTGGTTCTGGCTCAATCTCCTCCAAAGGGGGACTCTCTATTTCTGGCTCACCTTTTGAAGAGAGATATTTTGGTTAAGGATTAGAAACTACTTTCTGATGTCAACATTTACTTTAACCCTCGGCAGAAATACTGTATCAGCAACCCTGTGTACATTGTTAGTATGTATTTATTTGTTGTTCCCCTTAACCCTTCAAGGATGGTATAGTGCTTTAATGCGGTATGCTCTTTGTCGTCATGATACATGAACGCAGCCCTGGCGAGTCCCAAAGAGACAAATTTAGTCAGCATTACTATCTATTACTAAGTTAACAAATCACAGGTCATTACCGGAATTATGAGAGAAATTCACTCTCTTTCCATCAGTTTCATCACTGCCTTAAGCCACATTGTATGTAGCATTACAATCGTAAGTTCTCACGTAGAAGCTGAAGCAAGTCAAGAACCCATTGCGGCTTATAGCATTTGCCCATAGTCCAGGTGAGGTTTATAAGAGGGTCTTTCCAGTAAAATACAGTATTACAGTCGTAATTTTCAAACTAGGTGTGGCTAGGTACTACCAGGGTTAGCTTTAGGTGTGAGTTTTTTTTATGCAAATTCCCCAAAACAGAGTAAATTCTCTTGTAGAAACCGTGACTTGTACGTGAGTCAGACTCAGCTTTATTCTTATACCAAGCATGCCTATACTGGGTGTGGCTTATACGAAAGTTGTCATAAGTATACTATAGTACTAAATTGGCAATTTTCAGACAGCCAAGTTAGGCTTATAGGTGAGCAATTACAGTAAAAACCAGGTACATTGCACTAGCACTGCCCACTACATCCAACAACGAATACCAAAGCTAAGGTCCAGTGCACAAGCATTGCCCAAACTGCTTCATACTCATTCATGTGATTCTCATTACAATACACAATAGTCATACTATTATCATTATAATAGGATAGGTATATTGCATAAGCAACACCCTCCTTAGACTGTAAACATTGGATTCAGAGTCACCAACGCTCCATACTACATGTATAAACATTCATCAACAAGACTACTATTCCAAATCCACTACAGCCATGCCAAAAATAAACACCTAGGCTGGCACCCAGGTTATGTATCTGTATGTTTGCACTTATATGAGTGTAGGGGCTAGGGTTAGGCGGGGTTTATATGACGGGTTCTGTTGGATGCTGTGTTGCGAACTCCGTCCGAACCCTTCAGCCCGACGGCAGGTGGCAGCATCTGCTTCGGGCTCAGGGTATGGACAGAGGTCGCTATAGGCTTCCGGTCTGCGTGTGCGCGCGCAGGCTGGCTGCCTATATATACCCAGCTACCGATAGGACTCGTCGGGTCACTCTGGATCCACGCTTGGACAGAGGCCCCGCGATCACATCGGCTGCATAAGCCTACTGACCCGTTCCGAACTCTATAGGGAGTTCGCACTGCTAGAGGTTTGCCTGTCTAGGTTACTGAATAAACCTATTGATTCACAACCTGTAACACTTGATTCGAACTGTGTTGGCTTTGTTCCTTTACTTGATACTATAACAATATTATAGAGGACCAAAGTATCGTTTATTACATGTACATAGCTTTCTGATTCAGCTGAACATTGTAGTGTAAACCATGATCTTGTCTGAAATAAAAATCTTACAAAACTTCCCCCTTCTTACCTTGTGAGAAGCTGGATGATGTGGATGCGGAGGTGCCGGCGGTGGAGTCGGGGGATGTCTTGGTGGTGGCGGGGGGCAGTCCGGCCGGCATAATGGAGGCCTGGAGGCCACTCAAGGCGGCCATGGCGCTCGCTGCCGCCTGCGCTGAGGGAGACACCATGCTGGGCACGTGGCCCCCCGCGTGGGGACGCGTCACGATGTGGAGCTCCTCACGGAACTCGGCCTCAGACTTGATGCTGGTCGGGGACGTTAACCCGACGTGGTGCGTGTAGTCCAGGGGGAGGGACAGCGGGAGGTTACGTGACGGTCGGAAAGGGGCGTAGGTTGGACTCCCCATAGGGTGCTGCTGCTGGGAGGTAGGGCCCTGCTGCTGGGGGTGGGGGGGCTCTCCGGCACTCAGGGGGTGGGGGTCTACAGTGGTGGGGGTGCGGTTAGAGTGGGAGCGGGGGGAGGGGGGCGGGGGGGGAGGAGGAGTGGTGATGGTGCTGCTGCTGCTGCTGGTGGTGGTGGTGGTGGTGGTGGTTCCCTGATTCTGATGTAGTAGTGGTGGTAGGTGAGGTGGTAGTGGTGCCTGCCTCATGCTGCTGCTGCTGCTGCTGCTGCTGAAGGTGACGCGAGGAGGTGTCATGACGCGAGGTGTCATGGCGGCTTTCCTCCTCCGCCTCCTTCCCCCCGGACCCGGACCCTGACCCTGACCGCTGGAGGAGCCCCCCCGGAGGAGGCCCTGAGCTGGCGCTGGCAGCGCGGGGGTCTGCTGCTGAGTGATATGTAGGACTGTGCATGTAGTTGTAGACGGCTAAGGCTGCCGCTGACATGGCCTGTTCCCGCTGCATGCGCCACATGTCCCCCCCTGGCGGCCGCTCCCCATGCTGCTCCTCCCCCCGGGTGGACAGGGACCGGCCGTCAGTCAGCACACCCTGGGTAGACACTGCTCTACCCTCAGTCACTAGACCCTGGTTAGAGAGGGAGCGGCCCTCAGTTAGTAGTCCCGGGTGGGGGCCCTTGCTGCTAACATCGTGCACCGCGGTATGTGCGGGAGGCAGATGCTGCTTTAAGTGCGGCCCGGCCTCCAGCGGCTCCTCCTTGGGCGTCTTGTACCCGTACCCTGCCGGTCCGTCACCGTGGTGATACGACGACGCCAGGCGACGTTCACGTTCACGCTCCGGTGACGGGTCGTCCCGGCGTAGATCCTCCCTCAGAGCCCCGGTACTAGCGGAGTACTTGGAGGATATCGTCTCTGGGATCGAGTCGACGGACCAGCGGAAACTCTGCACGTCCCGGTGGAAGTCGTTGCTGTACCGAGGCAGGCTGCGGTGACCCGGGTCCGACTTACGGCGGTGCTTCCTCGGGGGAGACCGCGCCCCTGACGGCTCATACCTGTAAGGGGGAAATTATTGAGTATTTTTCAGGCGAATGGGATATTGATTGATTGATTGATTGATTTGTTGAACGTCCAGACGTACATCAAGTACCTCACGGGACATCTCAAGTTGGCAAGGAGTCATCCACAAATAGTGGTAGTCTGCCTTGCAGTAGTAGGACAGATATTTATATGCTGCTTGCCCAATACAGCAGTGACCGCATCTATGGATGATCGAATCTATGAAATGAATGACCGCATCTATGAGATGTGGGAGAAAACCCCTACCGGGGCACGTCCCCTACTCCTTTCGAAGGATAGCAAGTGTTCTTTTATTTGCCTGTTCCTACCCACCTGGTCTAGTACCATGGTAGGCAGGGCCAGACAAACCATGAATGGGGGGCTGTAACTAGCTAGCTGTAACATGCCTGAATCTTAGCAACTGTGGCTCACAATTAATTTCCCTTGGTATTGAAATATAGTTCATGAAATGTGTAAGAGAGTTTGCTTCTTTACAAACATTTTTCTCTGTGAAGTCCAGTATTTACTGTGAAAGTAAATTCAAAGGTATACATTTTTCACGGAAGAATGAAAATCTGTAAATTTGTAGCTATTCATTCCATACTTAAAGGGGATGCATTTTCTTGACCAGGCACACCAGAGTTGCGCACATAGGCACATACAATGGAGCACACACACTGGGTCCCTATGCCTACCACAGACAGACAGGCAGTAGCAGTCCCTGGCAGAGACTCAAACACAGTATTAATTTGAATGATAATGGTTTCAAATAGGGACATGTTATTATATATCTGGTTGGTCTAGTGCATTGTATACTGTGAAAGTACTTATGTTCATGGGTGTAAATACTCGCTGAGGTGGCAAAAAAGACTAATTCGCTGGTATTTATTCCACACTGTAACATATAAGAATTTCGCGGATTTTTCATTTCCGTGAATATAGCGAAAATATATACCCAGCGAAATAAAGTACGACCACAGTACATTGTAAACCTCAAGTAAAGTTAGATTATTATTTTCTAGTGATCACACATCATAAATTTGTGTGTTATAGTAACTTGCCAAAAGTGACTTATGAGCCACTGCTCTGCTCTGGTTATTTCAACCGCAAGGTCCTGTTTTTTTCTCACTTATATATAGTAAATGCATTTACAAACAAATTGCTGTAACCCTGGAAAATCTAGTGGTGGGAAGTAAAGGGGATGCATCCCCTTTAAGCATATAACAATTTCAGGATTTTTCATTTCCGCAAATGTCACCAAAATCTATATTCAGCGAAATAAAGTACTACCACAGTAGTAAAGATGCAAGATAACAGTTTGTGTTATTTCATAATATATTAATTTTGAATCAAATGTAATGCTCAAGAAGGTTTCTTTTATTAATTAACCTATCAACTATAAAATACTGATCGAGATAATGGGTCTTATTTATACAGAGAAGAAGACCCACTATTCTCAGTCATGGTCACAATTATTTACTCTGACTAGGGATGTCAGGCCACACTTAAGTAAAATTCTGTTTCCGGTGGAGCGGGTTGGCTAGAAATAACTCACCCGCTAGGCCGCAAAATCTATATAGGCTTGTTTGGTATCAAATAAAAGCTGGGTGTTAGGCTGTTTTATCCTAATAACTATGGATTATGGAACCGCCGCCGAGAAAGAAAAAATTGGGCAAAAAAAAATAAAATTGGCCACTGACAAAAAAAAAAAGAAAAAAAAAAAATGCTGGCGGGTAGCCTTGGGAAAAAAAGTCACCCGCCCGCTCCACTGGAAACAGACTTTTTTTTAAGTGTGGCCTCATTGCTATCACATTTTATAGGCTATAAAGTATTCAATATTTTGGTGTCAATATATTTGATGTATCAGTTATTAAGTATGTCACAAATAAAGAGTAGATTTAACATTAAAAACATGTCTTGTGGCTTGAAAATACAATAAATACAAATAAATATGCAAGGTAGAAGAAAGGATCGATGCCCGACTGTTTTCTTTAGAAATATTTCATATCTCAGATCCTAAATTGTCCAATTTACCATCATTAATTTTGTCATATTGCTTAAAAGGTCATACCTCATCCTCTAAAGGGAATATCTGAAAAATTCTTTCACTCTTAGAAAGCTGATATTTAGGGGGTATCGATACACATTGTTTCGATACCCAATAGCTGTTATCTTACAAGTTGTCAATATATCGATACCTATGGTACCAATGCCATCCCCAATTCTGACCTTGTCAAAGTGAGTTCCTCGTGCTCCGGCCTGTGCTCCAGCTCGGGGCGTGTCTGATGCACCTCGGGTGAGGCCCGTATGTTATGTGTCGCGTTGTGCGTGGCACCCACCCAGCGGTTATTATTATTGGTCGTGGAGACCTTCTCCGAGAGCTGGGTGACGAGTGTGGGGGCGCCATGGCTGCTGATACACACGGTGCCCTGGATGTGCAGGTCGGCCAGGTACAGGTCGTTGTTCTGACAGTAGTCTACGATGGCTGCCGTTAGCACTGACTGCAGGTGGGCGTGTTTCATCTTGTCAGCCACGCAGCGGCGACACCCAGAGGGGCTGGAAACATACAACAGCAGTATTTTGTTATTTTTTGGTACTCTTTCATCTTTCATTAAAAAAGTTTTTTTTGTATACATGGAGGCTGTCTCCTCCCTCACTAAGTCTTAGTCCAAAATAAAAACCTGGACAGCGAACACAGAGCAGGAACGTAAATACTTTTTAGAATCATGCACAGAGGAAGTCAGATTTCTATTTTTATTTTTTATTTTTTTTGTGTGTGTGTAGAAATAAAACATCATTTTGATGGGCTGTAAACATGGACCAATGTTACTTATTTTTTTGTATATTTTTGTGGGTTTTTTTCTGTCTGCCTAAAGACTTCTCCTCCGCCACTTAGTCTTAGCTCGAAATTGTGATACCGGTGATCAAATATATTGTGTTTTACACTGACTTATCCATGACTATGTGAAAACCTCAATGTGTATAACGGGTGTGGGCTGTACACAAGACTTAAAAGCTAGTAGTACCGGTACATCCGATGGCTTGGGCTCAAAAATAAACATGGGGACCCCCCCCCCTCCATCAATGACCCTAATTTATGAAGAATGTTAAAAAAATGGGTACTGGAAAAGTAGGACTATGAGGTGTGTAATGGAAAGTGTGTACCGGTATTGAAGAAAGAAAGGTTTCAATACACAACACATGACGGCATGGTTATAACTTACTTAAAACTGTATCGGACATACTGGTACAGATCTATAGAATTTAAATTAATCGATATGTGAATAGTCCATACCCTGACAGTGGAACTAACTAAGTAACATTGAATTAATTTTAGATATAGGCACTGGATCTAGTAAAAGATAACCCCACCAACTCTACATGAAATATGTGTGTTGAGAGGAAGGAGGATGAGTTTTAGTTTAACAATAAGACCTGAATTTTAAGTGACTTTAATAAGTCTTAAAAGCTGTGTATTTGTCCTCTATTGTCAGAATTGGAGGGGAATACGGGACTGTTCATTTATATTAGTTCCAGGGGGGGGGGGGGGGCGTAAAAAAGTCTGACCCCTCTTTAGGGAGGGGGGGGGGGCGTAAAAAATGTCGCCCCTTTTTTAGCAAAAAAGTCTGCGCAATAATATAGTTCAAAGGGGGGTGGGTGAAAAAATGTCATCTCAGAATCTGGCATTGGGAAACTCCCGATTTATCTTGCTGATGATGATCAAGTAACTCTATGACTAGTAGGCCCTATGTCCCACGAATAGATTATCTTATAGTTATACATTCTATAGATGTATTGGCCTTTGAAGTGAAGACCCCAGTGAAGACCCATCACCCAGTATCAGTCACTCACTGGTTAGTGTCACGATATGGTCCATCACTCAGTTACTCAGTGACTCACTCAGTCAGTCAGTGTGTACGGGTCTGTGTCAAGTCCATTCCCAACTCAGTCAGTGACATTTAGAGATGTCAATTCTAAACGTAGGCTTAAAACATGCATACATGCTGAGCCTTTTAATTAAAGAACCTGGCAATGCGTGCCAACCCCGCAGAGTGTACCAAGTGGTGGTGTCTGTAGTAGGGACAGGTTTGACAGCAGTGAGACCCAGCAGTGGGTGACCCCGTCAGGTCCTCACAGAAAGTAGGGCATCAGCTGTCAAGCCGAACCAACCCAACAACCAAACTACTCACAGAAAACTCCCTCACCCCACCGCCAAACCACCCCGCCCCGACATAACAACACCCTAGGGACCCTCAACACTCCCCATACTGTGTTTTATTCGGGAATAATCGGTTGGATTATGTCATGTAGTGGCTGAAAACCCGTTTGGCAGCGAGAAAAAAAAAGACTTGACTCAGTTTCAGAGGCAAGTCAAACAGCAACAAACCCAGCCCAGTCAGACGACTGGACTCACTGCCGAGTCACATCGAATGAAAACTTCAGCGTCCGAGAACCTTCGCTGAAAAACGCCTGAGCGTCAAAACAACATGTATTTGGACAAACTTGGAGATTGTGCCCACGAGAACTTACCTTTACGTGTGTTATTTTGGTTGAATTCCATCGACACATCAGTTATTTTGGTAGCAAGTTCACAGGCCGGAAGTTTTGTGCCATTTCGAAAAGTGTGAAAAGTACTGTGTTGATTCTGCAGACCCGCTGCAACGCGGCGGTGCTGCCGCGTACGGGCGGTGGAGGAACTAGTCTCCAGAGCAAACGATGGCAGATATATCCACGTCGCTAGGAAGTAAGTGCCCTGCCCGGTCCCTGCACTTGGGAGGGAAATGTACACCATCCATGTTACGAAAACGCTGAGAAAGGGGTGCTTTTTAACCCGATCTGCACGTCCGTGAAATTCATAAATAGGGGGTCTTTTTCAGCCAAGACTCAGAGAAAAATAGAAAAGGGGGGTAGATTATAGATCACCTCTTTGAAAATAAGAAAAGGGGACAAAATTCAGACCCCTCTTTTTCCATTTAAAGCCTCCTAACACATATTTATGTGGTAATCTCGACAACATTTTCATTAGCTTAACACAAAATGGGAGTGTTTTCTGATGGAGAGATGAAAGGCCGTGTTTCATTTCTCCATCAGGGAACACCCCCGCTAAATAAGACTGAAAAAGGTCAGTGTTTTCAAAAAAGGGGGTGTTTTTAAGAGCCAAAAAGTCAGCGTTTTTATCCTAATAGGGGGGTATTTTACACTCAAAAGTCGGTTTTAAGGGGGTATATTTAAAAACCCATAACACGGATGGTGTTGTTCAGGTATTAGAGTGCAGGGACCGGGGTGCCCTGACGGCTGGAGGGAAAATGATGCGTAACTGGTTCTCTGTGCTGTGTGTGTCAAGGCACAGGGAACCAAATGAAGCTTTCAGCAGCACACTACTGACCCCTTTTGATAGTCAGAGGAAGTTCAGGAACTAAATTTGCATCAGGGCTGGGCAGCTGTCGCAATGTCGCAAGAAATGTGCGACAGGTGTCTTGGAAAATGCGACAGGGAGATTAAAGCCTCACTCTCACTGAACCCCTTCCGGGGTCCCAGTCTGTGGTGCCCTCAGGTGGTGTTTTCTACAACTATGAGTCTTTACCTTGCTCCCTGTGGCACACACATACACACACCACACACCAGCGCACATGCAGGGCCCCTATGTACGGGGTAACCTGCTATCAAAACATTGGGGCACCACATGGCATTGGCAGCCCCTATCTTTCAGTATGGCCTTTTCAGTTCCCCTGGAGGAGCAGAAAAGGCCTAAAGCAAGACGGGGGAGGAGGACATTCAAGGATGATGCTGAGAGACAGCAAGCTATAAGAACACGAAACACAGAATCAAATAAGAGTAAGGTGTATCTAGGAGAGGACATTTTTGAAGAGTTGGAGAGGCAGAGGGCTCTCTGTGGTATAACACACAATAGGGAGTTCGTCAGGCACCTTCTGAACCTTCACAAAGAGAAATGTGGAGCTTTCAACCTTGTACAGCAGAAACTGAGCAAAGGAGGACACAGGTAAGTTTGTTATCAATATCAAGTTGCACTAACTATTTGTATCTGAGAAAAGCATCACTGCAGATGCACTGTAATTGGTATTATGATAATAAGGGAGTGGCCATTATTTTACAAGGGGGAGGGAGTTCGATTTGGGGGGAGGGGTCAGTGTCCTTATAAGTTATGGTCATGGCATGGCAATTATATTTGCAATTCTGTAAAAGGTGGGGAGCTACTGAAAATGCCTTCCATCAGAAATAACAACAATTGTATACGACCTCCCCCCCTCCTTTTTAGTAAATAATAACCAGACCCTAGTCAGCTAGTGGGTGGCCTCACACTTGTTCTGCCTGACTGGGCACCGTTCTACAGGCTGTACACTCCAGGTACGTGAGGTGGGGTGTAGAGGGGAAGCCTGTGACGTGTTCTGGATCACTAAACACGTTTCTCCTGTCCCCTACCCCCCCCCCCCACTTCTGACCATAAACCCAAAGGACCATAATGCGGATCTAAACGAACCCACAGTCATGTCTGTGCTTTACCTGGACTGACCCTGCTGCCCAGGGGGGCCACTCCCTATATTTTCTATAGTCACTATGTGTGAACCTCACCTCTAACCTGGTACCCTTATCAAGGGGGGAGATTTTCAAAGAGCATACCCTTTTCAATGGAAAATTAACAAGAAAGCAGACCTAAATCACAGATGCCCTAAAAAATGTACTCTAATTATGGGTGACCCTTTAAAAAAATCCCCTTCTCAATGTGACCAAGAACTATCATACGAAAATATAGCAAAAAATAGCCTTTACAGGTCTGAAAATGTACACTTTTCTCCCAAAATTTGCTTAAAAAGCACCCCTTATCAAGGGCCCTTACGGGCCGTGCCTAGGACCCCGAAATGCACCCTTTGCCTTAGAATTGTGTTCACACATGGTATCCGAATCTGAGGGAGTGCCCCCCCCCCCCCGGGCCCTGCTGACTGCATAGAGCAAAGGGCACAGAATTTGATTAATCCCGGTGGGGGTCAGTCTGTCTACCTTACAGGTACAGGTCTAGGAACAGCTTGGGAATATTCTAACGATAAGCACATGGGGGTGTCCATGTCAATATTGAGGCTTATTTCTCAACATGGGGGCTTGTATGTCGACATGAGGGCACACATGTATGTCATGGCAGCATGTATGTTGACATGAGGGCTTGTATGTCAACATTGAGGATTATCTCTCAACATGGGGGCTTGTATGTCGACATGGCAGCATGTATGTTGACATGGATGCTTTTTTGTCAACATGGTGGCATATATGTCTCCTTGGAGGTGTGTGCGTTCACATGGCAGCTTGTATGTTGACATGGGGGCTACTTTGTTGACATTGGGGCTTGTATATCAACATTGAGGCTTGTTTCTCAGCATGGCGATTTGTATGTCAACATTGGTACTTGCTTGTCAACATGGGGGCTTGCATGTAGACATGGGGGCTTGCATGTGGACATGGGGGCTTGTTTGACAACATGGGGGACTGTAGCTAGATATGGGGGCATGTATGTGTACATGGGGGCTTGTATGTTGACATGGGGGCTTGTTTGTTGACATGGTGGCTTGCATGTCGACATATGGTGGCTTAGGTGTCAACATGGGGCCGTTTGGGGAGTATAGATGGGGGGGGGGGTCCCCATGAAGCATGATGCATGTCGATTTAAGAAAAGCCCCAAATGTCCCATGTCACTAAGAAAAACCCTATGTTGTTGGTGTGACTGAGGAATTTAGTTGAATTGGATATATTTTCGACAGTTTTAGAACCCCCCCTCCCTTGTCATTATGATTCAAGGATGTCAACCTCTGAGAAGAAGCGAAAGTGAGACTTGCTCAGATCACTGTCTACTCAGAGATAATCATGGTGCAATGCACCTCTGGTCACAAGCAGAGACATGCGACAACACTAGACTAATTTGAAAATGGTGCATTCAGTGTACATAAATTTTATGTTCTTTACAAAAGACTGATTTTGATTTGAGAAAAAAGTAGGGGAAAAGTTTTTAAAAAACATCCAAATTAGATGACACTAATGCCAAAAGAAAAAAGGTTTTGTTTCAGGTTACCCGACCGACCATATCAAAACAGGGCCCACCCTACTTTTTTATGCAATTTTGAAGAAATGTCCATATTTTTCCCTTTTTTGGTCTAGTTTCTATAATTATATCTTTATTTTAGCACATATAGAATGGAAAATTCCATCTTGTAAGGTCATAGACATCACTTTACAAGTAGCATCCATTTTAAACACCTACATCATTGAAAGGAAGGGGAAATAATGACAGCCATCCACGTTAATCTATCTACACATATTGTAGAACATTTTGTTTAAAATGTCTATGTAAATTTGCCCTAAATAAGCCTTTTCTGTCATGCAAGTCATAGATTGCACCCGGTCAAATATTGCACCCGGTCATAGATTGCACCCCATGATAGACTTTCAACTTGGATTGATTTGGGGAGACACAGCCAAAAATCCAACCTACCCACCCTACATTTTCTGCCCATGTTACCTGAAACAAACCTCTTTGTTTGGCCGCATTTTGGTCACATTTTACCTCTTTGGAGTCACCTATATACAACATGTAGCATACAGCCTGGTGTCATCTGACCAATGATATTGAAATCAGAGTAACAGCCCCCCCCCTACTTTGACTGAAATTAAAGGCCCACTGAACCCAGGACATAACCCTGCCGAGTTTTGTATGCAAATGACGTCATGGGTTCAGTGCGCCTTTATATCTCAATGCATCTGGAGAAATCACAAGCAGGAAACCCTTTAATAGTAGGGGAAAACAATTCTCTTAGACCCAGAATTGTGTTTCACACACAATGTATGATGAGGGTTTTGCCACGCAAATCTTGATCCCTTCCCCCCCCCCCACATGCACACAGTGACACTTGTGCAGGCCTATTATGATGGGACAGAGCCTCAGCCTCCACCCCCTCATACCACTCGGCATCTGCTCCACCCACCCATCCAACCCACGTCCCCGACGCCCCATCCAACGCCCTCTCCTCCCCCTCCAGAAAAAAACACTTATATAGGTCGCCATGTTGCATGCCGATTTCAAGAAATTTCCATGTCGCCATGTCAATTAGAAGAAATGGCCTTGTCAACGTGTCTATTTTAGGGGTCTACCCCATAGTTCATGTTGACATGGGGGCTTGTATGTCAACCTATTGTGGCTTAGGTGTTGACAGATGTATGTTTACATGGGTGTCTGGGTCAGGGGCCCTCCATACAATCGGCCCTAGGACAACAAGCCCTCAGCATTTCAGCCACATGACAATCGGCGCCCCTGACACTAGACCAGGCCCCATGACTGTAAGCCCTCCGAACAATAGGGCCATTGCCCCTAATGTCCGACTACAGGCCATACTAACGTAAAAAAAAATTGCCATACAAATGTCCCAACACAGGCCATAACATAGACCAATGCAGCAATAAAGGGTGACTTTTTCATGATAAAGTGTTTATGTTGGTTTTAGCAGGATCCTCATAATATTGTCTCTAATGGCTACCTTTGCAAACATATCATATCACAGGACAATTATCTTTCAATAGGTATCCCAGGAGGTTTGAAGATATCATTGTTGCATATGTGGGAACTAATTAGATTGATAGACCTTGTTAAAAGAGGAAAACCAGTTTTTATATGATATATATCGGTCAAGCGGTTTAGATTTGGGAGCCATTTGAAAGTGACATGATAAGGTCTGGACTTAGCCTAACTTGGCCCCACTACTCAGGCTCATTATGAATGCATATGATACTCATTCTTTAACATCTCGGAAAAGAAATAGATGGTGTAAATTGATTGGACCCTGATCACAGCAAATATCTCATTATCTCAATGAAGACTCAGTGAGTTCAGACATCAAGTTTCATTGTTACAGGCCCTCAAAATTGTGATATATTAGATGTACGTCATAGTTTTTTCACAGAGATATGAAAAATATTGCAAGTTTGGCAGTATCTGATTTCACCAATATGGCATATCCACCTTTGGTTCTAAGGGAATTTCTTCTCTAGGTAAAAGAGACCATGCTTATTTTTTTTTCTGTTCTGGATAGTCATGGTTGACTAAACCATTATCAATTGAAAATGAGGAAATAACTAGTTTTTCCATTGTCCCTGAACAGTGAAAATGACCCAACTCCAAATCAACACCACACAACTGTTGTTTCATATATCAAGTTTCATTCTTTTATAGGCATATATCAATATGGTACACATCATTTTCAAGCAATTGTTACCCATTAAAAGTATTGCATAATACTCAGTCATTTGATGGAAAACATCAAAATTGGTGAGATTGCTGAAATATCACTGCTGTCTAGCTGCTTTATAGTATCTTAGGACAACTTCTCTTCTTGACCTCTGAATCCAACTTTTAATATAGCTCATTTATACTATTCCCATAACATAACAACACAATTATGTAACCTTTAGGCCCATTACATAATCATCTGCAAATCCTGATATTTTGGTTCTTTATGCGGCAATAAATGGATTTGCAATTGATATGTTTGTAGGGAAGTACATGTATGAGGATCCTGAAAGGTGTATATATATATATCATACATATTGATACAGCACATTATGCAACCTTTATAACCAATATGTGAGGACATATCCCTTCAGACCTGGACTCTGGTGGTTGGGCCAAGGTGGTTTATTCTACTCCCACTGTTACATCGTTAATCATATTAACTAAGTATTTAGTGAAACTCATAGAGCAAAAAAACGTCTTTCAAATAACCCAAATATGTTTATCTAGCTTTTCAGAAAAGTGCCAAAAAGTGCCAAAAATAGCCCAAAAATCCTAGTTTTTAAAATTAAAAAATACTTCTAAAATGCCTACCCATGGTTGCCATACCTCGAAATGAGCCCCTGAGTGTCCTGCTTTGAATGGTAAACCTCCTGAGACTGTATTCCTAATGATATGGGAGCTAAAGCCGTGTCTATTTTAGGCCTGCAGGGGGTTGGGATCTTTATTCTGTTTTCGCTCTTACGCCATGAGTCCTATCAATTAGGTTGATAGTGCATCTGATAGAGCAAAAAAATACCTTTCAAATGATCCCAAATATGTGTACATATCCTTTCGAAAAATGGCCGAAAATTGCCCGAAAATTCTTATTTTTTTATTTAAAAATACTTTAGATAGGCGTACCCCCACTTGTAATACATCAAAATGACGCCCAGACTGTCCTGCATACAGTGGTTAAGGTCCTAAGACTGTACCTCTAATGGCGTGGGAGCGAAATCAATATTTAGACAGTGTGTCCTACATGGCTGCATGACTACTCACTGATCAACAGTCCCTTTTTCTTAGTTTTAGAGAATTTCACAGCATCAGGAGGGGTATCTAGAATTATGATATACAGATTCTGATGCATCTGAGAGATGCGCATAATTATATTGGACCTTTCAATAACAAATTTTACATATGCAATAATCCAAATAGTATAGATATGAGAGCCTTTCTAAAAGTAGGTGTTTCGGTGAGTTTTTACGCGAGGACACGGCCAGTGGCGGCCTACTGGGATACCTACTTTCAAATACTGTACATCATGCACCTATATAGCGGCCGATCATACACCTTTATAACGTCATGTACATCATGCACATATACTCAGACACTAGTATGGCTTGTACTCAGATGTTAGTATTGCTTATAACCGGAAATTTGTATGACTTATACTTTGACTTTAGTATGGCTTATACTCCGATGTTAGTATGGGGCTGATATTCCTGAGGACCAATTGTCATGGGGCCTTTTGCCGTGTACTGTCAGTATTTCGGTCATCATTTAAATGGTATTTTGGGTGCCCTAATTCACATTTGCACTCAAAAAAGGTTTTCGAGGGCCAGGGGTCCAGAGGGGGGGGGGGGGGTAACTGTTTGGGGGGGGGGCACAAGTCAGGGTGGCCAAAAAAAACATTCCCTGACATTCCCTGGCCTGGGAATACGCTTGGAATGTCATGAAAAGGACAGGGAATGGTCTGGGGAGATCGGCCATCTGGAGAAACAGCCTCCTGGACATTTACCTACCCTACCCCACCCCACCTCCCATAATATCTTCTTGATTATGTATACATTATACCTCTATGACGAAGATATATGGCCACCAGTTGTCAAATAGATGGCCACTCAGTATACATGATTTAACAATTCATTAATATGCACAACTTATTTCTTTTCAGCTATGGGCCACATGCACAGGTCGAAGTCATACATGAGACACCTGAGAGAAGGAAGTAGGTGATAATAATAATGTTGATTTACAACCTTTCTATAGTTAGACCAAACCAAAAATAATTGTTGCTCAATGGATACAACTTTGGGAAAACAAGTTACAAGCTTCCCAATTTTCTTCTTCCTTTTGTTTTCCATATATAAGTCATGGAAACATGGATCAACTAACAAAATACATTTTTCACTGAGCCTCTAACATTGTTCTAGTGAACCCATGGCAAAAACATCCTTGCTTGATCTCCTGGGATAGACAGTTTCAGTCATTTTTAAATGAAGCTCATAGAATTCTTTTTACTCAAAAATTACGGAATTATGCATTTCCAAAATTTAGTGTGTGGATTCCATTAGCCAAATATAATCTTTTGCTTTGCCTTCAAATCAGATTTTTCTATTTCACATCACATGCACAACATTTGTGCAAGTATATAGTATAGTATATATACATACTGCATGGTAAAATGCTGCCATTCAAAATATTTGACTCTTTCCTGAGATTTGCCTTATTTCAATAAAACTGCTGTCTAGCACTACAATATAATATCATGTTTGCCTATTTGTTTCAGAATTTGTGATGACTCGGATCCAGAATCACCTGTCATACCACACTTTGACCAGCGTAAGTACAATCTAATGGTACCATCAACATTTAGATAGGCAGTTGCCCTTCCCAGCAAATCCTCATAGTCATGTCGAATGTGGTCATGACCAGGTTTGGAACGTTTTGGAACTTTTGTAAGGTTTAGCAATGACCAAATTTGGCAACTTTGGTGAGGTTTGGGCATGACCAAATTCGGCAACCCGTAAGCCAAAACTTATGAAACTCACAAAGTATGACCAGGGTTTGCTGGTATGGGCTATTCCAGGCAGTACAGTACACTCCCATAGGATCAGTAGACTATCTATAGATAACAACAATACTATTATCTTGAAAAATAACAAATTTGATTTAGAAAATCAAATCTAATTTTGCCAAACAATTTTACGTTTAAAAGAAACACAATGTTTATTGAAAAAAAAATCAAAATTTTAAAAGAAAAGCCCAAGTAATTATTTTCAACTGAAATCACATGTTTCATATCCAGAACTATGATACTTCAAAATATAAACATTTATTGCATATCAACAAATGTTCATGATGGAATACCTTTCATATGCAGCATCTCTCCCTAACAGGTCCACGTCCAACTCATGTACCTTGTCACAGTTCGCTCTCACAATCATTCCCTAAGGGCCAGACAAAAGGTATGTACTTTTGAACTGTTGTCACTATTATCATTCAAAGCTGATCATCCACAACACTGCATGCCTATACCTGTTTCATATACATTGATGTGTCCTCATTTTGATGTTGGAATTTCGCTTGTTAATCAGAAATTAACACGTGACGCCTTTATGAAGGCTCTGAGAGCTTAGATTATAGATATTATATGGCCAGACCTTCTGTCTTGCCCAGATGGTCATACTGACTAACCCAGCTTTGGACAAACTTAGTGACAAGACTGTATTAAAATTATTGTACATGTTCTATGTAAATGATATAAATGAACAATAGAACTCTATCCAAACTTATCTCTGAAAGATAGTCTCCTTTGGTTTTTCAAATTAAAAAACCTACTGTATTATTAGAGATTTTTCACCCACTAAAAATCAAAACAACAACAACTATGATCTAAGTTGCGGCAGTGTATCACCTATATTCTTAACAGAAAATGATCAGTGGAGGATTGGGGGCAAAAGGCCCATTTCCTGTAGATGATCTAATACATGCATTCCTTTCTTTTTGTGTCAATTGGACACATATTAGTTATTCTATCTGGTAATACACATAGAGCTGATTCATGTCAATGTGAATGACATGAGGATGTGGCCTGTCCACATTTTCGAAATATGATGGTTAAGACTTCGCACACAACTTGGTAAATGTCTGGGAAGTTGCTGAACTATCCACTGAACTGAACTTAATACTATATCTAATGTCATTTATTCCTTTTATTCATTTCACATTTGTTCATATTTAGTGGGACAGATTTCAAGTGACAGAGATGCCATGTCTCCTGCAAACAACCCTAGAAGTGATGTTATAGCAGATGTTGAAGGCTCAGCACTGTTTGAAGAGCACACAGTCTTTGGTGATAATGACGAAACAGCAGACCAGCGGTAGGCTGCTTTTCATTAGGTTTTAGAAATATGTAATTTATGTTTATTTCCATAGCATTCTCTAGGTTCAGTTTTTCCTTGTATAAACAATTTCACCATTGTGGACTAATCCCCAATATGAGTTATGTTTTACATGGATCTTGACTATACCAAAATAATAATTGAATCAGGTGGAACCCATATAACATTTGTACACATAAATGTGATATACATAGCATCACAATAAAGTTTAATTCCTCCTTGAGGGGGGTTACAGTTTGCATGTGGTAGTTCATTTAATCATTAATTAGTTGTGTGTATTCATTTTATTCATATAGTCAAATATGATGCTTTCTTTATGATCTTAATTTACCACAGGTATTATTCTCACAAACTAGCAAAGAATAAGCATGTGGCCGGCCTTTCACACCTCAGTAGTGGACTCCCCTTATGCCACACACCACACTACCTGCTGTCAGCCTCTGTGTGGCAGTAGAGGCATTGTTATGGTGTGGGAATCCCTGTGGCTACTACTAATGTAACCTGTAAGAGGCAGCAGTCATATGTACACTATACCAAACAAAAAGCCACTCTGAATATGATGATACAACGTGATGGGGCCCTTTCAGTCATGGTTAAATGGTCAACTTTAGTGAGGTTTACCGTAAATTCTCGCGTAGAAGCCGCGGCTAGTACGAGGGTCAAATCGCCGGTGCGGCTTATAGGATCGGCCCATGGTCGGGGTGCGGCTTATACGCGAGTTTTTCCTACTATAGTACAGTATTAAAGCCACCATAATCAGATGGCCAGTGCGGCTTATAGGATTGGCCCAAACTCGGAGTGCGGCTTATACCAGAGTTAGGCTTATACGCGAGAATTTACGGTATTCATGACCAAATTGTTCAACTTTGGTGAGGTTTAGTCAAAGGTGAAAAAGCTTTGTTGGGGCAGTAGATGGTAAGTGTGATACTGATATGAGGTATAGTGTGCTTATTTCTACATTGCAGTCATGCTGATGCCACTGTAACCCCGCCTGATTCAACTGACGAACATGTCCCTGAAAAAGCCTTCAGATATGAGGAGGTCAAAATGACCAAGGAAGAAGCCATCAATGCAAAGAAATGCATTGCCTATAATGATGTGCTACAGAATTTGCTAGAATCTGCATTGGGAAAAACCTGCAGAGCATGTGGTAAGCCTTTGCACTTTGTGCACAAGCAGAACGGAACATGTTTGATAATAACATGGGACTGCTCAGGGAAAGAGCCACCTCAGGAGATACCTCCTCCTACAAAGAAAAAGAAAGTAACACACACACATGGCTCTTGGGCATCCCAGCCCATACAGGACCGGATATACTATGGCAACATCCTGGCAGCCACAGCCCTGTGCCTGTCAGGAAACAACTTTGTCAAAATCCAGCTTATGATGCGTTTTCTGGGCCTGTTCTTCTTCTCACCTGCAACCTTCAACAGGTAATTAATATGGTTAATTTGTTATCAAAGCCATTACATTATTAAAGCTTATGGTTTTCCTTCCTAGCAAATAGGGTGTACCGTAAATTCCCGCGTACTACCCGCGGGTTATACGCGAATCAGACTCAGCTTTCATTTGATACTAAACATGCCTATATAGGGTGCGGGTTATACGAGGGTTTTTATTACTATAGAACAGTACTAAATTGGAGATTTTCAGATCCAAAAACGGGTTATAGGATTCTCCTGAGTTGGGGGTGCGGGTTATACGCGAGATGCGGGTAATACGCGGGAATTTACGGTACATACCATTCACTTAGCTTGCATACATATTGTTCTGTGCATGTTTGCCATTAGTAGGGATGTCATTGGTATCCAAATTATTTAGATTTCGATTATCACTGTTTTGGTCACAATTTCCCAATTATATTGATTTATTTTGATATGTCTACAACAGTGAATATCTCCTTCAAATAAGGGTATCTTTATCTATTTTTTCCATTCTCATACTGGAATTTATATGGATAGAGATCTCGTAGCCCTTTGAGCATAATATCAAGACCATTTCATTAGAATAGTTTAGGTCTATAAGTACATCATTTTCATTATGAATCATAAGGTAGTTCTAGTTGGGATATTTACAGAAATTTTTAGAAAGGTTGATTCCGGAACTACCTGCAATTTAAACGTTGTACACATATAATAGGTTTGTCAATGTGATAATCAGATTTTTTTTATGTCGGTGTATCAATTCTGGAGGTATCGATGACATCCCTAACCATTAGATCCTCGATCTAGTTCCTTCATTCATTTCAATGTAAGTGACTGTACCTTACTGTTTCCCAACTAATCCCAACCACTAATTAGCAAGATATTCCAACTTTACATAGGTACCAATCAAGGTTCATTGCACCTGCAGTAGATGGTTTCTGGCAGGAGATGCAGAAGAAAGAACTGGAGGCTATCAAGGGCCCTGTAGTACTAGCTGGAGATGGTCGTAATTGTTCACCTGGATACAATGCCCAGTACTTGACTTACACCTTCATGAATATCGCTACTTCCAAAATAGTAGCCTTATCTATTGTTGAGTGTAGACACACTGACCTCAACAGTGTCATCATGGAGAAGAAAGGGTTTCTACACGCCTTCAACCAAATCAAGGACAAAATCACTATCTCCGAAATAGTGACCGACCAACATCCACAGATCACTTGTCTGATGAGTGAGTAATATTTTCATAATCTAATATATGGTATAACTGATTGTTGTAGAAGCAGTCCCCCATAGATATTTCTATAGATTTCCTTTAACCTTTACAACATAGAAATATCTACTTAATATGAAATATGGCCAAAGCATTGAATGATTATATTATCAGTGGCAATTATATTTCCATAAGTATTATAGACAAGGTTATGTTGGTCCCTTAAGCAGGTAATTATTAACCCTGTGCCTCTTTTCAACTATGTGCAAGTAACTATCTGCACCCACTGACCTGAGCATAGCTCTATGGTGGTGGTTTAGGGTTCATGGTAATTGTTGGCATCACATTCCTATACGATAGCTGTATGTATTATATATAAATATAAATATATCTATATCTATGTATAATGTATATAACTAATGTGTTAATTGAATAGGAAAAGATCCCCGTTTTGCTGCCATCATACATCAGATTGATGTATGGCATGCATGCAAAAATTTCATCATGAAATTGGTGGCAGTGAGTACATAGACATTGCATGAGCATAAGGATAAAGCATTTTCACTATCAATTACATATACACTAACCATATATGTAAGTGTTTTGTTCGTAGTGTATAAAGCAACTTTATCTGAGAGTCCTCATAGAAAATCATAATCATCAAATAAGACAAACTTTGTGACAAAAAATTACAGTTCACCAGTATGTATTCAACATATCTATACTCAAAAGACTGTCCTTTGCTTTGCATGCACCATTTTCTAACCCAAAAACTTATATAACCATTAACCCCTTCCACGCGGTAAGCCAATATATTGCACAAAGTTGCATTGAGTTACAGAAAATCCAGTGGTGAAGGGGTTAAGACATATTGTATCCGAAAATGAATATTCTAGTTTCAAAGTTTATTTCTGTATAGTAATACATACATGCCTGTTTTAAAGGTTAGGCTAAATTATAGTTTGCAGTGTTAAAGCATATGGATTAAGACTTACATACACATCCATTATAAATAGGTGTGCATGTCAACTTAGAGGATATTAGTAACAGTTTATTCTCAGAACCCAAAGTACAAGGGCACAGTCAATTATTTGCTGGTATAAAGCAGGACCCAGGATTTGCTAAATAGTCATTTCTCCATTCTTAGACAGACAGTGGACATGGTGTGAGCATATATAATGCCCACCCTACCCTAAGCTGGTGCCAGGGACCCATTTCACCACATAATATGTCACATATGGCGTTTTTCCGTTTCACCACACAATATGTGGAGGTCGGTATTCAAATGTGGGGGGGTCCGTATTCAAATGTGGTGTTTTTCCATTTCACCACATAATGTGGAAGTAAAAAAATCTGTATATGGTCTGTATATTTTCCCTTGAATGTGGCACCTCTAGGGGCAGCATATATTGAGAAAATGGTGAAAAAAGGGGCCAAAAAGGGTTATAAATAGGGTCAGCCTGTTGCTTTTGGGTCTAGAGGACAGGTCGGGAAAGGGACGGAGAAGTTGGGGAGGGACAAGAGAGGTCGGGGTATGGACAGGGGAATGGACAGGAGAGATCAATTATTAAATCTTCTAAGATGGCCTGTTTGGTTGATATTCTTTGGTGGCGAGTTGCTTATGTCAATGAGTTGAAGAGAAGTTTCTCCCCTGTGTGGATCCATGTTGGTATGTGTGGGTGAAGGACATGTACCTGTCCGTCCTCTGTCCATCCTATGGTCACCTGTCCATTCCCCTGACCTCCCCTGTCCGTACACCGACTTCCCCAGTCCCTCCCCCGACCTCTCCTGTCCCTTCTCCTACTTTTCCTGTCCCATCCCCAACTTCCCCAGTCCCTCCCGCAACCTCTCTTGTCCCTCCCCCGACCTCTCCTGTCCCTTCCCCGACCTCTCCTGTCCCTTCCCCGACCTCCCCTGTCCCTTCCCTGACCTCCTCTGTCTGTTCCCCAACATACGGACCCTATTTATACCCTCCCCAGCCTACCTTTGTATGTTGCTACATATTATGACGTCATAGAGGGAATTCCCTAGGGGTTCTCCGGAATGTAGACTGGTTTTTGTACAATTTTACAATTGGGACAGGTGAGTGCCGTATGTCACATATGGAAATTTAAAAAAATAGCCTCAAACATATGGACACAACACGGCAATGGTCCAGAAATGGAAAAACGATTATTTTTAAAAATGTCCCTATAAGGGCCGTATTTGGGGACCGTATGTTGACATATTATTCAGGATGAGGTGAAATGGGTCCTGGGAGTTATTCGTATCTATGTTGAGGCTACAATATTTAGAGTCACTATTATAATCCCTGGTGGAACCATGTGGTTCCATTTAGCTTTACCCATGAATACACCTCGTAGTTTCCATATCTATAGTGCTGAAATACATGGACACTGATACCTTTCAGTTGTATGAACTTGGAACATGTTCCCCATGCTTAATCCTTACAGAAAGAAATAACCTGAAAGTGTCTCATAATTATGGGTTTATCATTGATAAGGATTTCATTAATTAATTTAATTAACATAGTACATAGCATTTTTGTCTGTGCGGGGCTACATCTATTATGTGCACAGAAATTTCAATAACAGTAGCATGGTGAGATTGATTGTTCATAGGTAAAGGGGAGTAAAATATTTCTGGGATATGTAATAGTTCTTGAATTTGGAGATTAGGATATATCTACAATATTTGGGTAGTCTACTGTGTATTTATAAAAAAACATTACAATAACTTCCAGGCTTCTAAGGAAAGAGGTATGGCTGCCATTGCCCCGTGGATCCGCGCAATAAAGAACCACTTCTGGTATTCAAGCGAGTCATGCAGTGGTGATGAACAGAAGATGAAGGTACACTGATGTGAATTTTTACCACATTCCAAAACCAGTCAACAAACTTTATGTTAAGTTTTGTCTTTGTAATGATAATGTTTATGTGTAGTAGTTATAGGACTGGTACCATGCTGTACGCGAAATACAGTGAAGGGAGCCTTATAGGCTTGGTACAGCTTGTTACAGCTTGGAACAAGGCCTATAACTACTTTATAGCACTAGCTGTATGCAGTATACAAGACGTATGAAATGCTTTGTTGTCTGTGCCCAATGTTGTATAACAGTCATTATTTCAGTAGCAAAATGCCTGTATAATTACAGCAGGATTATAAAAAGGTAATACAACAGTATTATTTGGGTCCAGTTTCCAGCCTTACAATATACTGCTGAGAGGGAATGGTTCTACAAGTGACAGGTCAGGTTTCTACCCAGCCTGTTTGCTATAATTCTAGGTGTTGTTGCAACCTCACTTATGCTGTATCCATAATTTTACAGAGGCCACAAGTTATAAACAATGGAGTAAGAAGTAGTGGTAAAACTAAGAACAATATAATTATGGTTCACACCTATTTGTCTTTTCTACAGATGCTATGGATGTCATGTCTCCATCACATGTGCAACCGACACACATGGGTTGATACAACAGGCAGGACCAGTGGCATGTGCAACCATGCAATGCCTCTCCCCGAGACAGAGAATCCAACACCATGGATCGAGGTAGGATCAGAAGTCCAAAAGAGGCTGATATCGCTCATCAAGGATCAACGCCTCCTGAAGAAGTTTGTGCTGTTGAGGAACTACAGGTAATGATTGGACTATAAAGTTCTGACTTGACAGAAATGAAGGGTTTAACTATTGGACTTTAAAGATTGGTCACAAAATACTTGTCCTTCATACACTATGAATATGCATTTTATAACTATGTACATATTTGATACCAACCCTTTGATTGCAGGCATACAGGGGAGATCGAGATCTTCAACAGTAACCTCCTGATGTACTGTGCCAAGAGATATCCCTACACGTATGTTCATGTTAGAACTTGTTATTTGGTTAGGGGATCTATGATATGTCTGGGATTTGCGAGGTTCTTAATTTTTACACACAAAAGAATCAAATTATCTTTAATGTAAGATGTGACCGTTGGCCTAACTGACAACATTAACTAGAAACTATGTTGACTATTTGCAGAATGCACTGTATTATTATGTTGTTGAACGTTCTAGAGGAAAATTCCCCATTATCAGGCCGTAAGGCACTGGTGGGAAGTATAAAGCTGTTAATCCATAGGAAACCTTGGATCTTTATAAGCTCCTTCTATGTACATTATAGAATTAAGACCAATTAATGAACAATACTTTATACACCCTAATAGGTGGCCAATATACGTGATGCGCAACCAACTTGCAGCCATTGACCACAACATGCACACCGACAGAGAAGTTCTTCGGGACATAATGGGTAATCCAAGGTATGTCACAATTTCCTAACTAAAGGGTGGTATTATGGTCATTTTCAATTAACTCTGGTAGCTTTAAAATGCATCTAGGCATTGAATACTAACCAGAGACAGCACACGCATATTACCTGTTGTACCCATGCTATGCCCAGCCAACACACCCAAGTGGGCCCCAGGTGGGTCACAGATGGGCTGCCCATCTGTGGCCCACTTCATTTTGACCAGTGCTACCAAGTGGGTTTGCACAGATTTAAAGTGGGTTAACCCTTTTAGGATATAAGTGGGGCCCAGGTTGCCTCCTGTAGTGGGGAACACATAATTGGGGGGGGGGATGGGGGCTGGGGGGTTGGACACAATGCATCCTTTGACTAACAGTTACTACAACTTCGAGCACATCAGGTGACGCAGTGAGACTTCCTCAATGTGCTGGTGTCCCAAGTCTATAGCAACATCTGAATATATCTCCTCCATTCTGATGAGAAAGGCATATCTATACAAAGAATAAGTGATATCTAAGTGTGAATCTTATAGTTAATCTTTTGTCTTGTCTCTTGACACTTAAATTATATATAGGGTTTTGTTCATTCTCACAAGGTACCGTTGCCACTACAGCAAAGCAACAAAAAACTGGGCAGCAACAATGATGAAGGAACCCAAGCCATACAGCTACATGTTCAGCCTCATGTGGGAAGTGCTGTGCAAGAGGGAACTTGAAGCAGCCAGCCATGTGCACATTGCTGACAAAATCGTCTGGGGACCTGAAGATCCAAGGCACATACTGAGGAACACTTCAAAAACCCCAAGGCCACCAACTTCTGAGATCCTTGCTCGACAGCAGTCCCGTATTGGAAAGGCATTTGGTACTATCCTGATTCCGGGCATTATGGGCCTTGCTAAGTAGGGACACTGCAAACCCCATTGACATGGGCTATGGTAGTATTGAAGACCTACACACCAGATGGTAGATGTATATGTGACCGGTTTTAACGAAATGGGTCGGACGTCACATATTTGGAATGTTGTGATATTGCTATATTTGTTTACAGCTCATCATGAGCTTTTATTTGGTATGTGACATGTAATATATTGGCCAGTTTTGACCCTTTGACAATATTTTAGATACTTTTTTGTTGAATTAAATGAAAATCAATTACAATGTATCATACAATACGTTTATATATCCTATGGTCATCAATTTGGGAATAAAATCCGATTTTTAACTTAATATTCCAGAAGATAACTATTGATATGTTAGAAAAATTTCAAAAACTCTTTAAAAAAATTATTATTTTCACCGATACTTATCAAAGAGTCCATATCTAGGCTCTTTAAAATGTGACTTCCGAGCCATTTTGTTAAAACAGGTCACATATGACAAGTGAGAAAACGAGTACATGTAATACATGAACTGTGTAACCTAAGCTTGTCTGCACGAATTCTCCACCAAGGACCTGGACAGTGTATTATCACACCTCTTACAGAGTTATAGAAATTTGGTTACCTATAGGAGCATCCAATCTCTACTATAGATGGCGCCTTTAACACTAACTCATACTCTGAGCCTTAAAGTATAGATACATTGTGTTGTTCAATTGTTAAGATTATATTTCATATATAATAGGGGCTCTATCCCAAAGCTCATTTATTTTTATTTGTTTTTAAATGGAAAAAATGATCTCCCTGCAATAGGGGATTTGGTTTGTTACAATGACTGTATTCTTATAATCAGGTAATTTTCAAGACTTGGGTGGATGTGTGTGTCCCCTCTACATGCTACATATCTGACCAGTTTGTTATGACAAATGAAAGGTTTAATGGGAATTCTTTACCCTATCATCTAATGTGCTCTTGACTATGGATGCAACTAGCTCAGTTTGGATGTATGGATGTTTAGTAGTTATACTGTTGAATTATGTCTCCAAAGGTCCTGTGTGTAGGGGCCCTATGTGGAAATCATCTCATTTTCAATTTTCCCTATTCATAAGTAGAAGCATTTGGTTGTATTGTCAGACAGTGCCGCTACAGAGGGAAAGGCTATGTAACATACAACAATTCTACTGCACTTTGCCAATTATGGGCATGGTAGGAGTCTGCATGAATCAAGTATTGTAATGTGTTATTCGTTGTCAGAAGTGACTGTAGCTCAGTGGTAGAGCGGCAGGCCTTGGAGCCTGATGGTCCTGGGTTCAAGCCCCAGTGGTTCAAATGACAGCTTTACCCAATACTAACTCACTTTGAGATCTTGAGAGGAATCTAATCTAGTGAAATAAAGTGACTGGATGGTGCATATTTTCTCCCTTCAAAAACTATTGACTGTCACCAGGTCATTTTGGTGATAGCTAATTATGCCCATAGGCCAACAGACCGCAATGTTTGAAATAGTTTCTGTTTCATTGCAGTTTCCATGACCAGTATTGAAAAGCTTCAAACCCATCATTGTAGGGTCATTTTGAGAAATGTAATATATGGCAACTGTTTTTCAGTAGACCTTTTGGGAATTGTTGTAGTACATTAATGTGAATCCGACCGAGGAATTCAAGCTGGATTTACGTCAGTTAAATGCACACTTTTGGGAAACTTAAACATAGTTAAATTGGAATTTCTCTAAAAAGGGGTCTCAACCTGAGACAAACTTGTGAGATGGTGCATAGAGCGTATCTGTCTGATCAATAACTTCAGTATAAAAGGGTTGTATTGATAAAATATACAGTGGTTAATTTATGACATGTATCTATATGAAAGTTTCTGTATTTAACATACTGCCAAATGTCATGAATCGTCTGGATTTGAGCTGGTAGGGGGGTCTAAAATATGTATTTGAGTAAGGATAAAAGCATTGGAAGTAAGGGCTTTGTCGTGTCTACAGGCAAAATATCCCTAAAATAGGACTGTAATTCAGTGGGCTCCACAGGGAAGGCTATTAAAGCTAGACTTTCTTTTCTGTGTATTGGAACATTATATATGGTTATTATGCTATAGTTAATTAATCTTCTTTTTATAATAATATATGGGTTGGGCCATGTTTTCTGTGGGCTCTGTCATGTCTACATTAATCTACCCCAGCAATTTCAATAACACACCACATATACCATCCGACACATATATGTCTGATTGGTGAAAAATATTCCCTACCATATTGGAGACCTGCCACAAAAAAAGATAAGTGCCTATATATGTTCTCTTAGAGCAGTGCATCCAACTAAATCGATACTTTAAAAAAAACACCCATTATTGAATGATCCTGGCCCCCTGGATCCCTTAATAAGCATCTAAGATAGATAAAACCATGGTTCCCCTTATAGCTCTAGCCAACTCCGATCCTGGTAGACCAATAAAGACATTATAAATGATATATTGAAACAATTCCTCAGTGGAGAAGAGAAAAATTTCAAATCCTGACGATCCATGACATCTGGTCATGCATTACTAAGAAGATGTAAGTACATATAATGTTATCAAATCCCATGTTCAAGGATTGTAAAATATCAGAATACTGTTATGAAATGCTTGAAAATTGTGGATGCATAAACATGCAGGAGTCTATATAGAACTGGTGTCTTCAGCTGTGAGCATAGCACTAATATGTCCACTGCGTTCTTTATATGGTTGGTCTGGAAACCCAATCTGCTTGATATCTAATTTCCAATGTGTGTCAGTAATTGAAGCATAGTTCAAATGCTGGTCAGCCCTATGAATAAACATCACAGCATTAAACCCTAATTTGAATGGTGTCTGTCTCCTGATTACATCAATGTCTAGTTATCAAACCATCCAAACAGAAGCCATGATGATTCATATATTTCCTTTACTGTTGATGAAACAAACAGTAAACTAGAAACCCAGTCTCAAGCGATGCAGGTGCAAAGGTGATGTATTTTTAAATGGTTGATCTATTTGACTGGGAGACATAGTGGCATTAATCAAATGTGAGACATTACAAGTATGTGTGCTTTCAAGGACATGTGGATCTATTTTAGGGCTGATTGGAGGTTGCTGATCAAATATGTCATCCCTTCAAAAACTTGACCCATTCAAATATGTCTCCCCTTCTAATACATCACCTGGAAGCCATTTCATTGTATAATGAATGCATTGTACACATGAATAGTACACATGTGGAGGAGAGAAACGTAATCTAATACAGAAATCTAGAGATGAAATAGTTATTATTTCAAAACCCATATAAAAAGTACTCTGAGTGGCCAAAGCCATGTTAGAGATTACCCTAAATGGCAAACTTTGGAGAAAAGTCCTCACACTAGGGAGTCTTCACACAGTAAGGCCCTCACACTAGGGAGATTTGAGGTGAGGGCTAAAGGGGGGCAGAGGCGGCATGGGTGGTATGGGTGGTATGGGTGGTAGGAGGAGGATGGTGACAGGGTGTGGGGGCGTAGGGACGGCATGGGTGGTAGTAGGAGGGTGGTGACAGGGTGTGGGGGTGTAAAGGTGGTATGGGTGGTAGGAGGAGGGTGGTGACGAGATGTCACTTCTGTTGGCTGTCCTGAAGTTGATAATAAAGATATTTGACCTCAGATTTTGGCTATGGATTCATATATGTCACATCCTTTGACCCCATGATAAGCTAGGTATTATGGTACGTTTTTGATGGAACACCCTAGTCTGATTTGCTTCAAACTTGTCCCTAAGGCTCAAGTATGTATGTCTTCATTTGGTTCGGAATCACTTTTGGTGTGGCAATGTCAGCAATAATTTTCACAAATCTCTACAACCTATTTTCCTCAAAAATACATGTTTCAGGGTCAGGGGAAAAACCATTGCTGGGTGTCATAGGAATAAAATCAAATCTTGACTGTTTTCTAAGAAATATATATTTATTCATACAAGCAATATATGCTTTCAGCAGAAAGTAACAAAGACTGTCGGATGCCATACATGTATGTACTTTTGCATTTAAAATGGTATTACTGGCCTTGAGTTTGAGGTAGTCGTTTTGGGATGTACCCTTTATATCGGCCATCAGTTGAGGGATATTTCCTACGGACGCGACAAACTACACAACTTGGAATTACTTTACGGTTGTCAGGACCCAACAAGCCATATCGCCATATGATGTATTTTCGATAAGCCATATGGCGCAAGCAGTTATTGTCATTCATGTTGTCATTCATTACATTCAAGTCATTATGATCTTCAATTGCTTGCTCCAGAACTGGTCTAGACAGGACAGTATGGTTGATGGTACCCGCTTGAGTTATCAGCACACACAACCCTCTGGTGGGCTGACGTCGCCTCTGTCGGGACGGGTTAAGGTTTCTGCAGCAGACTTGCTCGTTAACTGTAGGCATAGGTTCGCACTTGTCACAAAAGCACCATGTAGGTTTTGGAATACTTGGTGGTCGTGGTGGATCTGGGTCTGAGACATGTGAGAGGAGGTCTGGATACATATCTAGCAAACTCTCTAAAATGTCTGCCAGCTTCTCATGTGTGAGTGAACGAATCTGTAATTCAAAAATATACTTTTATATTGAAGTGTTCTTTGGGAAGGAAACCTCTAACTACAAACTTTATGTTGTCTTTATTCAAGGATAGGCTTTCCCCTCCTCTTTCACTGCAGAATGCATGGACACAAATTGAATGATCTATGATTAGGTACCACGGATAGTTTGAAGAAACCCATCACTGAATAGAATTGTTAAGCTGGTTGGAAAGCTGATAAAGAATGATGAAGAATGGTGGTAACTACATTCAGATCCGTTCAGTAGTTTATTTTATATGTATTTTCCAAAAATAAAAAATTTTAGTCATTTAGCACCTTTTATTCTCAGTCGGCAACGGGCCAATTTCAGAGGGATAAAACATCTATTCCGATGTCAATATGCAGTTGAAAAAAGACATTTCCCAATCAACTATATATATATGGACATTGTACAAATAACTTCAGAATGTGTTTCGACACATCTGTATTGAAATACAGTACCCTCTAATATTGCAGAGTTGCCAATCCCTTACCACTGAAAATGGCCATTCTGCCATTTTGACCCCATAGCCATCTCAAGAGGGCGGAACGAACATGGAATGCTGCAAAAGTACTAATTTTTAATAATTTTGATACGTCCTGGGCATCACAGTGAAGCCTCATGTGTATCCTAATCAACGGTGCCGGTGTATTTCATGTGTAATGTATGGTGTAAAGGCCAATCCAGTTTATATGACAGAGTCAAATCAACTGCAGGAAAGCAGGTGAAAAAAACCTGTAATTTCACCCAAAGTGACCCCCAGTGAAGACCCATTTGCACATGCATAGCAAGCACAACCTACTTAATACCAATGATATCCCAAACTAGCAGTTCCGTATCTTTCTGTTGAGGGGTTTGCCATTTATGTACATTAATTTCTGGCTTCTAGAGGCTTATAAAGATTGGCATTTTCACCCTGAGGATCAGCGATTTTGCCCTCATGACTCGCTTTCAGCCTCGAGCTCTCCACGGCTGTAATGGGCCTGGACAAATTTGTATCTAATAATTGTGACCTACTTAGAAAATGATCCAGGATCCTGGATCATTTCTTAATGAGATAGCTCAACCACTGATTGGTTAGCCATGGTCACATGACCATGAATGAGGTTGTGTATGGCCTCATGGGTTCGAATCCTACCGTGGGAAAACGTTGGTTCGTTTTTTTACATTCTTTATTTGGCCTTTTTGAGGCATAAATACCACTTTACTGAGTTTTTAATATTACATATTACATATTTGGATAGGGTCAATAGTATAATAGAGGTCCATTGTACAGATATCAAAATTACTACCCATTGTGCCAGGGTGGGACTCAAACCCATGATGTCCAGATTGGTGAATTCCAGTATAATCTAGTATATTTTTCAAATGTGACGAGCCATAAAGCACGACCTCACCAGGCCGTCCCTGAAGCCACACTGTCCCCTTGGAGACCCGACAACAAGACTACTGTAAATTCTCGCGTATAAGCCTAACTCTCGCATAAGCCGCACCCCGAGTTTGTGGCGACCCTATAAGCCGCACTGGCCATCTCATTATGGTGGGTTTAATTCTGTACTATAGTAACAAAAACTCGCGTATAAGCCGCACCCAGACCATGGGCCGATGCTATAAGCCGCACCAGCGATCTGACCCTCGTACTAGCCGAGGCTTCTACCCGAGAATTTACGGTAGTACAAGCATATAACACCAGGTGGCGCGGTAGGGCTCCTCCTCCTCCCTACCCGCCACGACACCAGGGGGGGATAGTCACAACTCTATCGATACCTCTAACAACCACGTTGTTCATCCCCATTATGTGTCTACATGGAGGAAAAAAGGCATTCTTTTATAAGGATGTCAAGCGACGATTATTCTCTAAATTTGGTGAATTTGACCTGAGGCACTCTAAGTGAGGATTTTAAAGTAGCATTGAAACACTCAAAGATGGACTTAATGATTTGCTAAGGATCATATTTATAAACTGTATTTTGTTTCAAACCTCTGAGCGAGTAACTGCTACAAGAGAGGATGCATTTTTTCCAGCACCTGCAGATGATGCACATTCTTCCTCTGCAGAAGCATCCTCTTCCTCAAAAGAATCATTTACCTGCAAAAGAAAGGAATTACAAGAATTATTTAAGAGTAGGCTAATTGAATAAAGAGAAATTCAGAAGAACAACAAAATAATCTACCCCTAGTTTGCTAGGTGTCTGTTGGGGGCACCACCATAAGGTATGACGTCACACTCCACCAACAGGCCTTTATAACTGTCCCACCAGCAGGCAGTTGGAGTGGAGCTGAACCCCTGCTCAGAGGCTAGCAAGCCAGCACTTCAGTGCAACAGTCTACTTTCATTTCATAATTGATGAATAAAGATTATTCAAAGACTACAGGTTTCAGATTAGAGGCCTGCATGTTGCCCTGTGAATAAATGTTGAACCACACTTGAGCTGACAACTTCCTCCTTATTTGGTGAGCAAACTACTTACAGTATTTATCACAATATTTATAGAAGGTATAATCATGTCTCCTTGTTTTTGTTAGTATGAATTCAAAGGTTATGCATTACTTACTAGAGCTGACTCATTGCTCTGATCCTCTGGTGCATTTTGATGACCAGTGTCTAGTCCTGTTTCATCAAACATTATTGGAGGATCATCATTGGAGGCAATCGTGAGGCCCTGTAAGTTATCAAAAAGCATGTCATTATGGGGTTGTGTCAAATTACAATTTTTCTACAGCCTGAATGAGTATCTTTGTTGACATGGGTTGGAAATAAAGATACCCATTGATAGAATGATTCATGAGGGTTACTATGGTCACAACAGAATAAGATTCCCATTCCTAGATCTAAGTGTATGACCAAAGAATGAAAATGTATGCTATATCTCTCATGATCATAATAATGGCAATTAGGGATATCTGTAAAAATATGAGATATGAGAAAATATATCACTGGAAAGCTTATGACATCCATTTTAAAGTTGTCTTTCTCCTTAGAGTACCCTTTTCCATTACCACACCCTATAATATAGCCCTTGTACCCTACCACAACTCACCCTGAGCTGCTCCTCACCATGACCATTATGCCAAGTAATGCTCAAAATAAGTGAAAGTAAGTGAAAAATATAATATACTTTAAAGCTAACATACCATGCGCTGGTGAACATCTACCAGTTCCTTGTTTACAACATACTCTTCATCTTCATTTTCATCTTCGAATAGCTGTTCTTCCATATTTAGAACTGCTTTCTCAAGTACACCACCTTGGCCAGGCCGGTTTGAGCAGGGCAGATTGTTATATCCGCATTGACAACTGGTAGAACAAAAGTTTCCTTTGGTTAGGCATTGACAGCCATTCCTCTTGCCTCTTCCTTCTCGCCGCCTGTTGCATGTGGTTTTGCAACTGCACACTGTCGGATCTCCTTCAGCCATATTACCTATGATTAGAAAAAGCAAGTTTATATTCAAAAGTGGGAGCAGAGGGTCAATACAGACACTATGGGTGTTCTATACAATAGATGTAGGGGCAATACAGACACCAAAGGTGCAATACAAGGTATACATGGTCAAGGTAGACACCACAGGAGTAATAAAGCGGCACAGGGTCAATACAGACACCCAAGGGGCAATGTAGAGGCACAGGCTCAATACCAAGGGCACAGGATCAATATAGACATCCTGGGGGTAATGCGGGGGTACAGGGTAACCTGGGGGGGGGGGGCTAAATACAGAGACCAGGGGAGTAAATACAGAGACCAGTGGGACAATACAGGCTTCATGGGGTAAAGCAGGGACACAGGGTTACTACACACACCAGGGGGGCAATACAGGAACACAGGCTCAATACAGGGACACAGGCTCAATACAGAGACCAGGGGGGCATACAGGGACATGGGCTGAATACAGAGATCAGGGGGCAATACAGGGATACAGGCTCAACACAGAGGCCAGGGGGGCAATATTCGGGCACAGGCTCAATACAGCCAGGACACAGGCTCAATACTGAGACCAGGGGGACAATACAGGGACACAGGCTCAAAACTGAGACCAGGGGGCAATACAGGAGCACAGGCTCAATACAGAGACCAGGGGCCAATACAGGAGCACAGGCTCAATACAGAGACCAGGGTGCAATACAGGGGCACAGGCTCGACGCAGATACCAGGGGGGGGGCAAAACAGGGACACAGGCTGAATACGGAGGGGACATAGGCCAATACAGGGACACAGGCTCAATACAGAGACCAGGGGGGCAATACAGGGACACAGGCTCAATACAGAGACCAGGGGGCAATACTGAGACCAGGGGGACAATACAGGGACACAGGCTCAATACAGAGACCAGGGGGCAATACAGGAGCACAGGCTCAATACAGAGACCAGGGGGCAATACAGGAGCACAGGCTCAATACAGAGACCAGGGTGCAATACAGGGGCACAGGCTCGACGCAGATACCAGGGGGGGGGCAAAACAGGGACACAGGCTGAATACTGAGGGGACATAGGCCAATACAGGGACACAGGCTCAATACAGAGACCAGGGTGCAATACAGGGGCACAGGCTCACTACAGAGACCAGGGGGCAATACAGGGGCACGGGCTCAATACAGAGACCAAGGGGGCAATGAGGGACACAGGCTAATTACAGAGACAAGGGTGCAATACAGGAGCACACACTCAATACAGAGACCAGGGGGGCAATACAGGGGCACAGCCTCAATACAGAGACCAGGGGCTCAAAACAGGGACACAGGCTTAAAACAGAGACCAGGGGGACAATACAGGGCCACAGGCTCAATACAGAGACCAGGGGCTAATATAGGGGTACAGGCTCAATACAGGCACGAGGGGGGCAATACAGGGACACAGGCTCAATACAGAGACCAGGGGGGCATTACAGGGGCACAGGCTCAATACAGAGACCAGGGGCGCAATACAGGGGCATTGGCTCAATAAAGACACCAGGGGCGCAAAATAGGGGCACAGGGTCAATACAGAGAATATGAGGGCAATACAGTGACACAGGGTTAATACAGAGACCAGGAGGGCAATACAGAGGCATTGGCTCAATAAAGACACCAGGGGCGCAAAATAGGGGCACAGGGTCAATACAGAGAATATGAGGGCAATACAGTGACACAGGCTTAATACAGAGACCAGGAGGGCAATACAGGGGCATTGGCTCAATACAGACACCAGGGGCGCAATATAGGGGCACTGGGTCAATACAGAGACCAGGGGGGCAATGCAGGGACATAGACTCAATACAGAGACCAGGGGAGGCAATACAGGGACACAGACTCAATACAGAGACCAGGGGGGACAATACAGGGACACAGGCTCAATACAGAGACCAGGGGGGCAATACAAGGACACAGTCTCAATACAGAGACCAGGGGGGCAATATAGGGGCACTGGCTCAATACAAAGACCAGGGGGGGGGGGCAATAAAGGCTCACAGGCTCAATACAGAACAGGGGGGCAATACAGGGACACAGGCTCAATACAGAGACCAGGGGGGCAATATAGGGGCACAGGCTCAATACAGAGACCAGGGGGGCAATATAGGGCAACAGGCTCAATACAGAGACCAGGGGAGGCAATACAAGGACACAGACTCAATACAGAGACCAGGGTGCAATACAGGGACAAAGGCTCAATACAGAGACCAGGGGGGCAATACAAGGACACAGTCTCAATACAGAGACCAGGGGGGCAATATAGGGGCACGGGCTCAATAGAGTCACAAGGGGGGTAATACAGGGGCACAGGCTCGATGCAGATACCAGGGGGGGGGGGCAAAACAGGGACACAGGCTGAATGCAGAGGAAACAGTGTCAATACAGAAACCTTTGGACAAAACAGGGACACAGGGTTATTACAGAGACCAGGGGGTAATAGAAGGGCACAAGCTCAAATCAGAGACCAGGTGGGCAATATAGGGATACAGGCTCAATACAGAAACTAGGGGTGGGGCACAATATAGGGGGCACAGGCTCAATACAGTGACTAGGGGTGGGACAGTACAGGGACCGAGGCCCAATACAGAGACCAGGGGGGCAATACAAGGGCACGAGCTCAATACAGAGACCAGGGGGGCAATAAAGGCTCACAGGCTAAATACAGAGACCAGGGGGACAATATAGGGGCACATGCTCAGTACAGGTACACAGGCTCAATAAAGAGACCAGGGGGCAATACAGGGACACAGGCTCAATACAGAGACCAGGGGGACAATATAGGGGCACAGGCTCAATACAGAGACCAGGGGGACAATATAGGGGCACTGGCTCAATACAGAGACAGTGTCAATACAGAATCCTTTGGACAATACAGGGGCACCGGGTTCTTACAGACACCAGGTGGGTAATATAGGGGCACAGGCTCAATACAGAGATTAGGGGTGGGACAATACAGGGACATAGGCTCAATACAGAGACCAGGGGGCAATACAGGAGCACAGGCTCAATACAGAGACCAGGGGGCAATACAGGGGCACAGGCTCGATGCAGATACCAGGGGGGGGGGGGCAAAACAGGGACACAGGCTGAATACGGAGGGGACATAGGCCAATACAGGGACACAGGCTCAATACAGAGACCAGGGTGCAATACAGGGGCACAGGCTCACTACAGAGACCAGGGGGCAATACAGGGGCACGGGCTCAATACAGAGACCAAGGGGGCAATGAGGGACACAGGCTAATCACAAAGACAAGGGTGCAATACAGGAGCTAACACTCAATGCAGAGACCAGGGGGGCAATACAGGGGCACAGGCTCAATACAGAGACCAGGGGCTCAAAACAGGGACACAGGCTTAAAACAGAGACCAGGGGGGCAATACAGGGCCACAGGCTCAATACAGAGACCAGGGGCTGATATAGGGGTACAGGCTCAATACAGGCATGAGGGGGGCAATACGGGGACCCAGGTTCAATACAGAGTCCAGGGGGGCAATACAGGGACACAGGCTCAATACAGAGACCAGGGGGGCATTACAGGGGCACAGGCTCAATACAGACACCAGGGGCGCAATATAGGGGATGTGTATAGGGCACAGGGTCAATACAGAGAATATGAGGGCAATACAGTGACACAGGCTCAATACAGAGACCAGGAGGGCAATACAGGGGCATTGGCTCAATACAGACACCAGGGGCGCAATATAGGGGCACAGGGTCAATACAGACACCAGGGGCACAATATAGGGACACAGGGTCAATACAGAGAATATGAGGGCAATACAGTGACACAGGCTAAATACAGAGACCAGGAGGGCAATACAGGGTCATTGGCTCAATACAGACACCAGGGGCGCAATATAGGGGCACAGGGTCAATACAGAGAATATGAGGGCAATACAGGGACACAGGCTCAATACAGAGACCAGGGGGGGGCAATACACTGACACAGGGTCAATACAGAGGGCACAAGCTCAATACAGACACCACTGCTTTACAGGGACAACTTGTATGTGATTTTATTCACCATTTCACTATTTCTAAGTTGTGGGTTGTGCTGCAATGATACTGATATGAACAGAACATAGAATAATGCCAGTCCATGTTAGTTTCATGGTACAATGCTACATCATTATGATACTCACCTTTCTGTATTTATTCTGTAGATCTGTTGTGCATGGTAGTTTGGAGAAGTCACCCTCACGTTGTGGTGTGGTGTAGTGAGTCCAGTGCAGTCCAGTCCCCTTCCAAGGGGTTATATATAGCCTGTGTCCTATATACAGTATAATCAAGGTACCTGCGAGGGGAGAGGACAGCAGGTGACCACAGGCCGGTTGCTGAATCAGTGGGGGTGAAAGTAGGGGGGGTTCCAACTGCAAAGACTCCATGCTTTTGGGGAAAGGGGAACTACAGCTTTGAGCTTACATCTCTCCAACCCAGCATGTCTGAGAAAATGCCACAATACTCAAATACTACCACACTTCCAAGACTTTCCCCTTTGTGCCTGCTGCATATTAGAGGCCTGCAATGTTTGAGAATAGAGAAACCTAGGCTAGTTGACCTGACATTGGCTGTCCATGAAGCCAACCTAGTGAACAAAAAACTTTATTTTACGTTCTTATGTGGTTACCCATACAAACTTTGGTACCTAATCATTTACGTTTCTCTTGGTTATAAATGTCCTCGAATGATGTTTACAAAAAGTGGAAAAGGACAAAAAGTTGGGGGGGTCGATACCTCTGAGGGATGACTTTATGGACATTTGCAGGATAATTTTGGACATGTTTATTGTGTTAATATTCCATAATAAATGAGATCACAAAACCCTCAAAAGTGGTATGGGTGGGAATCGAACCCACAGCCTTAACTACATGAATAGCGCACTTACTCATTGGGCCACCCCAGTGGGCACAGAACATTGAATCAACATCGATAAATGGTTGTCAATGTTGATTCAACATTGATTCAATGTTGATTCAACATTGGACTGAGTGTTGTGCCCACTGGGACAGGGCTTAATGATACAATACCAATTGAAGGCTGTATATAAAGTACCGGGCTACTTTTTCAACATGGATACTAAAACATCACATTTTCTGATTTAAAAAAAATCTAGTGCTCTATTTTGCTAGCACAGGCAGACCTAATTAAATACAGATGCAGCCTATACTTTTAGCAATGTTAGGTCTATGTTTAATGAGCAACGTGTGGTTTGCTAAAGGTCCCTATTATAAGGGTGGCGAGTGATAGGCAGACATACTGAATAGCAGTCAATGTCCACTGGATATCTGAGTCAGTGGCGCAATTGTCAAGGGTGCTGGTCTAGAATGGCAAGGTGGATAGTTTGACACTCATCCAAACTAATTACATTTTTATGTGACTTTGGGAAAAAAGACATCTATAGATGGATGATGTCTATGTAATATTGGTACATAAAATAATTATATATGAAGTCACGCATGCAACCACTGTGCTATGCAGTAATTTGAAAGTCGTACCCTCTGTAGCCCTCTGTGTATTACTGCTTCTTCATAACCTCAAAAAAACGTTTAAAAAAATGTCACAATAATGTTATATCTAAACGTTTCTATATAATGTTAATAGAACGTTATTTTGAGTCAACGTTTTAACGTCAGATAATGTCATATTTCCGTCATTCCCAAACGTTTTTCAAACCTTTAGAAAATGTTATTGTAATGTGAAATAACGTTTTCTTGTTTGCTGGGAAGAATTAGACAGTTACTGAGACTTTTGAAGGGTAGGTCCACTAAATCTAAAAAGGGAAATAACTAGAATGATATGCCCTGTATAAACTTGCATATGGAGCTCTGAGGGAGCTTCAGTGCTTGTGGCTGAAGAGAATTTTTTAGATTGTCTCTTTTTAGCACTCTGCCCCAAACTGCCATAGATGGCACCACTGTATTGGGATCTCACCACTCCATATCCATTTGGCTCCTGAACTAAACCAAAGTATGCACGAGTTTGACACCAGGGTGGGAAGCAATTCTTTCCCCCCCTAGGGTGAAAGTAAGCACCAGTGGGTTCTAGCAGTAGAGGATAGCGGAAAAGCAGTGTGCCTAGTGTGTGGGAGCATGTACTATTACTAGGTCATGAGGCCATAATTGGGGGGTACCCATGTCCCCTGTTGATTTACCAAAAATATTTGTACTCCATGTTCCTGTAAGTTGATAATTTAGATTTTCACTTTTTAATTATTGTGTAGATTTCCTGTTGTTTTTAAGATAATTACCATGTCAGTGGGGTCAGGTTTGTTAGGTGATTTACATAAAAGTCCACTTTCCCACTTAAAATTTAGTGGTCTGGTGTCATATCTTTGTAAATGTATTTGACAAAATCTTGTCGTGAGAATGCCACTTTAAGGAAAGTCTGAGCTTTCCAAAGCTGAAAGAATTGAGTAAATATTCCAATTAGAACCAAAGTTAGGACTATTTTTTTAAATAGATTTTGCAGTGCAATATTACCCTAAACCCCTTAGCATAGATATACCGATCTATTAAATGATGTTTTTTCTTGGATCTATACACCCACAAACCCCTCAGAATACACCAAACTCAAGGTGGAATTCCAAAATCTTCCTGGAGCAATATGCCCACCGAATGCACTAATCTGAGAGTAAATTAAATGACCATAATCTTACCCAAAAACTGTATCCTTAGCACAGCCATAGCGGGCTTATGCGTATAGTAAAAAGGGCTACCTGAAAGCCAAGATTTTGCGTTTGCATTGGAAACAATACGCTATGGCAGTGCACCTCCAGAAAGTACCGGCAGTCTTAAGGAACCAAATTTTCTCAAAATGTCTCACGATGCCCTCAAAATATACCAATCTACCGATAGAATTACAAAATTCTGCTGGAACAATATGCCCCCTCTCAAAACACGGCACACTGTACCAATCTGAGGGTATGTTCAAAGATTTTCCTAAAGCAACATGGTTTAAAATGATCAGATACATCTAAGTTAACTACGTAATAGGTGAAATTTCTAAGTTTTTTCCTGGGACAACATGCTCTTCAAATCATCATAGTACATCTATCTAGAAGGTAGAAGTTCCAAATATTTTGTGAGCAGTATGCTCCCAAACCCCTCAGAATATATCATTAAAAAAAAGGAAATCCAAAGTTTTCTTGGAGCACTATACCCCAAAATGTTCATAAAAACACCAATCTAAAAGTAGAATTTCAAAACATTTCTAGAGCATTCTAAAGTTATTTTCCAGGAGCAATGTGCCCAAAACAGAATTTGACCTGAAACACCACAGAGGACACCAAACTAAAGACAGAAATATCCAAATTCTCCTTGATTTCACACCCAAAATTCACCTACGGTAATTTTTTTAAATAGTTATTTATAGCGATTCATGATCCTGAACTACTACCCGCCACACACAAATCTAGTTAATGTGTGCCAGTTTGAAAAACTTTGCTCCAAAGATTTCTAGGTTTGCTCCAGCATATCACAACATGCCCAGCCCTGTTGCATACAAGTTCTATGGGGCAGGGCCCATAGATACTTCACATGTGTAGTTGTATGTGTATATGATTTTCATCCAAATGCAGTGTGTCTCCTCTGAGCCTCCGGTCTGCTTATTGGATATTACACATCTGGCTATTCATTTCCAGCAACATGTCGAATATACCTCTACTAATAAGTGTGTCGGACATGTTCAAAGTTAGCTAACCTTAGGGTTTCAGAAAAGCAAATGTCATGTGAGATTTCTGCATCTGTACAAGCTTACACATCTCCAAAATTATATAGTCCGGTGGTGGAACAAGGATTTGGGGCCTGACCCAGAATTCTCCGATATAGTTTTTTTCTCTGCTGATTCTTCATCTAGGGGGTCTGGGTGACCATTTCCTGCGTGATGTATTTGTGACGGCTTTGGGGAAATTGAGATATTCAAGATGGCCGCCACAATTCAATAAAAATCTTGAAAAGTGCATATCTCAACTTCTAATCTACTTAGAGACACAAATAAAAGGTCTAAAAGTACATTTCTGTGGTCAGGGAATCCAATCATGCCATCTAAAATCATTTATATGGCAGCCATTTTGTATTATATCCAAGATGGCTGCCGGAATTCAATAAAAATCATTAAAAGTGCATATCTCTGCTTCTAATCAACTTAGAGATACAAATGAAAGGTCTAAAAGTATGTTTCTGTGGTCAGGGAATCCAATTATGCCATCTAAAATCATGTATATGGCAGCCATTTTGAAATATATTCAAGATGGCTGCCGAAATTCAATAAAGAATCTTGAAAGGTGCATACCGTAGTGGCTTGAATAAGCGCAGGGGTCTCAAATAAGCGCAGGTCTTGAATAAGCGCAGGGTAAATGAGGGTATTGAAATGAAAATTTAGGCCATTTTTGTATCTTGAAAAGGCACAGGTCTTGTATAAGCGCAGGGTAAATGGTACCATCGAAATTAATAAGCGCAGGTGCGCTTATTCAAGCCACTATGGTATCTCTGCTTCGAATCAACTTAGAGACACAAATAAAAGCTCTGAAAGTATATTTCTGTGGTCAGAGAATCCAATCATGCCAATTAAAATTAAACGTATGGCAGCCATTTTGAATTATTCATCAGTTTGCACCATGTGTGCCACATCCTCTACATGAGGCATACTATATACCAAAGTTATCACAGTGAAAATGTTCATTCATTAATGATGAGATGTAATTTAATCACATAGATGGAACCAAAATATAAGGACATAGGCCTACATGTGTCTGAATGCATTAACTCTTTCCTACCAGCTATTGCATTAATGCCCTACCTGATAAATAATGGTTGGTGCATTAATGCAATATGAGTAGGGCATTTTTGGTTATAAATACTATTATCCTGAGCACCCTCAACAAATCTTTTGAACAGATATGACCTGTTATTATGGTACCATATGAAAGGAAATTCCATACAGATTGCAAATCAGTCATTTGTAAACATGTGTCACAAAAACCAATTCTCATATTAAACTCAATATAACCCTATATGTTAATAGTTCTGAGTCTTGGGCCTTAATCTGCCATTTTCTGGGGAGTTTACACTATCATAGAGCCGGCTGGAAACAAGACACTCCTTCTTCTCCCTCCTCTGAGTCCCCATAACTGGTATGTCCTTGTAACTGTTCTCTAGTAAAATTGTACAAGATATTGTGTATTGTGGCAACTGTATCTCTGAGGTTTGCAAAGTAGTGAGCTACCACAGGTGTATCTGATTAGCTTGGGAAAGAGAAACAATTTCAGCAACTGTCTTGGAGATCAGAGAGTTATTATTTCTGTTTGGCACTAAACATACTCATTTATCTAAATAGAAAGCCACACTTGAGGATGTGGTATACATCTGCTGTAGTCAAACAATAAAGTATATTCATGTATACATAGAGATACTGCACAGGATCTAGTTGAAGGATATGAATCTCATTGGTATGTTTCCATATTGACGTGTGGCATGTGACCCTAAGTGCAGCACAGCCATCAAGACATGCATCATTTGCACTGTAATGTCTATCTGACATCTTGACTCTGAGTGTATTTTTGAGGACTGATTTAGATTTTGCCTCCGTCATATTTCCCAGATCATCAGGCATTATCTAGAGTGGAATATGGTATCAACTCATGAGCCATTAAATTCTTTATGTTGGATTTCATGAGGGGCTTCTCCTTTATTCTCCAATACATCTATGCTAAAGCCCTTGACAACCTCTTTACATGAGAGTATGTTATGGTTTTAAGGGTTTCCAGATCCAAGTTAGTTCCATTAATTCCCCCTGGAGCATGTTTCTGCCTCATGATGGTTGACTCAATAACCATGTCATTTGTTGGCATTTCGTGGATGCTTCACACAAATCATCAGGCAAATCATTCATGGATCTCATATATTATGATGCATATCTGGGATGGCTAGAGTGGTTGGTGGCAAAGAACAAATGTATCATATCCTTGACACATGCTTGATGCACTAGTCAGACTCTTGCTCAGCTCTTACGTATCTCATAACTATGAGAATGGGTTAATTCAAAATGCTCTGACAATATCTAAATCCCATGATAGACCTCTGCCTGTGATCAGCTTGCCTATATCATACTCATGAGGACATGCATTCCACCTGCTTCTCCCAGAATACATGAACAGCTATATGATACAGCTGTTGATCTGCAGTGGATATTATATAGGCTTGGCGTGTTGATTTAATAAGTTGTTTGACCTTCATCATGGGTCTCATTATGGTATTTCAGTCTGCAGGTGATTTGTCCATTAGTGGAAGGGTCCTCTGTAATGCACTTCTGCTATTGGACGATCTATTGTGAATGGGGGCTGTAGTGTGCCAGTGTATTATGTTTTGGGAATTACCTGAGGCAGATTGTGTACCCTCCAACAGCTATCTCTGGTTCATTAATTAGTTCATATTCCATCACTAAATCTGTCGCCATGACAGATAATCCCATTATAAATGTCTTATATTTATTCAAGTCTTACATTTACTCGATTTGTAAAACAGTGTAGACTTTTAATTAATTTTTGGGTTATATCATAAATTATTCAAAATGGCTGCCATATATACATGATTTTAAATGGCATGATTGGATTCGCTGACCACAGAAATATACTTTCAGAGCTTTTATTTGTGTCTCTAAGTTGATTCGAAGCAGAGATATGTACCTTTTAAGATTCTTTTTTTGAATTACGGCAGCCATCTTGAATATATTTCAAAATGGCTGCCATATGCATGATGTTAGATGGCATGATTGGATTCCCTGACCACAGAAACATACTTTTAGACCTTTCATTTGTATCTCTAAGCTGATTAGAAGTAGAGATATGCACTTTTCAAGATTTTTATTGAATTCCGGCAGCTATCTTGGATATAATGCAAAATGGCTGCCATATACATGGCTGCCATATACATGATTAGATGACATGACTGGATTCCCTGATAACAGAAATGTACTTTTAGACCTTTTATTTGTGTCTCTAAGTAGATTAGAAGTTGAGATATGCACTTTTCAAGATTTTTATTGAATTGTGGCGGCCATCTTGAATATCTCAATTTCCCCAAAGCCGTCACAAATACATCACGCAGGAAATGGTCACCCAGACCCCCTAGATGAAGAATCAGCAGAGAAAAAAACTATATCGGAGAATTCCGGGTCAGGCCCCAAATCCTTGTTCCACCACCGGACTAATACCAGAAAGATGGAAGAGTTCCTAAATAGTGTGACTGTACCAATACAATAATTGCTGTATGTAGTACTGGGGCCCTTGATGGGGGGTCCCCATGTCGCATGTCGATTTTAAGAAATGGCCATGTCGCACGTCTATGTCGCTTAAAAATGCCCATGTCCCATGTCAATTTTAAGAACTGTCCATGTCCCATGTCACTATCTTTTTAAGCCTCATGTCGCATGTCACTAGGCCTCATGTCGCATGTCGAATTTAAGAAATGCCCATGTCGCCATGTCGAATTTAGGGGTCTAGGGCCATAGTACTGTTGCAGTATGAGGGAATTATGCATGACCTTTATTGGTTAGGTCCATGGGACCTGGTATGCTTTAGTTCTCTTTTTCTCCACACCTTGTCAGGTCGCTTCACACCTCCTCTGTCGCTACGCTATGTTGCGTGTGTGTGCTGTTGGGTGGGTGGGCTAAGGAGGGGGGGAGGGGGGGAGGGGGGAGGGGGGGGCTGTCAGGTCGTGATGGCAAAGTTGCTTTAAAGGGACAGTGTATAAGTGGGTTTGTCCGCCATTGCTGGCCGTTTTAGCTGACCTTTGAACCTCTTTTGCATAGTGGATCCCGCCCACAGGTCACTGCAAGTCATGGTATGCAAAATACACAAGAATCTAGGTCACCTGAAGTGACCTCGGTGTGCCAGTATTAGTACACCTGCATTATTTGTGGAATGGAGTGGCCATTATTATATACATTGTTTGGGGGGGGGGGGCAGGTAAAGGGTGGCTGACAGGTAGGAGTCGGGTGGTGGAGGGCATCTCTGCACAGCCAAAAATAATTATCTCATTTCAAGAAAATAAGATTATTAGACTCGACTGGCAGACAACCACTTGTTTTAAGAAAAAATATTTTGAAATGAGATAATCATCTTTGGCTACCGGGTATGTACCTCCGACCCTCCCCAGCTAACAAAAAAGCGTTATTTTACGTCAAAATAACGTTTTAAAACTTTATAACGCTATGCCATAGTAAGGAGCCTTAGAGAAACATTATATAATGTTATAAAATGTTGTACAACGTTTTTTGTTTACTGGGTCCCCTATCCCATAGTTACTACTGTTCTCTCCCTCACACACTCCATTGAGCCCCCTCCTTTACCATCCAATGCCAAAAACTCAATAGCCCCTTTCCAAATACAGTACCCTAACCATCACATATCACACTGCAAGCTAGCCCCCCCCCCCCCCCTATTTGTATACATGACCACTCCCTTACCTGACACTATCACCCAAGTCGGACTCAGTGGTGCCTGCAGAGTTATATAACCAATCAGTGCAGTGCCACTTGACCCCCACGACCCATGGTAGGCTGCACAGCTCTACTGGTAATAACAGCCCCCTGGTCCGCCACCCTACCTTTACAATAAAGAAGGTTACATATAGGATTCTGCTACGTCACAGTGTGGTGACTGCAGAGGGGTTTTCAGCGACCTGGCGACCTGGGCTGTTTTCCAGGCGCCTTTTCGACCTGGTGCAATAATTTAAGCGACCTAGTGACTTCTGGATGAATTTGGCTATAGTAGAAATAGTCTATGAAAGCGACTTTCCAACTTTAGGCCCTGAATTTCGGCGACTTTCCGACCTGAGGGGGGACCCCTCTGGACCCCCAGTGTGGGCAAACAGAGCCTACACGTGGTTAGGTAGCCTCACCATGATAGCCACACACTAGTGCCGCTAGTGTAAAGTTTTAAACTGCCAGTCAGCTGTATTTAGTTTGCAGATTTCAGGTATAACATTATGCCAAAACGTTAGATGTGTAACCATAGTTAAACGTTATAAAAACATTATTTTATGGTTTTCTAAAAGGATTTGATCTATAATTTTATATGGTCAGAGAAAAGCTGGTCCAAGTGAGATTCCAACCTATGGCCCAGTACTGACGTATTATCATAAGTCCCATGGGACCTTTAGCAACCATTTCAAAGCTCATAAAATATAGACGTGATGTAGTCCAATGTATCTCTCAACCATTGCCACCAATGGTCCGTAAGGACCGAACCTGGGAGAAGGCATGACAGGTACTCAGCCCTTTATATACTGTGACCCGGGGTTTAATGCGCTATGTCAGGTTAGGTAAAGGTCCCTAATATACCACCAAACCTCACCTCTTATTTACAGTGCTATAACATAGGGCTTGCTGCTGATATACTAAGTTAGAAAACACATAATTATAACCCCCATAATCTCAAAAGTCATTTTCAAGGTGGTATGGGTGAGCCTCGAGGCATCAACCTTCCAATTACAGGTATTACATTCTAGCCAGGGTGCTGTTTCTCAAATTTGCAGAGGTCCGCAATACACATTCCATATATTTGTGACGAAAATAAATATGATGAATCAAGACATTTTTCGGTACTTAAGCATAGAAATACGGATCCCCGTATATATTTGCGGACCTCCGCAAATTTATGAAAGCAAATTTGCAGGGATCCTCAAATTGGTGAAGAAACAGCTCCAAGAGGCCTCAGAGGTGTCCAGCAAAAGTGTTATGTACACCTGTAATAGCTTTAGGGGTCAGGCTGGTCGTCCTGTGGCCGGCTCCATTACTTAAGCTTGTACCAGCGAGACAAGCACTGATAACACCGGTCACATGGGTACCAGCTGTTACATAATGCACCCTAAGAATTCCGCAGTGAAGGCGAGGGAATTATCTCATTGGTTAATAATGCATCCAGCTACACGCCTTATCCTCTGCCTCTCCTGCTCCATATCAAGGACATATCTTCATTGAACCGTGATGACCTAGTTCTACACTAGGGTGCCACCTGGTGTGTGCTCTTGGTAGTTATGGACTGGGTCAACTGGGCGTGACCAATTGCAGGGGCAGAAGCGCCAGTAGTGGTAGGCTGAGGTATACACTGACTCTTTAACTAAGGAGAAGACCAATGCAGCAAGAAAGGGTGACTTTTTCAAAATAAAGTTGGGTTTACATTGGTTTTAGCAGAATCCTTACAACATTATTTCTAATGGCTAAGTTTACAAACGTTTCATATCAGGAGACTCACAGGACAATTCTCTTTCAAACAGTGTACATTAGAATGGAGGATTTTGAGATTATATGATGAATTTGTAGGTCACGGTGACAAAATTGATTAAAAACTTTATCAACAACTTTTCTGAAAAGTCACCCTTTCTTGATGCATGGATCAATTATAGGGAACATCCGTCAGGGAAAGTGTATGATTTGCCAGTGTTTGCTCCGAGACTAGTGGAGGAACCACAGATGACAAGTTACATGGTACCGGTTAATCCGTGAAAGAACTTTGGCTGTTTCCCTGCCTCACGCGAAGGGAGCGGATGTTCGCACCAACGACGAAGGAGTCCGCGACAACCCAGGGAAACAGCGTATGAAGGAACTATGGATTTCTCAGGCATTTCACCACTGTCGCCTGCCTAATCGCGTGCTATAACCAAAGTACCGGGACTTCGGGACATACAGTGTAAAATCGGTAGAATAATCTGGTAGAATTAACGTGTTTAATTGAGAAGAAAGGGACGGCTGGTGAGTATGCGGTTGCCCAATTGTAATTAACGTCCGATATGTTGGTGTCCAGACCTCTCAACTTTTGGTGGGCCCAAAGAGGGCTAGCGGTATACGCACGTCCGCCGTGTGTACAGTGTCACTATACACACGACGGTCGTCGTGTAGAGTGGTTGCTGAAGAGTGCTATACACATGTTTTTAGCCTGATTCCCCTATAAGGCGGTGAACTAATGTGGACATTTTTGGGTATGTCTAAGTAGACCTACTGATCCCATATTTTTACTCTACTGAATAAAGGTCAATATGCCCTTCATTCAGTACAAAGTCTGGTACTAGAAACAGCTTCGACTTCCATACATAGGTTTTAGCCTGCTTCCCCTATAGGGCAGCGCAGCTACTGTGGTACGCTTTGGGTATGTATAGGTAGGCCTACTGATAATATCCTTTAATTCTACTGAATAAAAGTCAATATGCCCTTTATTTAGTAGATGTATGTGGATACCTACATTTGTCTCCTCTATAAAGGGAAAGATGGGAATGTGGTACGCTGCCCCACCCACCTGTACATGTATGGATATCTACATTTGTCTCCCCTATAAGGGGAAGATGGGACTTGTGGTACGTTGCCCCACCCACCTGTACATGCATGTGGATACCTAGTTTTGTCTCCCCTGTGTCCTACTGTAGATGGAAGCAGCACATGGTTGTGCTGACATAAGCACCAGTGCAGTAGTACCTACCCACGTGGTAGGCCCGTAATTTAGATCTTCTGCAACTTATGATGACCCAAATACAACACTTATGGTACTATTAGGATTACGGGGTTGATCTAATCACGGATCATGGTATTTCACAGATGAAATGCTCTCTGTGGAACACCCCTGTTAGGACACCAACCTGTCACTAGGCAGTGGCAGCATTTGTAGGCACGCTGACATAAGCTTCAGGCCAGTGTGTGTGTGTGTGTGTGTGTGTGTGTGTGCGTGTGATCGAGGGGGAGCGGGGGGGGGGGGGGGCTGCCCAGGGGGGGCCACTCCCACATTTATGGATACCATGTGCGTACATCACCCTGAATTTTGACCCCTTTTACCGGGACAAAAATCCACCAAAACACCCCCCTTTTGGCGGGATAACCCCCTTAAAGTGACCAGAAACGGACCCTCTATTGGCAGCAAACTCTAAATTGGGCAAAATTGGACCCCTTTTAGCGGGATAGATCCATGAATTGGCCAAAATTGGACTTCTTTTAGTGGGATACCACCCTGAATTTGGGGACAAATTAGCACAAAATGTACCCCCTTTTACAGGAACTTTTGGACTTTTTGATTGGCTATTCTTGGCCTAAAAACATGCCCCTTTTGCCCCAAAATGGCCTAAAAAGGGCCCCTAATGACGGGTCCGGCCCGTCGGTGGGGCCCAAAAAGGACCCCTCTCCCGGGTTTTTGTGTACGCACATAGTTACTATAGAACACATAGGAAGTGGCCCCCCGGGGGGGGGGGGGGCTGTTACAAAAGTAGCAGGCCCCATACACAAACAATCATGTAGATTTCCGTATACCTAATCAAGAGGGCAATGAGTGGCTGCCACTTCTCACCGGGCCCAGGGGTGTTGATTTCAGCTCGCCCCTTACAGCTACAGTAGGACAGTGAAAGGCAAAGGGGTATTCCATGACATATAGGCCCTACACACTGCTGGGAGGTGATGGGTTATGGCAAATGCATGGCCTAACTCTGCTTAACTGCACTGAATAAAGCGGAATATTGCCTTCATTTGGTAGGGTAGAAGTAAATATGTTACCTATTTTTTTGTTGTTGTTATGTACCTCATAACGGTTTATTGCCATGATTTTCAGAACAAGATTTTTGGGTCCGGGTGAAGATCACAAATTTCAGGTAACATCGAGTATACAAGAAGGTTATAATGACACCCAGTTTTGCTGCAAGCAGACTATAACAATTCAGTTCATGTACAGATGGTATGATGTATATACAATGTGATTAAACATATGTTCAGGATTACATGTTCATATTTACAGGAGAAATATTGGGCCGTTTCCAATTATTATTATCACAGTGTGCTTATCACAGATTTTCGGAAATTCCATATCACAGTTTACTTATTTGTTATACAATTGCAAAGAGTTTATCCAATTATGCTTAAAAAAGAACGGACATTTGTGGTCTCCCTGCCCGAGCCATCATTTTTCCTTCAGTTTTTTCCTCTTTGGCCTCTTGAAGTACGTGCCCAGGAAATGTTTTAACTGGAGTTTAAATGTAGCTTTGTTTTCACACAGTTTGACTTTTGGGGGAAGACTGTTCCATTCCATCGCCCCTCTATAGAAAGGGCTTTTACGATAGAATTCAGATTTCGGTCTTCTGAGGGTAAAGTTAGGCAAAAAACTACTTCTAGTTCTAGGATTTAGTTTTTTTGGTAGTTTCTGTGAACGTGAGAAAAACTTAGAAACCAGCATTTCTTTTCTTCTGAGGGCGGGGAGCGGCGTAGAACAGTCAGAATGCAACTTAGAGATGGAATTTCCCCTAATTTGCTTTTTTAGACAGCATCGTGGGCATCTGTTTTGTATTCTGCCAATTTTTGTTTGCCATTTTTGGGTGCTGGAGTCCAGTAGAAAAGAGCAATAATCAAATTTCGGCAAAATAGTCTGCTTAAAGATTAGAATGGCAGTGTCAACAGAAATACTATACCTAACCTTCCCTAGCTTAAAAGTGAGAAAATTGGTCGCATCTCTTACCGACTTGGCATGTTCTTCAAAAGTCAGTGCCCTGTCTAATATTGCGCCAAGATAGCTGAAGGCTTTAACTAGAGGTATTTCTATACCATTTATAACTGGGAGAGTCTTAGGACATTTATAGCAGGAGAAAAGTACTAACCCTTCATTTTCTACTGAATAAAGAGAATATCAACCTCCATTTTCTACTGACTAAAGGGCATATCGACATTTATTCAGTAGAGAAGTATGGGAGAACTCAGCCTTCATTTTCTACTGAGTAAAGGGCATAGTATAGTTTTGACCTTCATTCAGAGGTTTGTGGTACGATTTTTACTTGTACAGGTGGTTGGAGCAGCGTACCACTACTCCCATTTTCCCCTTATAGGAGACAGGTTTGTGGTACAATTTTTACATGTACAGGTGGGTGGAGCAGTGTTTCTCCACAAATTTTCGGAGGTCCGCAAATTTGCAGAGGTCCGCAAATATATTTATGGAGCTCCGCAAATATATACGGATGTCCGCAAATATATACGGAGGTCCGTATTTGTATGCTTAAGTACCAAAAAGGCATATAGGTCTACATTTGCGGACCTCCATAAATATATGGAGAGTGTATTTACGGACCTCCACAAATTTGCGGACCTCCGCATATTTGTGGAGAAACAGCATCCAGCTGTGTTGCACTGGTTAACCTAAGGTCGTTTGGTGGTGCTGCATTGCGGCCCTTAAAAGGAGTTGTTTTATACAAGGAGTCTACAGGCAGAGTTTCAGCTCCGTATGGCCATTATTTATCAAGTTACAGAAGAAAAGACATTTTTTGGTATAATTTCTTTGAAACTCAATATTTGTTTTTTATTCATTTTTTCATCATAAAGGTAGAAGTTGGACTTTACTTATCTATTCGTTAAAATAATTCTAGGGCCATTTTTTTACATATATATATATGCACTTTAAAAAAGGGGCTTTTTCACCCAGGGTTGATACAGGTCACGTGTAGAGGGGTCTGGGTGAATAATGACCACCTAGGCCTACTGTAGCCTAGACTATTGAAAAAAAGGGGAGAGGGTGCTCTAGGCAATTTTATCAATGTAGGCCTACTAATGTAGCCCAGACTATTGTTAAAAGGGGGGGGGGGGCTGCTATAGGCAATTTTATCAATGTACGCCTACTAATGTAGCCCAGACTATTGAAAAGAAAAGGCGGGGGGGGGGTGCTGTAGGCAATTTTATCAATGTAGGCCTACTAATGTAGCCCAGACTATTGAAAAAAAAGGGGGGGTGCTATAGGCAATTTTATCAATGTAGGCCTACTAACTATAACCTAGACTGTTCAAAAAAGGGGGTGCCAAAAACTCAAGATTGTCTGATTTCCTTGTGTGATATCTAGGGTGTAATAATCAAAATTACAATTTGGAAAATTTTATCAATGTAGGCCTACTAATGTAGCCCAGACTATTAAAAAAAAAGGGGGGGGACGCTATAGGCAATTTTATCAATGTAGGCCTACTAAGTGTGACCGAGACTGTTCAAAAAAGGGGGTGCCAAAAACTCAAGATTGTTTGATTTCCTTGTGTGATATCTAGGGTGTAGAAATCAAAATTACAATTTGGAAAATTCCAAGATGGCTGCCAAGATGGCCGCCAACAACTCAAGATTGTCAGATTTCCTTGTGTAATACATGGATTTCAGGGTTATCTAGGGTGTAGAATCCATATTTTGGGTCAAAATTACAATTAGGAAAATTCCAAGATGGCTGCCAAGATGGCCACCAAAAACTCAAGATAATCTGATACCCTTGTGTGATACATGTATTGTAGGCTTATCTAGGGTGTAGAATCCATATTTTGGGTCAAAATTACAATATGGAAAATTCCAAGATGGCTGCCAAGATGGCCGCCAAAAACTCAAGATTGTCTGATTTCCTTGTGTAATACATGGATTTTAGGGTTATCTAGGGTGTAGAATCTATACTTTAGGTCAAAATTACTATTTGGAAAATTCCGAGATGGCTGCCAAGATGGCCACCAAAAACTCAATATTTCCTTGTGTGATACATGGATTTTAGGGTTATCTAGGGTGTAGAATCCATATTTTGGGTCAAAATTACAATAGCTCTCTAGCAACATAGCCCACTCCTTTAGATAACATTAGTGTTACTCTATAGTAGCTATAGTTTTAAACCGCTATATATTTTATGGCCGGGGGGGGTGGGCATTTTTTTTTTTTTTTTGAAGTAGATTTATTGGATCTAATTGGCAAGCCAAAAACTAGCTCGGGCACGTTGCCCTTCTGCCGCTAGCACCCCTAACTATTACATTGTTTCTTAGCGGTCTTGTATATGTTAAGCTATGACTCCAATACTTTTACAATATATCAAAAGAATCCATGTGTGTTCATTATAAAAAACTATATCGGTACATCATAAATGGCAAACCAGCAATGAGATGAGATGAGATGAGTTTTGAAGGCATGTTATATTTTATGTGATTTTATACAGCATTTATAAAACAATTAGGGTAGTCCTTCTCAATGGCTACTTTAAATTTCCAAAGGGTCTCTATTAAAGTGTACATAGGTTTCAGGTTATTCCACCTTGTAATAGCTCTATACATACAACTTCTAATGACAATGGGTTTAAGCGATCTAAGTACACGTAAACGTCTTCCTATGTGAAATCTAGTGGCAATTTCTCTTACATCCAGATATTTTTCACATTGTGCTAGGGTATATGCATAATACAATAAATGCTTATCTCTCCTATGTATTAACCAGTCGCATGTACTCTTATTATGCATTTGAACAGTAGTCATAAGGGTTTTTTTCTCTAATTTAACATTATATACCGTACGCAGACCTTTATTTTGTAAGCCTTGGATTTCTTCTGATTCCCCCTTATTTTCCCTATCCCATATAAAATCTGCATAATCCAGTGTTGGACGTACCATAGATGTGTATATAGTGAGAGCAGTATCACAGTCTGTATGGTAGCGTATCTTACCCAACTGCCTTACTTTATGACGACAGTTTGTTAGTACATTTTTCCTATGCTCTATAAAGTTTAGGCCTGAGTCTAGCGTAACACCAAGATATGGAAAGGTTTCTATTCTCTCAAGTATAACATTATTAAGGGTTAAAACAGGATTCAGATGTCTAAAGTTATTATAATACATCCATTTTGTTTTTTTCTCATTAACTGTGAGGCTATTTTTCTTGCACCATGTTGATAAGGCATTTAAACAAGACTGCATTTTTTGAGGTGAGTTAACAGAAATAACTGCATCGTCTGCGTACAATGTAATATGAAAATTTTCAATGTCCGGTAATGAATTTATATAAATAGAAAATAATACAGGACCACAAACAGAACCCTGTGGAACGCCATAGGATATAGGTTTAAAGGAAGAAACACAGTCATTAGCTATCGTACACTGAGTCCTGTCTGTTAAATAACTTTCAAACCATCTACATGTCCTTTCGCTAAGACCAAAACCTGCAAGTTTTTTAAGAAGTATAGAATGGGAAACGGTATCAAAAGCTTTTTTATAATCTAAGTAGAGGGACAGTGTTGATTTATTATTAACTATGTTCTCTATTATATTATTAAGATGTGCTGTTATAGCTGTGATAGTAGAGTGGCCAGATCTATATCCGTGTTGAAATTTCGAGAGGAGTCCATGTGTTTCCATATATTTCTGTAACCTAGTGCATACAACTTTCTCATATAATTTACCTGGGAGAGGGAGGAGACTAATTGGTCTCAAATCACTTACATCTAAAGAATTACTTTTCTTGGGGATGGGTACAACAGTTGCAGATTTCCAGTCCTTAGGGAAATGACATTCGCTTAGACACTTATTATAAACATGCATGATAATATCCGGTATACTAAGAAAAGCATCCTTTAATACATATGCCTTTATGTGCTTGATGCTTGATGGCTTGTTATCCTTAATGGATTTTATTAACTTAATCGTCTCAACATAGCTCATGGGCTGTAATAGGTCTGTCAAGTACAGAGGTACATTTGCCGGACTCACATAGTTAGTATGTATGTCAACAGGTGGCAGCTCTGAGGCAAGTTTCTGACCAACTTCAGCGAAAAAAGTGTTAATAAAGTCACAGCATTCATTTGAGGGTATCAATTGGTTTGTAAGGCTATTTTTTAACTTCAAAAGGGTAGATTTAGTTTTAACCGGTAATAATTTTCTAATTCCTTCCCAAAATTTCGCTGGGTCATTTTTTCTATGTGCTAATAATACATCTATTTTATCCTTCCTACTATAAAAAATAAGACTCTCCACTCTATTTCTATAAAAGTCTGCAATACGACGGTCATCCACACTGTTAGTACGCCTCGCATCCCTATACAGTGTGTCCCTGTTTTGCATCTCTTGAATAATTGCTGGCGTCAGCCATTCGGGTGTATATACCGGTAGTACAAGGGTTCTAATAGGACATATAGTATCAAGACATGCACGTATCACAGAAATCACTTTGTTCCACAGAGCATCAGGGTTATCTATAATAACAATGTCATCCCATTTAACATTTAATAACATCTTTTTAAAAGCTAGCATGTCATATTTCTTATAAGATCTGGCTTTTACTATTTTCTTCTTTATCTTAGTGCGTTCACATTTAATTAAAATAAAAACAGGCGTGTGGTCCGCAATATGGTAGTCTATGGTCCCAAACTCACATACATTGTGTATACGCTCATTAATATAAATATGGTCTAACAAGGTGCCTGATGCAGGTCTTGTGATCTCATCTATTAGTTGACACATGTCATTATTAGTACAAAACTGTGAAACTTCTGAATCTTCTATTTCTTTGCGGGATAGCAGGTCTACATTAAAATCACCTATACAGAGTATTTTTCTATTTTTTGTAACAGTTGACTTTAACTCGGTTAGCTTCTTATACAATGACTGTAGGCTATTTTTATCCTTCTTAGGTGGTCTATAACATACATATATTTTATATTTAATCTTACCAATTTCAATATCTACACATAATATCTCATAATCAGGCGTTATACAACAAGAGTTAGTGTCAATTGCCGCTGTGTATGTGTCTCTCATATAGAGCATTAAACCTCCAGCAGTCTTATCTAAAACAGGGTATCTATCAAGGCGAAAGAATTGATAACCAGGGAGGGACATCATAGTGTCAGTTACTGTAGGATTTAACCATGACTCAACAACACCAGTCATGTCCGTATGAGAAATAAATTTCTTAATATTAACTCTTTTTGGGTAGGCTGATCTAGCATTAATACAGGTGAAAAGTAGACCCTTGGATGTACATATGTTATTTAAGAATACCATTGGACATCAATCGACAATTTCTATGGTGCATGTTTGTGAGGTGAGATGAGGGTGACATATGCTGATGATCGTATCTTATAGTACCCGGTATCATGGCTATGGCAGGCAAAGAGAAGCTGTGCGCCCCGGCATATAAAGAACCCTTTTAAAAACTAGGGGAGTATACAGACTAGAAGTGATACAATCTGAGATGTGAATAATTGCATTTAAATTCACTTAAATAGTTTCTTCTTAAGGCTCTCATACAGGTTAAATTAGTTACATAATTTTCAGCATATTTTAAACAAAAACAAAAAATAGCAAGAAAGCAATGAAGAAGAGAGAAAAAATATGGACGGGAATAACAAATACAAATACACAGCGCTATATCAGGCTAACAGCTGATTCGTTCTTATGTAACATCACATCACTGGGTCAATCTATTCTGGGGGACTGCCCGCTGTACTAGTCCCTATATATACAAGGGTGGTTATTTATAGACACCATGCTCTAACATAGCGGGATGTTGACCCTATTCCCCGAGTGTACATATTTATATGTAGGACCACTATATGTTATACAGTTCTTAGCATAGAGAGCCAAGCGCGTGGTGTATGTGTATTCACTTAGGAGGGGTCTTCTTGCCAGACAAGAAACCTTTAATTCTGTCCTGGAGTTGGTGACTACTGTCCTTATTCTTCTTGTGTGGATCCACTCTGTTTGACTTCTTCGTGTTTGAGCCGCTGGTTTCAGCCCTGGAGGAGGATTGGACGCTACTGCTCTGGGTTAGACTTGTACTTGCAATCTGAGTCCTTGGTGGAGTGATAACGTGTGGAGAGAGTGGGGCCAGCTTGAAAGGTATGCCACCTCCTGTTCTATAACCCGCAGCGGCTTGTGCGTAGGCAGATGATGCTGATTTTGCCATCATATTAATTAAGTCCTGATCCAACCTAGCGTCCTGTGGGGGTGTGGTTCCTGGAGGAGGAGGGGCAGGCTTCTTGGTGGCAGTCGTTGTTACATCAGTGCACGGGGTCTGCACCACTGATATTGCTGGTACGACTTCAGGTGATGCTACTACTACTACTGGAGGTGCTGGAGGGTGATCAGGTACCTGTGGGTGGGCGTCAGCGTTGTCAATCTGTCCAGTTGGTTGCTGGGGCGCGGCAGGGGGTGGGGTGGTCTGCTTCTTTGAAGAGGGATTTTCTATCCCAAACAAGTCCTTACGCACATCCATAAGTATGTACCCCCCCCTGTTCTTTCCTCTCCAGGTTCCCTTTTCAAGCGCTTTGCTTTGGATCCCTGCCCCAATACCCCAGTGCCTTGATCCTGTTGTCTCCAATAATAGCCTAGACTGAGTTGCTCGCAGGATCTCCCTGAGCTCCTCATTCTGAACATATTTGGCTATATTCAGTTCCTTCAGAAAGTTCTCGTCATGGTTGCGCCATTCAGGTGCGTCAATGGTCTTTGCTATCTTCATGGCCCTCATGGCAGTGAAGGAGTCCATAATCTGCTCAGCCTTTTCTTTTTTTCTGGCAAACAGAGCCTTTTGATGTGAGAGGCCTTGTTCTACCGAGCTGTATGTGTGTCCCTCATATTTGATTGTACAGGGGAAGAAATTACTAAGTGGCGCTAGGTTAGAGTTGTACGCCACATAGTGGTCGGTCACTATGGTGCGAGCATTCGCCAGCTGGAGTTTATCAGGTAAGTCCTTCAGGTTGCTGTGTGGGTAGTATCTTCCTTTAAAGAGGATCCCTCTTCCACGCTGTTTGGCTTCCAGACCAGCCTCCCCTGCCAGCTTTACCACTGTTGAGATTTCAGCTTTTTGACGTCTTATCATCTGGTTGGTATCCTCACTTAAGTACACACTTCCATGCTCTGTGTCCTTTAGTGTCTTCTTGTTCGACATGATTCTGTCCCTTGTAGATGCTTTCAAGAACACAACCATGATGGATCGTCTTGGAGAGGTGGGAGGGCCCTGCCTATACGCGTAGTCAATTTCATACATGTCCAGATCTCTTTCAATCTTTTTTAGCAAACTGTATGATATTTCCTCAGTGTTTTCACCTTGTACAAAAGGTAGACCTTCTATGATCAGGTTCTTCCGCCTTGATTGTTGGTCTTGAATCGCCAAGGTTACTCCTAGCTCTTCTATATCTATCGTGTTAACACGTACCTGGCGCTCCGTGAGTGTCAATCTGGCCCTCAGTGCTTTGACTTCAGTCTCCAGTACACCCTTCTCTCTCTTTATGTCGGCAATGGCAGTATGCGCATGTTCTACAGATTCAACTGCTGCTTCTTGTTCCTTCATCAAATAAGTTATGGCTTGGCCGACTTTGGCTCCACTAACCTCACCTGTATTTGATCGTAATACCTTAGGTTCTTTGGACAGGTCAGCTAGTAGCGAGTGCATCGCGTCACGGTCCATAGCCTCCGCCATGTTGTTTATACACAGAGTCCTTACCGGTGGTCAATATACCAATTTCGCCCACAAAGTTAAATTAATGAGCTGGTTGTTTGACTTTTACTCCATATGTGATCACAAGAGGTTCATGCAGTCTTCAGATGAAGCTGGGTATCCTCCTGTGCTTTTAACACCGTCGAGAAGTAAAAATACCGGGGACGCCGCGCAGACACGTTCACTCCTGTTTGGATGCCATAGCCGATTGAGGGGGGGGGGCAAATTTTTTTGCCCCCCCCCAAATCCACCACCCCCCTGTTGTTAAAAAATGACCACTCCCTATAATACAGTCTTTTTTCTGAGGAAAATTTCGTCGTGTGTATAGTGGTCCTATACACACGGCGGGCGTGCGTACAGTAGGACTGTATACAGGCCGGGCGTGTGTATGGTAGTACTATACGCACGCCCGTCGTGCGTATAGTAGGGCTATACACACGCCCGTCGTGCGTATAGTACCGCTATACGCACGGCCGCCGTGCGTATATCACTTTCCCCCAAGGCGTGAGATTTTGGCAATTGTGGATAACTGTAGGCACCACAGGGCACTACAGAGGGCGCCACTGGCGTTTTCTGCTCTCATTTTAAAATCAACTGATGGTGTAACACATTTTTGGTCCAAGGGGTAACTCAATTATCTCAAGACCTATCATAATGAAAGTGGCAGATTCTGAAAGAAAACATATTGAAGTTGGTGTATCCTAGCTGGTTTGTCAGAATTTTGGATGTAACTACCCAAAACAAGCAGTGGAATATGACATTTTTATCATCCTATGTTAAGTCTATGGGACTGCAACATATTTTTGGTCCATGGGGTAACTCAATTTTCTGAACCCTTGTCACATTGAAAGTGATGGAAATTGAAAGAAAACACCTTGAAGTTGATGTATCCTAGATGGTTTGTCCAGATTTTGTCCAAAACTACCAAAAACAGGTTGTGCAATGTGAAACTTAGTGTGTATTCTTAAAATCACAAAGTTCAAATAAATGCACTTTTTATCATTATTTTTTTTGGGAGAAATTCTCACACTACAGAAAAGATGCTATGCTTTCTGACATCATAATTATCTATTTAAAGCTATCTAGTGATGTATAGCAAGATTTTTTAGGAACAATATTTATGATTGGCCTGTTGTCCCTAATAACTGGCTGCGTATCAGACATATGTCGTACGCGCAGCGCCACGATGCTCGCAAGCGAAGCGCGGTGATGCACTAGGGGGGTTTGGGGGCATGCCCCCCAAGAAAATTTTGATTTCTAGGAGTCAATTGGTGCATTCTAATGCATTTTAACATACTTTTTGTCACAAAACAATTATGTATAGATTTGAAGAAAAACATAATTTTATTGTTTCTCCACAAATTTGCAGAGGTCCGCAAATTTGCGGAGGTCAATAAAACACATTTCATATATTTGTGGAAAAACTAAAAATGATGAATAAAAATTGTTTTTGGTACTTAAGCATACAAATACGGACCTCTGTATATATTTGCGGGCATCCATATATTTGGGGAGCTCCATAAATATAGGCCTATGGAAACTATTCAGGGATGTCCGCAAATTTGTTGAGAAACAGCCTCCATAGAAATCCCCCCCCCCATATCATGAGTACTAATCCCAACCGTTTTAGATCTACGAGCAGGCCTATGTCGGGAAGCAGGCCATGTGTATCACTTTGTTCTATCTGTTATTTATCAACCTTTACAATTCTTTTATTTCAATTAATATATGCCATGCTTATGTCCCTTCAAATGCCTTGCATGAAACACGGGTTGAACCAAACTTCACAGGTGACTAAAAGATGACATTTGTTGTATGATACTGGCAAGTGACTCGCCAGGGCTGCATTGGTGCATCATGCCAACCAATTGGGAGTGTATCAACCCTGTGAGCCTGCAGGATGCTTGAATGAAGCTCTGGCGTAACTCACCAGGGCTGCCATGCTTGGTGCTGTTGTATTAAAAGTGCAGATGGGTACCATGTACAAATCCCCCCCAATATACGGGGGAAGTGATGCGGTCATGGCCTCCTAAATACCAGCGATGTCGCTCGGACGTGTCCAAGCGCGAGTTGGGGCCAGCTTGGGTTCGTGTAGCTCAGGGAACCTGCCGTGTGTTCATTAGGCAAAAATGAGCGCGCGCCTAGGCGTACCTGCAATGGGGGAGGTATGCCAAATGGCGCACGCCGCTCAGCAAAAGCGCGCGCCTCCCTGGCCTAATGAACCCCCCTCCGAAGTCTATTTTCTCCGTGCAAGAGAAAATGTCAAGCTATCCAACGCAGTTTAAAAAATAAAGAAATTCCACATAATTATGGCCGAAAATGTGCGTGCAAGCTTGTGCGAGCTCCCGTTCCTCCACCCTCAAAGCGCTGGTTTCCTGAACTCTATTGCGGAGGCACGGAGAAAATAGAGTTCAGGTTCCCTGAGCTAGGTTCGTGCGACGGGCGGCCGGTCGAACGGCCATTTCTGCCCGAGGTTTTCTAAATAGTCTCAACTTTGCCACCCTGCTAAAAGAGAGCCATTAAATAAATTTATAAAATTCCAACTGCTAATCCCTTCTAGTGTTGGTATCAGGTCAGATTGATAATGGTTGCTGGTCTGGGGAGACTAGAGAAAAGAAACAAAGCTAGCTGCTAAGGATAGAAGAAAATCCTCGGGCAGATTCAGGGCAAAACACTGATTCTGACAGCAACACAAAGTGATCGATCAGGCTATGAAAAACATGTCCGATTTTAATAAAATTACATTTCTTACAATACTACCACCATATAGTATCCATTTATGAACTTTTAATTTTTTTCTAAAATTTATTTTTCAAAACCCTGCCGTGCCAGTGTGTGGCTAAGCTCAACTAGTTCCTGCCGGCTGCCATACTCTGTAAATACTTTAATCTTATACTTGACACTAGTTTTATTCCTGAGCACTGGTCCATAGGCCTAATTGTCCCTATTTATAAAAGAAAGGGTGATCCTGACAACCCTGACAACTACAGAGGTACCACATTATTAAGCTGCGTTGGTAAACTATTTACTATGATACTTAACAACAGACTAAACACCTATCTTGAAGAAAATGATTTGTTAGGGGAGGAGCAGGCAGTGTTTCGACATGGGTACTCTACACTAGACCACATCTTCTCTCTGAATAACATTATAAATCTTGCCCTCAACCAGAGGGAGAGGCTCTACTGTGCCTTTGTTGAGTACCAAAAGGCCTTTGACACAGTAAATAGGTCATCACTCTGGTCCAAACTTCTCAAACACAACATCAATGGAAAGGTTTTTAATGTCATAAAGAACATGTATGATGCAGCAAAGTCTTGTGTAAGAGCTAAAGGATCTCTATCAGATTTTTTTAGCTGCAACATAGGTGTTAGACAGGGAGAAAACCTGTCACCAATATTATTCGCATTATATCTAAATGACTTAGAAGAACACTTTAGGGGGACATGCCAGTGTGTAACAGAAGGGACTGAGCAGGAATCTGAAGTACTACTAAGATTACATACACTGCTGTATGCAGACGATACTATCCTCTTTAGCGAATCCCAGCATGACCTGCAGAACATGCTAAATGTACTGCAGGACTATTGTTCTAAGTGGCAATTAACAGTGAATGTGAATAAGACCAAGGTAGTTGTATTTTCCAAGGGAAACTTCGAAATTTACCATGTTTCCAATTTGGGAGCACACATCTGGCAGTAGAACACAGTTATAACTACCTTGGGACATTGTTCAACTACAATGGGAAATTTACGGTGGCCATAAAAAAAACAAATAACTCTGGCCAAGAGAGCTTTATTTAATCTCTTAGCAAAATCTAGAAAGCTCCAGTTACCAGTTGACATTCAGTGCCATCTCTTCGATGCCTGTGTGGTACCTATACTTTTATATGGCTGTGAAGTGTGGGTTTTTTCCAATATCACTCAAGTTGAACGGGTACATACTTACTTTTGTAAATATCTCCTCAACCTAAATATGAGCACAGACAATTGCATGGCACGGGGAGATCTAGGACGCCCTAGTTTAGAATGTATCATAAAACAAAGAATGCTCAACTTTTGGACCGGATTAGTAACTGGGAAAAAAGACAAATTCGCTTATAATATATATATAGCATACTTAGATCCAATCAAACCAATGAAGGTTACAACTCTGACTGGTTGAACTGTATAAAAAGTACGCTAGATAGCAGCGGTCTTGGTTGCATTCTCGATGAAGACCCTAGGTATATTAACCCAGCCCATAAGAAACATGTATTTAAAGACAGAATACTATGTATAGAAAAGCAAAATTGGAATAGTAAAATCTCTGATTCTAGTCGTTGTACAAGCTACTCAATATATAAGAAGACCCTAGAACTTGAAAACTACCTTACAATCCTGAACAAAAAGGAGGCAACGGACCTGTGCAGGTTCAGATGTAGTAACCACCACCTACCAGTAGTGGCTGGTAGGTACAATGGTATTGAAAGAAAGAAGCGAAAATGCACATTATGTGACCAGAACGAAATTGGTGATGAGTTTCACTATCTATTTGTGTGCAAAGCCTTCAATAGTGAGAGACTTTTACTAATCAACAAGGAGTCCACATCAAACCCTAACATCGGGATGATGAAAAGGCTTTTTAATAGCCAAGACTCAAAGGTTTTATCGAACTTGTCCACATTTTGTAGGATTATCATGGCCAGTTTTAAAAGCATGGTGCACAATAGGGCCAAAAGTGACAATAAAGCCCGCGATAACACCAATAATAAATGCCTGCCTAAGAAGAAAAATCCTATAAAGCAATCTTTTAGTACCTTGAAGGCTTCGCAACTCAAGGATAAGTTGGTGAAGAAAAGGATGGAAAAGAGACAACAGAAACCTACAAAATAAACAACAGTTCAAATCTGAACTGAGGTGCATTAATATGGGTGGCATGGTGCTATGTCCTCTTCACTCATTCAGGTGACTGCATGCTCTGTCCCATCCTTTTCTTGCGAGACCATGTCAGCTTTATTTATATTTTGCTGTCTAACACAACAATAGCTTGACTTGTAATACATGTATATGTACATGTAGATTAGTTACCTGTGTATTCAGGTTAGTCGTCCATTGAAACTACGCATGACAGCTATGTTTGTACAGTGAACACATTTATGTTCAACCTCATTATCATAGATCTGACTAGGAATGGTGCTACTCTATGTATCTAGTCCATTTATGTATTTAAGTTATTTTATATGCTACACCTATAAACACATGTTTATGGCATATATGTATCCGGTGATGCCAATGTAACTTTCGGCTACACCCGGCATGTATTACCTTATCCTTTCTCCTTTGCCCCGAAAGGGGTTGTGTGTGAATAAAATTGAATTGAATTATAGTCTATAGTCCCACCAATGAGTCACTGAGGAACATGGGGCGGGAGTAGTATATAGGAGCATATTCAGCGCGTAGTAAACGGGTGCATCTAGGTCAGTTGACACTTGCAGAACGGAAGTGACCTCTGTCAACCAATCAGAAGCTTCTAAATGACAGGAAGTGACGTCATCAGAGGTCATGACATACTTTACAAGCTTCTGATTGGCTAGTACAATGTCAACATGACCTACTTCACTTGTACACGTGTTGAAGACCACGTGCTTATAATAAATGTCAACAATGACACGTGTTTAAGACCACGTGGTTGAAATAAATGTCAACAATGACATTGAGTAATGCCGTCACATGCTAAAGACAAACACAAGGCAAGAAATATTATTTTGGTTACTTTATTCACATTTTATACTTTGTACAGTTCTTGCACACAAACAAGTCATGACCATTCCCTGCAATGTTACACATGATGCAGAAAGAACGATTGGTTGTGAAACCTTTCTGGCCTTTCCAAGAAACACCTCGAGTATTCCAAGTACTCACCCAACCAGTCCCCATCTTCACAATTTTAGATAGTTTCACATCAAACAATGACTGCGCTAGAAAGTATTCGCGATTGTTTCTCACACCTGGAGTCAGGGCATTCAAGTAATCAGTTTTGAAACTGACTTCATACGAGAAATGCTGTAACACAGCTGTGAGAGACAAAGCTTTCAACTCTAGAGTAGCTTGCAGACACGTGAAACACACATTGTAAGCGATATCTGAAGGGTTCATCGGAACATTACACCTACAGAATGCACCTATAATAGGTGATTCACGTAACACTTCGTTGAACTCCATGAAGCTCTTGAAACTCCCTAGAGTGTATCTAGCATAGTGTCTGGGGCAAGTCAGAGAGTTATGCATTTGATACACAGCAATGGTGAAATCTGCAACGAATATAGGCAGATTCAATGTGGATTGCTCTATACACTGAGTGTATGCATCCCAGAAAGCTTCATGGAAATCTCTGTACACATGTATACTGGAAAAACAGCGCTCAACAACATCAGGTAAGGTTCCTCTAAAATAGCTAATATTATTTACAGGTATGAACTCCCAGAAGAAATGACCTCTACAACCACAAGTCAAAGCTGTGTCGAAGTTACGAGGTGACACTGGTTTTACATGAGTTGTAATGCGTGGGGGTGTATGAACATTTTTCTCACTTTCACGTGGTGAGAGAGTTGGTGGTGAAGCATCAAGTCTAGAACTACAACTACCATATATAGAACTGTACATACTGACAGAGTCAAGGATATCGTCTATTTTTGACGTCAACTTGCTGTCAGCCATTGTATATATTTTCTTGACACTAATCAGAAAAAAATAATCTTCTCTGATGAATTTGACGGACAAAGAGAGTTTAGTAAAGTAGTCTGAAATCAGTCAGTGGCGTCTTTGTAACAACTCTCTTTTCACGCCTGCTTTTTATTTTTTGGTGTGATACAGTTCACTTTTTTTTTGTTATTTTACGAGCTTTTTTTTAGCGATATAGTTCACTAGGAGAGAAATTGAGGTGAAACATTCGGAGAGAAATTGGATAATTTCCTCGAATGTTCAACTATAATTTCTCTCTCTTTCTCTTTATAGAAGCTGTATTATTTACATTTTTATGAAAATTTTTCATGAAAATTTTTCTCTTTTCTTCTTTTTTTTTTTACTATATAGTTAGTACTACTTAATTTCCAATTATGGAAATTTTTTCTTTTTCTTCACAGAAAATTTTCCTTTACTCCTTCTTTTTTTTTACTATATAGTTAGTACTACTTAATTTCCATTTGTAGAAATTTTATTTTCTTCACAGAAAATTTTCCCTTTTCTTTAACTATTTTCTCTTTTCTTTTTTACTGTAGGAAAATACTGTTAGTTTTTTTTACTTTTTTTGAGTGATACAACTCACTTGTCTTTTGTCACACACAAACACAAACACACACACACACACACACACACACACACAAACACACACAGAAAGAGAGAGTCATATATCTAAAGGTTCAGTGCTGACACCATCTTCACATACTATTCTCTTAATGTACTGGTAATTTAGACCTTGCTTGTTCTGAGAGTATGTAGTGACGTGATGGTCTATAACTCTGAAACCTCTGTTTGTCACTACATGAGTCTTTTCTGTTTTCAAAACGTTCTGATAATTTGTCTCAGTAAGATTATTCTGCCTCTGGATAACTCCTTTGCAACTAGTCTTATTCCCTGTCTCACTGACACACATGTAACATTTAGGGTTCAAAGATGTCATAGCGTCTCCTTCCCACTCTATCTTGAACAGACCTGGAGTTCGCTTGTCAAACACCAGGCGGCGATAGCAACACGGTGGTTGTACCCATGGGTAGTTGTGTGTTCTGCATTGAATGTACGTCTCTCTATGTTCAGGATTATCACAAGATTCAGAAGGTAACCACTTGTGACGCTCTCTGAAGTATTGCTCACGCATATCAGGTTTGACAGCTTCGTCTAAATTCTTTTTAGATAATGCAAAATAAAAACTGTCAGTGTCCATTTCACACATTTCAAAGTCTTTTGAGTCAATGAACTTCAACAAGAAGTCGTAGTAGAACGCTAACATTTTCAGTTTAGCATACTGGTATACCATGAACCCAATCTGAACAGGTAAGTCGTATGTGATACTAGTCGGGAGAGATGACATTTCTACAGTGTTCTCACTGATGTCATGCACTTGTTGTACTGACCAGTGCAGACAATGTCGACTAGCAAAATCTGGACTTACATATTTAGTATTCAAGAAATTCTGCTTGTTACATATAGTCTTACCATATGAACTGTTACCTAACAGTTTATACAAGTCAGACAAGATCTTGCAGTCAACATTCTCATCTCCTTTCCGTCTAGCTGCTGTCACTTCTTGCACAAAAGGTCTGAAAGTTTCTTCAGGTGTGTATTGAACTAACAAGTGCACTTTGCTAACTACTAAACCTTTCTCTAGATACCACTTAAGTAACGGGGTACCTAGTAGAAGACCTGATCCATGGAAACTACCTATCAACTGTCTCTGAGGTTGGCGCAGTTTCCCTACACTTTCTAGATAACTTTTCATATGATCACCTACATCTTCTTTGCTGACAAGAATGTTCTTGAAAACTGGTGTCATTTCAGCAAAATATGGTTTGAGATGTTCAGGTGTGTGAATATCTACTTGAATCAACCCAAACACTGAACCACTTTTCACGCCTTCTATTATCTCAGCTTGACTCATCTTACCAGCTGAAGACGGTCTATTAACACTCCATTCCGGTTTCAGTTTCAAACACTGAGTGTTTTTTCGTAATTTGATCCACTGACATTCATATTGTTCTACTACTGTGTAACCTAAACTTTTCAGATACAGAGTTACAGCAGCTGTTTTAGTAGAACGCTCTTCTATCCATTCCCGACCCTTCGTACTAGTCATCAATGTCTTGTTGATCTGACATGTATGACCATGCCAATAGCAACCGTGGAACTGGTATATCAATTTACGATCAGGGACTATCCCATCTACTCTTATACGCTGACTACCTACACTGACTTCACCATAGTTGTATTGATGTAAAATAGGTACTTTGTCTACTATAGCTCTGTAACGGAGCCATTCTACAGCTGAGTAACTGATTTGCTGACTGAGAACAGGCTTGAAATCATCTTCGTGACGTCTCACTACATAGAAACCTGTACAATGAGCTTCACCCATACATTTCAAGTACAAACTATTTGCATCTACTCCTAAAATGTGATCACACTTCTTACTATCAACTCCATACTTACGCTCTCTTATTCTAGTTATACCACTACGATGGTGTCTGTGGAATATTATAGCAGGTCCACCAACTAAATTCTTTCTCAGTAAGTTGTGGACTTCTTTTTCATGATGTGAAAAGAGAACATAAGGTGTCGCATTCAACTCAGTGTTCTGAAAGAGGAACTTCAAAGTCAAACCTGGAAGTGTCAAACCATCTTTGAACATGTCGACACTCCTTTCTATGAAGAACTTGCTATGTTCATTTATAGCTCTGACAAATGGAGCTACATCTAAATTGTTATAGTACACTAACTAGTCTTTCATTGTTTTCATTTTTTCTTTCACCCACACTTCTTTACAGCTTCTATACTCAGCTTGAGTTATACCTTTCCCAGTCAGAGAGCTATAGAAACTTCTCCTAGGTGGGAGAGTTGTGTTATCTAATTTTCGAACATTGTCCATCCACTCATAAGGAAAAAAACCTTTCTCTGTGTCTTTCAAAAAAGCTTTCAAATAACTAGCGTAATTATAACCTGGAGCTAGATAGTTCACCATGTCTAAGAAGACTAAGTGCTCAGTGTATACAGCAATGTACTGGTTGCACCTTTTAATAGTCGTCATAGGTTTCTTTTCTCTTTCTGAGAAGAAAGTGTGGAAGCTTCTCTTTATTAGATTTAAGTCATATCGACCTGAGTTAAAACCTACTACAGGTACTCTGTTCATATAAGCTGTCAGAGCTTGTTTAGCTCTGACGACAGGTGATAAATTATACTTACTTTTCTCTAACTTAGCAGCTTTCAAAGCTGCACTCTCTAACCTTTCCTCTTCAGCTTGCAGAGCATCTAGCTGATCTGTCACTACTTTAAAACGCTCTCTGACACATTCACCTATTTCACAAGCTAACATATCTATGTACCCTAATACACGACTGACTAAGTCATCATTTTCCCTGTTACTCTCTCTGACAAAACACACTGGTTCTGTATACCCTGGAAAGTCACTAGCTACACTAGCTGACAGTGGTACATGATCTAACTCAAAAGTTGTGTTACAACTTTTCTCACCGTTCTTTACAAAATAACTTTCAAAGTCGAAAGCAATCTTATATGGGTATATCTTTAAGTGAGCAGGTGTATGTACACCTAACTCACTCAACTTCTGAAATATAGTTCTACTAGGTTTGTACACACCCCCTTTGTATATAAATCGTACTTTAGTACAGTCTTTTGTTACAGCAGTGTGTCTCTTCAAGTTGTAATTAGAAGAGAATGCTTTGTAACATTTTTCACAACTGTACACGCGACCATATTTACACATGTCTACTATCAGACTCAAGTGGTTGCGGTACATGTTGAGATTCAAGACTTTCTTGCTACTACAAAGCTTGCTACGCACTACAGTCACTTTATTAGTACTAGACAGCTTGAACACTCGTATGTCTATTTTGAATACTTTCTCTAATCTATCTAAATCACTTAAGAGAATACCTTTGAACTTTTTCTGACAAGTGTCTGGATAAGCTTCTTTGAAAAGCTCTACAGTTCTATCTAATGTTTTATACAAGTGGTGTGACAAGCATCTAAAGAAACACAAGTTGTCTCTGTACACTCTCTTACTGTAAGAGTCTCGGTGGAAGTGTAACATACCTCTTTTCCTGAAACTAGGAGGGACACTCTCTAACTTACCTAAGAACACATTTGTAGGTCTAATATAAGTCAGATTCACATTCACATTACCTACTACTTTCCACTTTGTGTCAGGTCTACTTGTGTCAACTTTCACTTTACTTTTCAATAGATCTATGCAACTTTCAAAGCTCTCAGAGTTCTTAACTAAGAAGTAAGGGTCTTGATGGTCTTCACTGTCATAAAAAACTGAAGAGTTGTTAGCTGAAGCATGAAAATACATGACTCTTTGCTCAGCGTCTTCAGTGCAAGTCAAAATTCGACCAAAAGACACAGCTACTCTATAACTGTATAACTGGTTCTCATGTATAGCTCTGAGAGCTGTCACTATCTCACTCACTCCTTGATCAGATTCAAAAGTAGTTAATCTGACGTTATATATAGCTTGTACACAACCTAACACAACTAAACCTTGACCTATCGATCTAAAATTTGATTTGTAATATTCTAAGAAAAGAGAGTTTTTCTCAATCTCTTCAGGTAAAACTGTTTCACTAGAGAAGACTTCTCTCAAGCAAGTCTCTGAAGTACACAAGTTCTTACTACTGTTATGTATAGTAACTTGTCTAGGAATTCTAGGTGCATTACACCGAATACAACTGATAGTATTCACGTGTCTATGCATTTTAAAAACTCTTCAGATATACACTCTCTCCTTCTTTTTTTCTTTCCTTTTTTCCACTAAAACATACTCACTAACAAACAGGCAGACAGACAGACAGACAGACAGACAGACAGACACATAATGCAAAGAATTTACAGCCTTATCAATACAGTGTTGAGGAACCTTACAACTGATGTAATTTAATTGTTGAGCACTCACCTAGACAGTCTCATCGCAAGTGGTAACACTTCTGTAAAAGTTCTTGTCACTCTCCAGCATCGGCCCAACACGTTCTAGTATGTCTTTGATCGTGTTGACAGTCACCGTGTACCCACAGTGTATTGGACTTGTTGTTGCTCGACCTGCCGGCAGTGCTTTATCCATTTCTTCCACGTACGACGACGTTCCGATGTGGATCTTAGGTTGGCCCCTGTAGAGGTTGACTAAGATACCTGTGTGCTTGACAGGGTTGTCTAAGTAGTTCAGATAGTTCTGGACTGCTGGCGCTCCTTTCTTAGCTTCTTCTTTAATCCTGTCATAGTTCTCTATGATAGATTTGCTCTGGTAGAAGAGCCCTCTGAAGTCGTTTGCCCGTAAGTTGACGCGCCTCTCGTAAGGCTTGTTCAAATATTGCCTTATTGAGACGCCACTGATGAAGGGGAGCTTGTATACTTCAAGCAGCGTGCATGTATCTCCAGGTGGGTAGAAGAGTTGGTCAGGAACAATGCTACCTTCAGCTTGTTGAGATGGGAATCCAAACCGACTAGGCCACTTCTCACCAGTCAAAGGGACTATGCGGAAGTTAGCCAGCTTAGACCCAACTTTCTTGGATCCATTCCTCGGCGGAAGCGGTGTCACAACAGCAGTAGCAACCGTAGATTGGGAAGTAACACTTCCCACACCAGCCTTTGCAGCACGTGCAGCAGCTGCAGCTACAGTAGCCACACTCTTGGTGTACTTTCGCTTCTTTTTTTTTTCAACAACTGCTTCTGGCTGGATCTGTGGAGATGGACTTCTTTTAGTAGCAGTCGTCACGCCCTTGGGAGGATTCACTTCACCACTTGTGTCACCTACTACTCTTGAGTAGTACTCATCCGTGACTACTGTAGCTTCTCCGTTGATGACGACAACAGTGTCAGTCAAGCCAGGAGTGATGACGGCCCCAGCACTATCCCTCACTACAATGTCGGCTGGTACAGCTGTAGTGACAGGTGAGGTAGGTGGCGCGCAGCGTCCTTCAGCTTCAGCTCTCTGGAACCACTCATCTAGTACTTCATTCAAGTCGTGCCCGATGATTTCACCTTCTTCTACTTCGTCCTCTGTCAAGTCGATGACGATTGGTGTACTGGGTCGAAGAAGTATCTCATCACCAGTCAAGTCGATGATGACTGGAGGAGTAGCGGCAGTGGGAAGAGCTCCATTGCCTCGGCCCACGGGCATGACCTGTGACAGGGTCTGGTAAGTGAGGACATCTTGGGGCGGTTCAGGGTTGCTGAAGCTTGTAGAGCTCAAAGCTGGAGCTGACGTAGATACATCACGGTCCAGTACGCCAGTGGAAGGAGCCAGCATGCAGTCCAGATCGTGATGTAACCCCAAGATAGCTGCACTCTGCTCTTCAGGTGTACTTGGACGATGAATCCACTGTACTTCATTGCTCACTGTAGGAGGTATCTCCACAGAAACGTCCAGAACTAAGTTCTTGCTCTTAGCGACTTTAGAACTCTTCTTAGAGCTCTTGTTGCCAGCAGACCGCATCCTAAACTAAAACAGTTAGTTTGTAGAAGTTGAAAGGTAGAGGCAGCGTGTAGAGTGGCAAGTGTAGAGTAGAGTAGTCGTCACAGTTGAGCAGCTCAGGAGCGGTTTGATTTCAACTGAGCAAATCAAGGGGTATATATACTAATTTTACTGACAACGATTGTCAAACGTTGTCACACGTTTGTTGAACGACAATAGACGAACATTTGACGTCTGACATTTTTTTCATATTTCATCTCTAATTGTTATTGTACGACAATTATACGCACATGTCACTATAGTAAAGCACTAGGCTGAGTTTGGATACAATGTATCTTTATCAACCACACTACATAAATAAGCACGGGATAACCCATAACAGACTGGTGCTTCTGCGGAGAGTAAAACAAAAAGTTGAAAAACAACAGTTGGAAATGTGAACTCTATTCAGATAGCACAGTGGCTGTCAGCTGGATAGGGCGTTGCAACATAAAAGGAACGTTCATGAATGTTGTATCTTATACTACACTTTTCAAGATGAAAAAATATAAATACAATCTAAATTTTTTTTTAAACTTATTATATGATTGACAAGTTTGAAGGTGCAGTTTACATTTTCTTCTTAACGTTTGTTTGAAAGATTTTCGTTCAAGTGAGTTAATTTGTGAACACTACTTTTCTAGAGAGGGTGGGGGAAACGATTAGTGTACGTTGAAAACAACCGGCTGTGATCAGATTCAAACTGAGCAGCTCTGAGACAACATGTCCAGTGCAGCTTGTACACCTCTACCGATTTCACTCAGCACTAAACACAGGCGGTCAGTTTGGGAGTTCATTTCAGACGTCAAGAGTGGAGTAGAGACTGGTGAGGAAAAGCAGTTGTTCAGATATTGTCCTGAAGAGTACATCAGAGATAGTTACATACCTCCAAATTTAGATTTTTCAAATTGTTTTCTGCATAACAACACGACTCCTATAAATGCTAGTAGTCCTTCTCTCAAGAAGTTCATAACTAGTTCTACTGGGAAAGCTACTCAATCTGAAGTAGTGAGTAACGTGTTACTGCTAGTTTCTAAGTTACAACACAGTGTAACTTCTCATAGTGTAGTAGCTTCAGCTATCAACTTTCAAAAATGTAGGACGAAACCCTACTTCAAAATTAATCAGCTTGAATCACACCAGCTGGGAAATTCCGTGTTCATCTCTACGAGTATGGTACATGGCTTAATCAAGCACACAGTATCAGCTCCTGACAAGATAACACGTGCTAAATACTCTTCAGATCGGTTTCTGTATGAAAGAGCATACAAGACTGAGATTGGACACAATGCAAACGGGTGTTGTCACGTTGTAAGAGTAGTTGTACAACGTTGTCAAAACCCTACTCTACTGTGCCAAGGAGTCTTGTATGAACTGGTGACAGCCTTTCCAACTCAATCCTTCTCCCCTAACTGATGAAAAAAAACCTTGACCAATAGTCTATTAGATGCTTCACAAAAAATAAAAAAAGTGAAAAAAGTATAGGTGTACTAACAAACTAACTCTGGTCTCTCATATATTGAGAGACCCCCCTTCAAACTGTCACTCTACTTCTTAAAAATTTTACATGCACACTGTGTTTTAAACGGTTAGTTGTCAAGTCATAAATCACTCAGAGTATATAGGGTCGTGTAAGTGCACTCACTCATTCAAACGACCTTTCAACGTCATCATGAAGACAGCTCACGACCTCTACACGCTAGTTAAGGCTAGATACCCTGAAGACGAGTTAGTATTACAGTATGTGTGTGAAAGAAAAGAGTCTGTCACATGCACTGTAAAAACTTTACAGTACATTTTCAATCATTTCAAACAGACTTTAGAGCATAGGAAATGGTTGTATTACACTTGGGTTCTGCTAAGTGATAGCTTCAATGAGAGTGAAGCTAAATGTATAGACAAGTTGATAATGAAGCACGACTTGTCTAAGTTTTCAGCTGTAGAAGCTGTTGGATACGGGTGGAAGTTTGGCCGCCTTAAGAGTTCAAAACCTCTCAAGAACTCTGACCACCTTGCAATGTGGGAATCAGCGCTGAAACATCACTACGCAAACAACCCTCATCATCCTCAGTACCACTCTAATCAAGACATGCCGACACATTACTTGTTAGAGAGTATCATAGACATGCTAGGTTGTCGGCTTCAAAGGAACTTAGCAGGTCGTTCAGATTTGAAAGTAGAAGACATTTTCAAAATCCCAGATACGTATCTAGAACGTTACACTGAAGCAGACAGATACAGAGTTAAAACTTATTTAAGCCAGTGGGAGCGTGATATTACAACGTCCTCTCATCGTAGTGGTTTAGCGCTCAGAATGTTATTGTAAACACTCTGATAAAAAAGTGAAACGTTAGTGCATCGTATAGAGTTGGGTGGGGTGGGGGGTGTGTATAGTATTAGCATAGGGTGTATGGGGTGGGGAGCACCCCTCTAGTGTGAAATGGATAGGGGGCGAGGAGTTCGAACTCAGAACGTTTTGCATACTCTTTACACGATTTCCCTACGTATTCTAGTCTAAAGAGCTATATAAAAGCTCCCCCTAACCTACAACACCCCATACAACGCTCTACCTACCTACCTGCCTGTCTACTCCTTCACACACTCGCTCATCATGGCAGATTTCAATTTGGTAGTACCTGTATCATCATTCTTCAAAGGAGAGCCGTTAGGATACTTACCAGACGCTATGCTACTGAAAATAAGTAGTAAGTTGCCGACATCAGATTACATACGGTTAGGTTCATACCTCAAAGTGAACTTGAAGGACATGGGATATCTCAGTTGTGAGAGAAGTGTCATAACTCAAGCTAGAGAAATGTTCACTACTTGGTACCAGAAAAGTTGTACTACTAGGTGGGAAGAACTAGCAGACGCTTTGGAGGAATCTTACCGTATGGACCTCATCCAATTCTCACGTGAGTACATGGACAAGCATGACATGTGGGATGGCTTAGAGAGTGGAGACATGGAGTGGAAAGTGCAGAAATATTTCTCTCTTTTGTCTGAGCTCTGCCCTAGAGACTGGAAGACCATAGGGATCTACTTAGGGTTGACTTCTCATGAAATAGCTTTCATCTCTCAACCTGTGCCTTCTGACAGAACTGTCAAGAACCCTGTCTATGAAGTGCTGAGAGCTTGGAAGTACAACGAGACGTCTGAGCCTATAGCTCTGATGAAAGTGTTGCAAGACGACATGGGTCGCAGCGACGTCGCAATGTATGTTCAAGGGTTGTATGCAGCTGTACCCAAAGCCATAAAAGTGAGCTGTGTCACTCCAGTGTTGACCACTCTCGTCTGATCACTGCACTAAGATGGACGTCTCTACCGCTGTGGAATCTGTTGAATTCGATCCTAGACTACAGTCACCTTTCACTATGCTAATAGCTGGACCTACATCCTGTGGTAAGAGTCGTCTAGTATTCGAAGTGATAAATAACGTGAAGACTCTCGTCACACCTGAAGTACACGATATAACTTACTGCTACAGCCAGTGGCAACCAGAGTTTGAAAAGTTGAAAAGTGCAGGTGTGAAATTCAACGAAGGTCTTCTTACAAGGGATGAACTTTTCAACTCTAGTCGAGATACTAGTAAACACTCGATGCTCATCATAGACGACTTGTTAGACCCAGAATATGCACCTATAGCTAAAGACCTCTTCATCAAAGGTTCTCATCATATGAACATGAATGTAATATTCATTACTCAGAACTTATTCTTTGCTAACAAAGACTTCAGGACTCTCAGTTTGAACAGTCATTATCTAGTTATTTTTAAAAACCCTCGAGATATGAGTCAGATAAGTTATATATCTAGACAAGCTTTCCCAGCGCAACCATCTTTCTTGACTCAGGTATATAACAAAGAGACTACAGCTAAACACTCATACATAGTGTTGGACTGTAAGCAGAGCACACCTGACAACTTGCGAGTGAGGAACAGTATAACAACACCTTGGAACAGCGTAGTATTCATTCCTACTGGGAAAAAGCAGAAGAAATGAAGGGGAGTACTAAGAGTAAGCGTGCTAAGAGTCTTAAGCGCCGTCAGAGAAGTGCTTACTACCAAAAGTTAGTTTCTTTACGTCGGCATTACTCTCTGTTGAAACATATAGCTAAATGTAGTAGTACAGACTGTCAACATTTAGTGAGAGGTCTCAGTGAAGAAGTGATCAGACTAATGAGTGTCATATGTGTCAATGTAATGAACAAAACCTTGACACCGAACTACCTTCACGCAGTCAAGAAGTTATCGCCGTACAAGAAACAGCTGAGAGCTATAACAAAACCTAAGATTACTGTCATAGCTAAGAGACGAATACTACAGCAGGACGGTGGCTTCATAGGTGCACTACTGGGTGTAGCACTACCTCTTATTACTAGTCTCATAGGATCAGCTGTCAAACGGTAGTCATGTCTTACACACGTATGGCTTTAGTGAGACCTGATTTAGTAGGTAAAAGCGACACCCCCATTTCTTCTACTACTAACACTGACCCGCTACCTAGTGCAACACTCGCGTCTTCTGCTCCAGCTGTGCTACCAGACCCTCAAACTCAGTTCTATGAGAGTCAACTAGTCAGAGAAAAACTATCCCCACACAGTAGTCTAGTGGAGATATTGAGTCACTTACAGAAAGAAGCAACTAGAGTATTGAATGACTCTCAGTTGAACACTAGTGAGAGACTCAGTAGATACAACCAGCTCATGACTAAATCTTCTATACTATACAAAAAAGCTAAAATTGTGAGTCGAGCTGCTTCTTCTATGAACCCTAGAAATATTACTCAACAACGTCACAAAAGAGGTAGGAGAGGGGAAGAAGCAGACGATGAAGCTACTTCAGGCGATGATGACGATATGTTTTCTACTACTAGTCATCAAACTCCAACTCCAAGTTTACCTGGTGCTAGTGGAGACGATGAATATGAGTCTCAAGAAGAAGAAGAAAGAGAAGAAGAAGACACAGGACCTATAGGTAGACAAGGTGTCATGGTGATGGATGCTTTAATTCAAAGGCGTGTACCTACTACTTATCAGAAGACTGCTATGAATCTGTATAGACACTTAGCAGACTCTGACAAAGGTAGAGGTACTATCAACTGGACTCCTAGTGGTGAACTAGTAGTGCACGGGCGGCGTATACAAGGGAGTAACATCATTGATCTACTAGGTGATGCAGCTCGGAAAAATAGTCTAACTAAGAAGCAACCTCCCATAGGACAAAAGTACTTCATCGCAGCTGTTAAAAGGTTGAACCCAGACCTCAAGTTCGTCAGAAACAAAGAATCTTTCAAGAGTGTTAGTTCTATGACTGGCTCCCCCTTCAGAAGACGTTCATATAGTATAACACCAAAGCGTAAACGTAAAGCTAATACTGCACAGAGTGGTACTGGTATAACATCTCGTCAACTAGCAAAGTTATGGCGGACAAAGCTTTGAAGAAAGCTGTAGTAGATCGCTATACTTCAGTCAGAGAACCTGGAAGTTTCACTAGCGTGAGTAAATTGCGACACCATCACTTTAAGAAGACTGACTTAAAAAACATTGCTGAAGCTTTAGAAGATGTGGATGCTTACACTAGACACAAACCTTACAAGAGACGGTTCACAAGACACAAGACTCAGACTTGGGGTATAGATAGACAATGGCAGTTAGATCTTATTGACATGAGAGAGTCTTCACGTGAGAACAAAGGGTACCAGTATATTTTAGCTGGTATAGATGTCTTCTCAAGATATGGCTTTGCTCAACCTGTCAAGAGTAAGAAAGCTGTAGATGTATTAGAAGCTTACAAGAAAATGACTGAGAGTAGACAACCTGTTAAAATCCAGACTGACAAAGGAAAAGAATTTTTGAACCAAACTTTCAGAAGTCATCTAGAAGAAAGGGGTGTAAAATTGTTCACTGGAGAGAACGATGACGTGAAATGTGCTATAGCTGAACGATTTAACGCCACACTGCAAGGTAAGCTGTGGCGTTGCTTTGCTTACTTCAACAACTACAAGTGGACAGGCATACTTCAAGATCTAGTCCACTCTTACAATAGTACTGTGCATAAGACACTAGGTGCAGCTCCAGTCGACATCACAGACAAGAACTCTGATGCTCTGTTCTACAGGCTATATGAACAACCACCAGACAAGAGGACTGTGCCCAAGTTACTTTTGAAGAAAGGTTCTAAAGTGCGCATGCTTGCTAAGAAGCGCGCTTTCAACAGAGGTTACGAACCTAACTGGACTGAAGAAGTATACACTATAGATTCTGTCAAACCTAAAGGATACCAACTGAAAGATGAACTAGGAGAAGAGATAAAAGGAACTTTCTACCAGCCTGAAGTTCAAAAGGTCCATGTCCGTCAAGGGAAGAGGTACGACATAGAGGAAGTAGTGAAGTACAGAGGCTCAGGTCGTAAGCGTCAAGCATACGTCAAGTGGAAAGGTTACGGGGATAAGTTCAACACGTGGGAACCTGCTAAGAACGTGAAAAAATGGCGTTCACAATGACACTACCTAGCAACTCGTCTATGAAAGTTTTCCCAGACAACACTCTGACAACTTACAACACATTGTTACCTGAGTATGTATCTTCTAGTACTCCAATGGAGTGTGCTCTGCAAGAAATAACGTGTCCTACTAGTTGGTACAACGTAGAATGTGAGACATTGTTGTTCATAGAAGGTGAAACAGACTCAACTATACCCAAGAGCGTCATGAGTGCTAAAAGACTACAAGAAGCACTACATAAGCGAAGCTCAGACTTTTTTCCTTACACAGCGAACGATCCTGTGTTGAATAGGAAAAGTTCAAGTATACACGACAGCGTAGCTAAGAAGTGTCTACAGCGAGGTGTAGAGATCAAACGCTCTAAACAAGTACCAGTACGACAACCTACAGCGAGACTTAGTGTAGAATCAGACCCAAGCTCTGGAGAAGTAGCGCGACCTGCGCCGCTACCTAGTGTCGAATCGGACAGTGAAACCGAAACTGAACCAGACCCTTTAGCAGAAGTGCCGCCATCTGGTGCAGACAGTATCACTTACAGAATAGTACGCGGTTTGAACCCTGAGAACCGTGCGAGTGCAGCAGTCTCAGCTGTGAGAGATTCACTCAACTTAAATTACACAGAAAAAGCAGCATTCATAAACGGGCTTACTACTAGAGAGTCAGAAGTTTTGACTGAGGAAGAACTCAGAGTAGTGAAAATAGAATTAAAGTTGAAGTATTTAGATAAACTAGTCAACACTTTTCAATTCCCAGCAGTCCGGACATATACAGCTTTCTCTCTGCAAGGTGTATATCTACAAGACAACAGTGACTTCATAAATTATCTGAACAAGTGTATTAACAGGAAACACCCTAGTATCATCAAGAAACTGAGGACACACCACAAGAACAATAAATCTAACGTGTTCACATACAACAGGTATACAATGAAGTGTATTGTAGCTCTACCCCCTGATGTTGTGATACAACTACCAGTTAACTTAGGTGTGCAGTTAGGATTCGGAGGTGGAGTCTTCTTGATGAATAAAACTGAAGGTCAAGCTGTAGTAGACTTGAAGTTCAGAGCTCAGACTGTGTATGTATACTCTGATATAGTGAAACATAACATTGTTGGAGACAAGAGAGCACCTCTCTTGAGAGTTGTAAACATTAATCCACTGCTAGGTGACACACAGACTGTCACTTTCCAACCTTTGATGTACCAACCTGTGAGTAAGAGCAGCTTCAGACAGATCGCGATCTACTTAAGAGACAGCACAGGTCGTCCTATACCATTTGAACGTGGAGCAGTGACTGTAGTACTAGCTTTTAAGCCTATAAGCAACCACATATAGTAACAGTATGCTTCAGCGCTTTGGCCCACCTCCATACTTAGCCCCTAGAGGGGAGTATGGTGCTTACTATGCTAAATCTCAGTTTGGTCACGGTGTTCTACCAGCTTTCGGTGGAGTAGCTAGGCAACGTGGTCATGGTATTGGATCTATCATATCAGGATTACTGCGAGGAGCTGTCCCCCTTTTGAGCACTATTGGTCGTAAAGTTGCTAAGACAGCTGGCACAGCACTACTCTCTACAGGTGCAGGAGTACTTTCAGATGTCATGGCTGGAAAACCACTCAAGAAGAGTGTAAACAAACATGTCAGAGGTCAAAGCCAAGCTCTATTGAAGAGAGCTCATTCTTCAGCTCAGAACTACATAAACAGAGTGTCTCAACCGACTCCAGCCAAACGCCGTGCGACAGTCCGACGTGCAGGACGTACTAAGCAGCAGACAGGCAAAGGGCGCAAGAAGAAGAAGCAGAGTCGTGCTAGCAATAAAGCACTACTGTTCTAATCATGAGTCTGTTACATCCTCATGGCCAGACATGTGCTGTAGGAGAGTTAGATCTCCATGCAGTAGGAGTGACTCAAAAAGACATTCTGAAAAGTCAGACAGTCACTAAGACAACTAACAATGCTTTGACTGACCACACTGACTCTTTCGACTTTACTTTTGAGCCAACTACTCTGTACACAGATTTGAGTGAAGCAGAGTTGTACTTGGAAATAGAAGTTGTAGATGCTGCTGGGACACGTCTAGCAGTAGGTGACGAAGCTGCACCTGTGAACAACATAGGCCACTCCCTCTTCTCTTCTGTTCAACTGTTGATCAACGGAGAGAAAGTGACAGGGAACAATGAAGACTATGCACTGAAATCGACATTGTTAGACTTAGTAGGAACTGAAGTGAACGACAAGACTACTCGGTTGAAGGGTCTACAGAAGTGGATGATGGACACAGCTGGCCACATGGAAGGACGAGTTGCTGCTAACACAGGTTTCGTTGCTCGCCGGAAAGAGTTCAGTGCAAGACGGACTCACGGAGTCATCATCAGACCCCACATCGACCTCCTCAAGCAGTGCAAGCTCTTCCCTTCACATTGTGAGTTCAAGTTCATATATGAACGTAGCTCTCCAGCTTTCTACATGATGCAAGCTGCAGACTTAGACTTCAAAGTGAAGATCACTAAAGCTGAGATGAGCGTGCGCCAAGTGACTGTGAGAGACGAAGTAGCTGAAGTCCACAATAAAACAGTGATGAACCCTCAGTTCGGACCATTCAACTACACTCTGACGAGGTGTCGAGTCACTAAACACACTCTAGACGGAGGGTCACAAGAGTACAGTTGGACTCAACCCGACACAAGCCAGATCCCGACCCGTGTCCTACTAGCTTTAGTCAAAGAGACTGCAGCGTCAGGCACTAAAAGCGAGAACCCGTTCAACTTCCAGAACTACTCAGTGAGAGAAGTAAGTCTGAAGTATGATGACCATAAATATGAAGTGAAGACTGACTTTGCTGCAGGGAACTGTGTGAAAGCTTACAGGAACTTGTTCAGAGAGACAGGTCTACTAGCTGTAGGTCAAGATTGTGGTCTCAGTTTAGAACAGTTCCAATCAGGGTACACAGTCTTCGCTTTCGACCTGACTCCAGACAGGACTCCTGAATGCCCACGCATCAACTTAGTGAAGCAAGGGAAGTTGACTGTGTCTCTGAGGTTCAACGCCCCTACAAATCACGCCATCTCAGCTGTCATCTGTGCTTTCTACGACAACAACATCCAACTCACAGCTGACAGACTACCAGTCACAGACTACCACATGGCCTGAGAAGATGAAGACTTCACAACTGAACACTGTTCTTAGCCAACACCCTCACACTCGACGATACTTCCTAGGTACTTTCCCTAGTGATGAGTGCCCTGCTGAAGCAACACCTCTGACTTGCTTTGTCAGTAACACACACCCCCACACACAACCTGGACAACATTGGATAGCTTTCTATGTTCAGAGTGATGGAGTAGTGTACTATTTCGATCCTTATGGTTTACCCCCTATGAGTGTATATCACAGAGCGTTCTTGAAGAAATCGTCAGACAAGCGTGGGACGTTCAACAAGCAACAACTACAAAGTTTATACACTAAGACTTGTGGAGCTCATTGCATCAACTTCTTGATAGAAACATGTCGAACCCAAGACCCTCAACACACTCTACACAACCTTCTCCAACTGCCAACCAACCTGACCGATCGAATGGTCCAGCCATACATGAGTCTATACTAAAGTCTCTAGAGCAAGAAGCTGCAAGTACTAAACACAACTTACTTGCAGACAGCACTCAGAGAGAATTAGACGTGATCGACGGGTTGAAGAGTAACGCTGATGTCATGGATAAAATAATTGATATGATCAGTCAGCTCATGTACAGAGTGAGGCAACTAGAAGAAGTTCAAGACAAGGCAGAAATGGAGAAAACTAAAACTGGAGGAGGGTGTGGGTTGAACTGTGCCAATAACTCATTCACTTTGTAACTGCTTTGCTTTTTGCTTTGTGTGAAATAAAAAAAGAATGAAAAAAACAAATTGTGTCGTGTATCTGTGTATATACCAACGGTATTTATCGAATACTAAAGTTAGTATTCCATCTGCATGTGACGGTATTACTGAAATGTCATTGTTGACATTTGAAAGCCACGTGGTGTATAGCACGTGGTGTATAGCACGTGTATGTGTTTACAAAGTTAGTAGGTCATATTGACATATATTAACCAATCAGAAGCTTGTAAAGTATGTCATGACCTCTAATCTAGGTCAGTGACGTCACTTCCTGTCATATAGAAGCTTCTGATTGGCTCTTAAAGGTCACTTCCGTTCTGCAAGTGTCAACTGACCTACTTGCTACCGTTTCTTACGCGCTGAATATGCTCCTATATACTACTGGCGGGATCTACGCTAAACATGGGTGTATGTAACTAGCGATTTCGGTACCAAAAAAGCTGCCAATTAATTCACAAGGAAGGTATCTGATGTAGAAATTGTCACTGATTCCGAATATGTTATTTTTAAATGGTTTGCTGAAATATCAGCATTAATATGCAATTCCTAGAAAAAAAAGATACAACCACATTTCTAACACCCATGATGCCCGCGACCTGACACATTTTGCTTGGGGAGTGTTCATTTATTATTTACAGGGGGGATGGTGGGTTTAGGGGGGGCTGTAAAAATTTCCGACCCCTCCTGAGGGGGGGGCGTAAAAAATTCTGACCGCTCTTGAGGGGGGGGCGTAGAAATTTAAGCCCCTTTTTAGCAAAAAAGCCCGCGCATTACTAAAGTTCAAAGAGGGGAGGCGTGAAACGTTCCACGCGCTCTCGAGGGGGGGGCCGTAAAAAATGTTCGACCCTCTGCGCGAAATCTCACCACCCTCCCCTGTAATTAATAATTATAAATGAACACTCCCTTGGTACAGAGAACTATGAAACCTAAATATATTAATAAATTCTTGGCCGATTTTTACCAGTGATGGCTCTATCTAAAGCTTAAAACATCATTGTTTACCATACAGGTAAGCACAATGGAATTCATGTGCAGATTGTAGCTAATTCTGAAGAGATTTAAATTTGAGTAATTTCTTTTCCAATTTATTATTTTTCTAACTTTTTGTAACTTATATGGGATGAGCGGAAAAATGTCTACTTTCAGGATCTGCAATCAGATTTTATCTATCTACTAATACAAAAAAGTCCAAAGGGAAAGAGTAACAGGTAGTATGGCCAAATGTAACAGAAAATCAGCCAAGCTGACAACACTGCCAGTGACAAAACTTTGTCTTTCCATCGCGATAAAAAATACTTACACTCACTCAAATTAATGAGAAATATAGCCCTATGATCCCCAATATGTCGTGATTATAGTGGTATCATTAGTTAATTCCTATGATGATTCAGTCAAATTAAAATAGTATTTATGTGAAGCAAAGTCTTAAACTGCCAAGCCTCACTGCAGGCTGTGTGTAATGTCTATTCACTGATAAGGACCAGAATGGCTATAAATAGCTGACAGAAAATCTGGTTAAGTTATGGTTTTCAAACAATGTCGCTTCTGGTGAGCCTATTGACTTAATCTTGACAGCATTGTCTTATTCACATTACCAGCTTTCAAGAACTGTAAAAATATTTAGGAAATTCGCAAGCTAAGAATTTCATGTGTTACCCCTGAGACTCATCCCTTCTGGCAGTTCTGCTCAAATTGCTGGGACGAACGTGCCATTTCCCTGTTATCTTAATGATTCCCCCCTCTTCTGTAGTAGATGGTGCCTCTGTAACTTGTAAGTCTGCAAGTCTGACTCAATATCTTTAGTCTTCAGACCCATCCTTGAGGGGTAAGGGAGTGTTTACTTTTTAATAACAGATGGGGGGTGGTGAGATTTCGCGCGGAGGGCGCACATTTTTTTTACCCTCGCCCTAGAGGGGTCGAAATTTTTTACTTCCTTCCCCCCCGGCAGCCTGAAAATCGTGCGCATTGGGGCCCCTTTGTAGCATTGTAACGCGCTGGCCTTTTCCCTCAAAACAGGTTGAATTTTTTTTACCCACCCCCCCAAAAGGGGTCTTAATTTTTTACCCCCCCTCTGGTCAAGGGGTCCAAATTTTTTAACCCTCCCCCCAAATCCACCACCCCCCCCTGTTGTTAAAAATGAGCACTCCCTAAATGGGTTCGGTTAGGGAGTGTTCATTTATTAATTACCGGGCCCAGGGGGTGAGGGGGGGGGGGTAGTGAGCCGGGGGGGGCAGGCACTTGTATATTTTCTATACACAGGTGTTCGGCTGGCAAGGGTAGTTTTTGAGCAAAATACCTCTAGCCAAGCCCAGGGGTCAATTTTCAGCAAAATCCTCTAGCCAAGGGTCTGTTTTCACTAACCCCCCTGTAACTAATAAATGAACACTCCCTTATTGTAGCCTAGGCTAGGTATCACACATATTATGAAAATAGCTATGTTAGAAAGCTGTTGATACACCAAGAAGAAGGGTAGGAAAGGATCATGAAGAAAAATACCAGTTAGTAAAAAATCTATTTACAAGATTTAAAAAAAGAATGTAGGAAAAAAAATTGGTGGTTTCGGCTATTAAATTGCTGCTTATTTATGATACCGACACTGTAGCCATTCTGCCGTTTTGAGGCCATACCTATCTTTCAGAATAAAGTTAAGGGGGTTTAATGTTCATTTATATCCCACCTGCAAGTTACATAAAGCATGCGTAACATTTCCTAAGACATTACAATCAGTATTAGATTATTTAGAGTGGTTTGAAAATGGCAAAATCACTAATTACAGCTCCTGTGTTTTTTACGATAGCCATTCTTCCATTTTTCATTTTTTCCAGGCCTCTGGCATGTGTATTTAATCATTTACAAGGATTTGAAAATGGCAAAATCACTTATAATACAGCTCCGGTGGTATTTGTCACCGTCTATGGAGCAAAATATGCAATAACTTAGTACTTGTACTAATGGGATCTCTTTTAAAGAGCCACTGTAACGTCCCCAACTACTTTGTATCATTGTATTTAATGTGTTATTCTATACATTATAGTATACTTCTAACTGCAGCAGCTTATTGAATCATTGACTCAGGGTTCCGCTGAGTCTAAGGAAGACGCCCAGGGACCGTTTTTTCCCTCATTTTACTAGTCCAACTTTCAGGGCAGCCAGGGAAGCTATCAAGATAGGTGGGTGGGAGCCCGGGTTGGGGTCGCCCGGGTTTGGGTCGCCTGTGGTCGCCCGGGTTTGGGTCGCCTGTGGTCGCCCGGGTTTGGGTCGCCCGTGGTCGCCCGGGTTGGGGTCGCCCGGGTTGGGGTCGCCCGGGTTGGGGTCGCCCGGGTTGGGGTCGCCCGGGTTGGGGTCGCCCGGGTTGGGGTCGTCCGGGTTGGGGTCGCCCGTGGTCGCCCGCATTGGGGTTTCCCTAGGTCGCCCGCGATGGGGTCGCCAGTGTTGGGGGTAGCGGCAATTGTGTACCAAACGGTCCCTCTTGCCCCATGAACCCTGAGTCGCCCTGTGATGCAGTGTAGCCGAAATGACGCCAGCTTTTGCCGGCATAGAATCATAAAGGCCGGTGTAGGGCCTTAGGAAGCAGGCCACAATGGCCTGCCATGACCTCAGCTTCCTAATGGTGAAAGCATTTTTCAAATTGGCCAATTAGAAGCGAAGCTACGCCAATTTTAGTAAAGCTATTTTACATTCAAATATTTTCAAAATTCTTTGCAGTCATAATGAAGTTTATATGGGCACCTTAAGGACACACCCGACCCTATTAAAGGTGTGCCCATGATTATGTATTATTTGGGCTTAAATGTATTGGAGATATGTGTATTGCACATTGGTTTGACCATATTTAATGCCTCCATCAAATCATTTCAGTTTTTTCTGAATTTTATTGCTGTGGAATGTGAATGGAACAAAAACATTCTTTTTTAGCTTCCTTTGGTTTCAATAGCATTATGGGATAGAAATGGTGTATATTTATTGAATATAATGAGTGGGGACTGATCTTAGAGTGATTTCTGAGGACCCTTTTCTTTCTTTTATTGATATTCCTATTATTAAGGTCTGTAGAGCTGTTCAAAGTTGCATAGTTACCAAAAAATGTAAAATTTCACCAAAAAATGTGCAATTTTACTGAAAAATGATGAAAATCTCCACTTTATGGTAACTATACAACTTTGAACAGCTCTGTAGACCTTAATACTTGGAATATCAGTAAAAGAAAGAAAAGGGTCCGCAGAAATCACTCTAAGATCAGTTCCCACTCATTATATTCAATAAATATATTCCATTTCTATCCCATAACACTATTGAAAGCTAAGGAAGCTAAAAAAGAACATTTTTGTTCCATATACATTCCATAGGTATCAAAAGTTTAAAAAATGGAACTGATTTGAAAGAGACATTATATATGATCAAATTGATGTATGATATACATAGTTCCAACACATCTATGTACGAATTTTGCATGAACTTGTGTGCACCTGAATAAGGGTGGAGTGCGTCCTTAAAGATCAATATTCACATGGCCTGCGTGAAAGGGAAATGGCCTGCGTAAGACGCCAAGACGCAGGCCACTTTGGCCTGCGTCAATAAAAAGTTTTCGGCAACACTGGTGATGTTAGTCACTCTTTCTCTTTGACATGGTAAGTGAGTACTGACCGCTAACAGAGCTTCCACACCACAACAATGCCACCACTGCCGCACAGAGGCCAACAGCAGGTCACGTGTGATAGCTGCCCCACAAGCAGTAACCCTATGGCAGTGTCCACTCTACAGTGTAAAGAAGTCGTGTGTGTGTGTGGGGGGCGGGCTCCCTTTCTCAAATATAATATACTCTATGTATTATAGATATATAGACAAAGGTTCACAAGTTTTAGTCTGTTGACAGGGTTATTTCACGAGTTGAAGGGGGGCCGTATTTCACGAGGCCGTAGGCCGAGTGAAATGCGGCCCCCTCTTCAACAAGTGAAATAACTCTACAACAGACTAAAACGAGTGTGCCTTTGTGTTTATTTTTTACCTTTTTCGATTCAAAATACCAACATTATGGTAGGGGGAGCCTAAAAAGGCTAAATTGGCTTCTTTCTATGCCATTCAAATATAAACAAAGCGCCGTTTTGATGACGTCACAGGGCCGTGAAATATTGAAAATAAAATCAAAAAAAAAAAAAAAATCCGTCCTACCTACCCTAGATTTTCAGACCATGTAACCTGAAACACACCTTTTTTTTTTTGGCCTAATCTACATATTTTCTGCTTTTTCTTTTTCATTTAAGACTTCAAAATGATGAGTTCATTAAAGCACCCAGCTGAGCGAGATGGGCATGGTCCATATGCCGGAGGTCGATGTTCTAATGACAGTAAGTTGAATTTCCCTTCCCCATTCATACTAAATTTCTCTAGAGCATTGTTTTATAAAAGTGTCTGATAGTGAATCTCAGGTCAGCAAACCACAAAAGATGTGGAACCCCATGAAAAGGGTCTGTTACGTTTAATGCAATTGTAGGGGTTGTGAAAGTATGACGCGAACACAAGTTCCAATTCGGTTTGAATGCAACAGGTTTTGATTCAGTCTCACGATTACGGCCTCGAAGGTAGGATTCAGGATCGTACAGTTTTATCAGCAACAAGGTTCGAAGTGTACAGATAGCGTTCTAGCTTAGTTCGAAATCAGCAGAGCTAGATGGTGTGGTCTTGTCCCAGCGAAGCTGGTGCAAGAGCCAGAGAGTGGGAGGGGTGTAGGTGCCCCGTGATCGAAAGGCATCGAAGGTATCGAAGGGTGAAGGTCTGAGCTCGTCCTGGGACGAACTCCCAGAGGTAGCCAACCTCGGCCTCTCATATACCCCGAGCGCGGACCAAGCAGTGTCGACGTGGCACTCCACCGGCACGCTATCTGGAGTGCCCTGCCTGGCTCCGCTACCGGATAATCAAACAAGGACATGGCGTAGGTGTTGCCACCTAGTGTCCGTAGGAGGCACTTCCCGCGTTGACTCCACAAACCCATGTTTACACACATTACTTGTGCCCCTACACAATTTTAGATGAATAATTACTCAAATCATATAATTTGTATCAATAATTCAGGTACTCTCTCGACTATGCCATAACACCGGGAATACTCTTTAACCCCTTCACCACTGGGTTTCTTGTAACTCATTGCAGTTTTGTGCAATATATTGGCTTACCGTGTGGAAGGGGTTAAATGTAACATAACTAGTGCACAAGGACAACCATGTATTTTACAGTTGATATTAAAATATTGTAAATTCTCACATATAAGCCTAATAGTCTACATGTATAATTATTACGATTTGTTCTTTTTTTTTTGACAAGGCTTTATTTTGGCAAAAATGATTTATGATACATGTTTTTCACCAGGTTCGGCTGAAAAAGGAACTAGAGAAACCCCTGCTAGGTGTGACGGCAAAGTCCAAGACGACGTGAAGCAAACAACTATAGAGTTCTATGAGAAACATCGTAATGACCAAGAGGTAAATGAGTAGATAAATAACATTGTCGTAATATATACAGTGATAAATGAGCAATGCACTGCTCAAATTTTGTTTCTTCACCAAAGATTTGGTATATTCATGCAACGCTTCCCCTTTTTATGAAACAATAATATACATCAAATACAGACGGCTTTTTAAGGCATGCAGGTGGTCTCCGCAAATTGGATAATTACTGTGGATTGATTGACCGCTGTGGTTCTATAGAATTACGTAACCAATGCACAGTTCCTTCTCCAAGGTTCAAGCTGATATTGAGCTATTTTGTGCTTTGGTCTTTCCTGCAGTGGTATCCCATGCACCTCCCTAAGCGAGGATACATGTTGCTCTTCAATGTGATGACTGTGAAGGGGTATGAACCACGGCGAGGCACGGAGAGAGATGCTGAACGACTGACCAGCCTCTTCAAGAGTCTCCATTTTGAGGTTGTGTCATACAGCGACAGAGATGGCCTTACCAGAGCAGTGAGTACAAGTATTCAAGGTCCATCTGTTTAAAATTTAACATAACTAGTGCCCAGCTTTTTTTAAAGTGTTTTATTCGGGAAAATAATACAGTTACAATATTAATAAAGTATATGCATTAAACCTAGCATGTGCATGCCTCTACATGGGTAAAATTCGACACAGGGGACACAGCGATACGGCCCTTTTAAAAATCGACACGGGCGACACAGCCCTTTTAAAAATCGAAGGACATTGTCAAAAAAACTGTATAAAAAAAATTAACATGGCGACACAGGCCTTTTCTAGGGTTTTAAAATTTGACACAGGTGATAGAGACCCTTTAAAAATCGAGACAGGCGACACAGGCATTTTAAAAATAGACGGACACAATGGTTTGAGAAATGTAATTCGACACACTCAGACTTTTGGGTACCCATGCAGTGGTAGACACTAACTTTTTCAACTGTGGGCCACCCGGGCCCGTAGCTCTAGAAAACTACGGGCCCGGACCAAGATCTGTGGGCCAATGGTCAAAATTATGTTTTCTTTAAGACCACTCAAAAAAATAAACTGGTTTCTCATCACCGCGCGCATCATGAAAATCGTGATTTGGGAAAAACTTCTTTTTTTTTCTTTTTTTTAAAAGATTTTCAATGAAAAATATGTCAAAAAGTGGATGAATATTGGCATATCTGGTATCAAATTAAAGCCAAGAGTGTTTGTAATGCAGTTAGCTAGGAATAACTTGCAATATAATACTTTTTGCGTATCACTAAACTCTTAACTACACAAATGTACTAATATGTGAAATTCACGAAAAGTCTTCATTTTTCTATACATTTTGGCCCTCAGAAAAAAAAAAAAAAAATAAATAAAATAAAAAACTCCCTCGTCATATTTTTCACTGCTGAGTGATGAGAAACAACTTTTTTTTGAGTGCCCTAAGAGAAAAAACATGTATATTTCTGATTGCTCTATAAAAGACTGAAATCAATATGACTGATTCGGGCACATTTCCTTCTTTCCAACGATATATTGCATGACTATGGTTGTCAGGCAAACTTTCTTTAAATGTCTTCCAAATACTCCTGTGGGCCACCCGGGCCCGTAGGAATGCTATTTTGCAGAAAACTACGGGCCCGGACCAATAACTACGGGCCATTGGCTCCCGGGCCAGCGTTAGTGTCTACCCCTGGGCCCATGTACAGGCACATGTGAAATTTATATTCCTTCCCCAATTATTTCTTTGTTACGTATACAAGTCCAATGTTGTGGCTATGACAGTTGGATTACAAGATATTCTGTATTATTCATTATAAAACAAAGGCAAAAAACAACAACTCTTGCTTTCATGTTTACAAATAAGGTAATGAGATGAGATAGATTGATGGGAGGTGGGGATATGGTACATTTGAATGGGTTTAGAATCGACATATTTACAGTATGAATTATTGTGTTATGCTTAGATATGGACCATTTTATTTAATGGCCATGATAAAAAAAAACACCCCAGGACCAAAGCGCGGGGGGTGTTTGGAATCCTCCGGGTGTAAGTTACTCAGGGGGGGCCCGGGGATCTTAAGGGAAACCACGGGACATAAGTCATAACGTGACATGGATGTAATGGTGGTCGAACATTGTCCGTACAACATTAGTGTTGTATAATTCCGTTCCATAGGTGCGGACCAAACTGGTGAGAATCGTTTATTCTAGGGGAATGGTTTATTTGGTCTGGCTGGCTCTATGGCAGTTTAAGACTAGGTGGAGTACCCTAGAAGGACTTGGGGGAGTGCTTAATGAAGCTTAATATGCTTATGATTGGGCATTTCAATATATTAAACTTTTCAGAAGATGATGAAGAAGGCGAAGGAATTCTTCAAGATGCCTGAACATTCTCGGTCAAATTGTGCTGCGATGTGTTTACTGAGTCATGGGGAATCGGGGCATATTTGCAGTACAGACGGCAAGTTGGTCAGACTTCAAGACCTCTACAACTTGATGGATGATTGTAGAGGCCTCAAAAACAAGCCTAAGTTAGTGCTTGTCCAGGCGTGCTCAGGAGGTAAGTTCAGATTAAAAGCCTATGTGGACCTAACCTCAGTGCCTCAAACACTCACCTCACAGATTAGGAACTGGTAGCTCTAAATTCATAATTCATTCCATTTCTCATTAGTGTCGGACATTCAATATGCGCTTTTGATAAGAAGAGCTTCAAAAAAGAAAATAAGTTTTCAAAGTAGGACCCTGCATTTCAAGTTTACCTTCCATTTCTTTGTCAAACTTGTTATAATAGTGTGCCCATACATGGGTAAAATTCGACACTGACTGCACAGCGCTTTTAAAAAACGACACTGAAGACACAGCGCTTTTAAAAATCGACACCGGCGACACGGCCCTTTTAAAAATCGAAGGACACAGACAAATAAAGCATAAAAATCTACCTGCAGACATCTTACAGTCATAAAAATCGACAAAACAACACGGCCCTTTTGCTAAAAATCGACACGGCGACATGGGCAAAAATACGGGTACCCTGTAACCCATGTATAAGCACAATAGTGGCATACTAATGAAAGTTTGTTCTTGTAGAAGAGCGAGATGTACAACAGACTCGGTCAATGGTGCGCAATGCAATCCAGGCAGATGGCCCCCCCTCCATGGCTGATTTCTGCATCATACGTGCCTCACAGGAAGGTAAGATAGAAACAACTACAAAGTATTTTTAAAGGTACTCAACACAAACTAACGGTAACTGATTGTAGATCGACCAACAATTTTTCTTAATGACTCTTAGGGATGTTAGCCTGATGCATATGGGACACAAAGAAAAGAAAAATAATCTCATGTCACAGGATTTATTTGCCTTTTAGAGGGTTTTCTAATTTGGGTGCATCATATAGGCCCTCATGAGAAAATCATATCTTTCTACATTATTTTACACAGAAAAAACTCTCACATATCACACGTATGATACTATAGATAATCATCAACACTAACATATTTAGAAAGAAAGATATCAAGACGTTGCATGCTTTTTTTCAAGATTCTCATTTTTATCCTCATAATTCTCCATAGAGATGTATGCTATAACTTTTTGACAGGTATTTTTTTCCCCTCAGAAATCTTGCAATAATCCAAGAAGGTTGTGCTCCAGAGGCAAATCTTGGCTACGTTCTCAATATATTTTTTACTTGTACGACTAGTTTGGGCTGAGAAATTTTACATTCTCAAGTTACATAAATTCTGAAATCACCAACCCAAAAAATCAGGTCCCTACCCAACGCATTAAACTTCGGTAGCCCTCGTTAATAATTTCTTATCTATTCACTGTATGAGCCTATAGGCATGGCAAATAGGAAATATAGTGGTCAAGCCATTTATTGACTCTTTCTTATAATATAAAGTATCAGTATAGAAATCAAGTAGAATAGATTGTATTTTGCAATTAAAAAGAAAAGCCCATTTCCGTGGTATAAAACCCAGGTGCACTATTGTGCCCCTGCTCAATTATAATAAACTTCATTTCTTATCTCCAGGGAAGGTTGCATATCGCCACCCAGCGGAAGGTAGCTGGTTTATCCAGGATTTCTGCGAGATCGTCGCAGCATATGCTGCGACAAACTCTATGTTGAAGCTAGTTACCAAGGTAAGAAAGCATAGAAATATAGCATAGCAGTGGTGAGATGACAAGTTGTGTTTGGTTCAGGTGCGAGCTAGAGTTTGTTCATTTGTTGGGTGTCTGACTACCCTTACAGCTATTCCGGCCCTCGTTGCAAACAATATATCAGGGTTTCCAAAAAAATTTCAGTTATAGTTTTAACTGACATTTACCTGACTTTCAACCAACAAATAATCAGTGCTTTCAACTGACAAGTTTACTACCTCAATTCCCGCGTATAACCGCATTTCACCTTTAATTTGTTGGAAAATATAGAAGTCAAATAGTGCACTCTGATGTCTGTTGTAGCTTTCTGAGCATTTATATCTTTTTAACTGACATTTTCTCAAAATCTAGAAAATAACTTGACAATATATGACAATTCTTTTTTTTAACTGACATTTAACTAATTTTTAAAGTAAAGGAAACGAAACTGACTTTTAACTGACGGTTGGAAACCTGCATATTCTGCCTGATGAAAAATATTTACTACCTGTAGTATGTACTCAGTACTTGCATCCCCCTCTACCCAGTATTTACCGGTAGTTAATTTCCTGTGAATTTCCAGCTATTAAAGTCAAAGTATATACATGTACTGTAAAGATTGTTAGTTATATAGTACTTTGTTTTATCTTCACCTGAGTAAGCGGTTGATAGCTGCATTCATTGGTAGATTGATGGTTTGGTCACCACCCGTCCCTGGGCCTTTTTGTCTTTTTTTTACCTCGACGAAAATGTAGAGGATGATATGTTTTTCATGACCAAAATCCACACTCTAGTACCGGTAGTTAGAAATTTACTTATCTTTAAAAGTGGGGGTAAGTTATTAGAGTGTACCTTGGTGAGCTGTAGTGCTATAGTGCTATAGATAGGCACTCTCTTATGTAGTCAGTCCTCTGTGAGTCAGATTGCCGTGATATGGTGTGCTGGTTCATCAAAAAACTCATTGATGAAAAGACATTTTTCAATTTATCTCCAGACCATTCTGTGCTCAACATGTTCAACTATCTTTTTGGTTCAGCTTGAAATGATTTGGTTTATAGTTTTGTCGTAGTTCATGATCTTGTGGCAAAACCAGCTGTTTTTTTGGTGTAAATCACTGCTATAGCACTGCAGCCTATGGGGAGCATGGTCATGGATTCAGTATTTTTTGTGCTCATTTTATACACCTTTCCTAAATAGATACTGCTTCGATTCTTTTACAGTAGCGAGTTAAGATTGGGGCATTATCACTTCTTAAAAATAAAAGTTGGAATATTTTGTATTTAGGTGAATTTGTAGCTGTTGATCTTTGCATATGTATATGCCAGCATGTCTGGCTATATGCCAGCATGTCTGGCAAGCAGCTGTCAAGTAGGTGGATAAGTGGGTGGATTACATAACTGACCTGTATTGTATTATATTGGTGAATTGTTTTTGCAAAACAAGGTGAAGGTCAGTCATTCGTGGTAGTGCACTCTGTTACCCTGCCTTGTTTCTGGACACGGTAGCGGCCACTGCCTGTGTGTGTGTGTGTTGGAGGGGGGGGGGTAGGACATATGTGTACATCGCGTTCAAATTTCAACAAGGTGAAATTTGCCTAAAAACACCCTATTTGGCGAGAAAAAAGTTCGAAATCGCAAAAAAGTGAAATTTGCCTAAAAACACCCGATTTGGCGAGAAAAAAAGTCTGAAATTGCAAAAAAAGTGAAATTTGCCTTAAAACACCCGATTTGGCGAGAAAAAAGTTAGATATCATCGCAAAAATAGTGAAATTTGCCTAAAAACACCGGATTTGGCGAGAAGAAAGTTCGAAATCGCAAAAAAAATGAAATTTGCCTTAAAAACACCCAATTCGGCAGAAAAAAGTTTGAAATCACTAAAAAGTGTAATTTGCCTAAAAACACCCGATTTGGCGAGAAAAAAGTTTGAAATCGCAAAAAAAAAAGTGAAATTTGCCTAAAACACCCGATTTGGCGAGAAAAAAGTTTGAAAGCGAAAAAAAAAGTGAAATTTTTGTGAAAGGCAATATTACATAATAATATACGGTACATATATGTTTCCTATTATGCCAAGGCACACTCTTCTAGTACACAAAGCTGTTACTATACTAATGATGTAGAGCTGGATGCTATATTTTTTTCTATCCTATTGCATTAGGCCGCTTAAAATAAATTATCAGCTTTGCGGACACCTTTTGAAAAAATATGGTGAGGGCGGGAGGCTTTTTATTTTAATTGATATTTGTAATTCAAGCCATGAGAGCGGTCTCTTTATTTTTATTGAACAAGTGCCTTTTATTTTTCATATACATCATACATTTTCATCTTTAAAAACATGTTCCATGGTGTTGATAATATGCAAAGATGAATAATTAAGGAGCAACACACTGTTTAAATTACATTTCTACACCAATTATTAGCTGATCCGTGAATATTTTGGTATTTTTTTGCATTACATGGTCATGCAATGCGGCCCTTTTTTAAGTAAACTTGTGAGAAAAATACACACATGCGGCCCTTTTTAGGGCATGCGGGCGGTGTCTGCAAAGCTGATAATTTTTTTTAAGTGGCCTTACTGGCAGTATAAGCTTTAATTTGATACCAAATATGACTATATTTGTCCATTTTTATCATGTTTTTCATAAAAGATAAATTAGCAAAAAAAATGAAAAAAGTCTTCTTCAAAACATGATCTTTATGATGCGCGCGGTGATGATAAACCCTTTTTTTTGAGTAGCCTTACCCGAAAGTTTTTTTCAAAAACTCGTATAACTTTCCAATATTCACTTCAGGTGAATGATCGAGTCTCAGAACGGCAATGTGAGAGAGATGATGATTGTGTGGAAAAACAGCTTCCGCTGCCCAGTACCACCTTACGGAAGACCTGGTACCTGAACCCTGGGATCCAGCGAGAAGAACTCTGATCCAAGTCTATCTGTCCCGTCATCAAGCAGTTACTACTACAGGAAATGTTGTCCCAGTGACTTGATGATAGGGGCGGCACTGTAGGAGAGCTGCAGTCCATCTTGCCTGTCTCCAGTTCAAGTTCAAAAATGCATTTCCCCTTGAGGACAGAGTACATCTATTTATCCCTCCCAGACTCCACATTAATTTCCTCACTATACGGCCATGGGAACTGAGGTTTCAGTTTACCGTCCACTGCCCGCATATCTTTGAAAGTGCGGTATGAAAAGTTCATTATTATTTTTTTAAATTATTATTGTCAAAATATTTTTTTTTAAAGAAAATATTTTGTGCTTAAAAACTGGCTGCCATATGCTCCATATTCCATCATTCTAGCGAATTTAATGTATAAAAAAAAAGGAATAATGGAAACGTGCTATATCTATTCTTAAAATACCTCAGACGGTAAAGTCATTTGTTTTCTCAAATTCTGCCCTACCCATGGCTTGCCCTCCCCATGTCCTGGGCAAACATGAAGGAATATTTGTAACTTGATTCTATGTGAAAAAAATAATTTTGAACTTGAAACTTGGACTAAGACGTTAAAAGTATCAGTATCACCGAGCCTGTCTCATTTATATCCCTAGTCCTGTTCTAGTCTACTATGTGGTTAAGTGTGAGTGGTGAGGTTGCCCCTTTATGCACAGATATTGCAATGGTGCAATGTTCTATCGAACAAGGGCTCTCTAATGGTACCGGTATATTGCAAAAGTATTATACAATAAGTGGTCTTTTCCTAATTAATTGTCAAAGATTGTTGGCTTTTGTTATCTGTGGGTATCCCATGGGGTCGAACTATAACACAAGGTATCAGTACCCCACACCTAGATATAGTTTGCAATCGAAACTGGAACAAAGTTCAATGCTACGATGTCCTATCATAGAGCAAGGGCTTTCTAATGATTTATTCCAATAGTCAATCAATCAATTTTTCCAAGAACGTGTACGATTACTGGTCATTTTTGTGTATGAATGATATACATATAGGGCTTCCGGAGACCTTTGTGGCATTCCTAATGAATTTGTTATGTAGTTTCCCCTAGAGGGGTCGAAATTCGCAGGCCGAAAATCACTCGCGTTCGCGCCCCTTTGTAGCATAGTAAAGTGTGGGCTTTTTCCCTCAAAACAGGTTGAATTTTTTTGCCCCTCCCCCCCCAAGAGGGGTCTAAATCTTTTACCACCCCCCGGTCAAGGTGTCCAAATTTTTTACCCCCGCCCCCCTGTTAAAAAATGAGCACTCCCTAAGTGCCCTGGTTCTTAATCTTTATAGTATTGTACATTCACATATCATACTGTGTCTTTCCTGTCCAACAGATCTGTACATTTACTGTATTCGACGTAATAAGCGCCCTCCCCTTAATAAGCACCCCCCCCCCCCCCTTTTTGGGGCATTTTTAGACTAGAACAGAGGCTTATATTTCACGATTTTGGAGACAGGTAACCTCTTAAGTACTAAAACGCCATAAAGATAATTTTAATATGCGCCCAGGGCGCTTATTACGTCGAATACGGTATACATACAAAGGTGTTATACATGAAGACTTTATTTTGTATCTGATAAACCTGGATGGAGAACAAAATGGCATAATGTGGATTTAACACATTTTACTGTATCGTCGCAATAAAGCGCCGCTTTCGAAAATACACCCGTCTTTTATAAGTGCCGGGGGTACAGGGGGTGTTGAAATAGTCCTCAAGCACTAAAATAGGATCTTCAATAAGCGCCTATCTTGGGTTTGATGGCCCCTCCAAATTAAAGAGTGCCCCAGCACAACGGTACAGTAAGTCAATCATTAGAAAAAGTGATACTTAAGAAATCCACCAGCAACTGCTTGACTGTTACAGTAACTTCAAAGGTTACATATTATACTGATTCTGATTGTGATTTATACATGTATATACATACGAAGGTGCTTTACGATTAAACATACATGAAGAATATATTTTGTATAAGATACTCTTGATTAATTTAACACATTTTAAGTCAATCATTAGAAAAAGATCCATAAAAAATCTACCAGCAACTAGCTTGCGTGTTGTATCTGACAAATGTATATTTATTCAAGAAAGAAAATACAGCTGTTTCATTCAAACTAAAGTTTGATGAATTGAAAGATCTGTGGATATTATACTTTCACATTGCCTGATATATTAAAGCTACAATGGCTTAAAATCGTTCTGTAGTCGCTAATATTCATTTTTTTCGCCAGTTTGATACTCACTTGGCTTGACATTATTTCTGACAGGGACTACTCAGGCATTTCAAATATGAGATAAATCTAGTATAATAATGCAAACAGTTGGATGAGTTGATCTTTACATGCGGTCTGTGCTGGTCTCTACATTAGAACACAGAATGCCGAGACTGTGTACCACTCGTCATCATTTAAGGGAGTGCAACCCCCCCCCCCCCCCCCGAGGTCGGAAAGTCCCCAAAAGTAAGGCCCCCATGTCATAAAGTCGCTTTTTTGGAGCATTAATCCTTTTGGCAATTTTGCCCAAAATTCGGCAGGTCGCTTAGATTATTGTGCCAGGTCGCCTGGGAAACAGCCCAGGTCGCCAGGTCACTTTAGACCCCTCTGGAGCCACATTTAACATTCCATACACTAGTTACAAACTGTAAAAATAAGACTCACTCTACAGTAACACATACCCGGTACTCAGTACTGTCCCTCTCATACATGAAGGATTCCTGTCTACATTTAGGGACACCTGACGTTCAACTTCTACATGGGAATTAACGGTAGTCAGGCCAATTAAATAGGATTGATCGGGATACCGGAACAAAAGTTTTTTGAGGCCTTATGAAAGTTCAACAAACCCGTAAGTCGTTATTCTAGAAGAAGCCTCTTTGCAGAATTACAAATGCTTGTCCAAACAGAGTTGCTACTGACATTTCCCTGACGTAATATCAAATTTCCGTGACCACAAGTATCCCGGGACCACAAGTATTCTTGTTTTCGTTGTACCCTTAAATGATAATCTAAAGCACATGTATAACGCTAACTGGAAACTACCGTAAAACCCTGCGTATGAGACAACTTTATTTTGGCGTTATTTTTGTTATATCGGTCGATTTTCTTTCTCAAAGTAGGGGCTTGGCCTAAAGCTGGGGTCAATACGTTAAAATAAAGAGATTTTTATACCTATTTTGCATAGGACAATTGTTTTTGTCAAGTTAGGGGTTCGGCTTATAGATACGGTCATCCTATAGCCGGAGTTTATATATAGAGAGCTGATGGGGAATCTGTTACAGCCACTAAGGCCACCTAAATTCTATTATCAGCTTTGTGGACAGTGCCCGCATCCTTTACAAAGGGGCGCATTGGTCTTTTTTTTCATATTTTGAGGGAGAAAAAGCTTTAAAAGGGCGCATCTAAGAAAACTTCAGATTACAAGTTGCAAAATTATCAATATCGCATTTTAGTCCTTATCTCCGGGTGCAGCTCATCATTTCTTGGAAAAAAAAAGAGAAAGAAGGCCCTCACACACCTCCAGAAAAAGTGAAACAAAATACAATAAAAGGCACCCTCCCGCACCGTTTTTTCCTAAAAGGTGTCTGCAAAGCTGATAATTGACTTTAACTGGCCTAAGGCCTATAAACCTTTGTATGTATACAGTGACATAACACAATTGTTTCCAGATTAAGCGCTAACATCAAAATGCCGCTACCACCAATTATTTAGAACACACTATGTGGATGAGGCCGGAACCTCCTGTCGGCACGAAGCTTAACATCACAGATTATATTTAGTTTAATTTCCAAGTTTAACAAGCAACCACGGGCCTGGCAACTGAACGTTAATGGCAGTGAAGATTCTCTCACACTTAAATCTCCCAAGGGAGAGGCCATTTAGGGGGAGGGGTGGTTTAACAATTCTGACCCTCTTGAGGCGGGGGGGGGGGGACGTAAAAACAATGTCATGCCTCCGTGCAAGAGTCTACCACCTTCTGTAATTAATAAATGAACACTCCCTAGCGTAAAACATCACAGACCATCATGGTCGTCGTCAAACCAGAACCTCTCCGACCGTTCGGTGGGTTACACAAGCAGGCACTTACATTCAACAAGGATCCTCATGTGCATGATCTCTACGTTCTTCTTTACACCATGTGACCTCTGACTCCTACTTCACCCCCTGCAGGAGATGCTGAACAAGGCGCGGTCCCGTGGAGTCGCCCTTGGTGCAAGACAGTGCATGACTTAGATCAGGGTTCCCACAAAAATTTCTGATTGAAATTCCATGACATTTTTATGACATTCCATGACAAATCTCAATTTTCCATGCCATTTATAACATTCCTGTCGGGCTTGGCCCGTAAGAAAATTTCTAAAATCTAGAAAGCAAATGGTACTTTCTAGGATATTTTGTAATTAATTCCATTATTTTCATTTTCCATCATATTCCTATAAGCCTATTGCAGACGGGCTCAGCTGGATCCGTTGCTATAGACCGATGAAGCAAGAAAGGGTTGATAAAGTTTTCGAACATTTCTGAAGCGTGACTGACAAAACCCCGGTACATGAACATATCTCAAAATCCTGCAGTTTAATATACACTATTTGAAAGATAATTGTCCTGAATTGTCCTGCCAATATTGATAATGTTACATGCATCTTGCTGAAACTAATGTAAGCACAACTTTATTTTGAAAAAGTGACCCTTTCTTGGTGCATTGGTTTATAGGAAGAGTGGCATCAAACATCAGTGAAAACAATTATCTTATATTTCCTGATCCAGTCAAATGACGGAGTTGATTGGACACAGTTGGACCCGTCTGCAGTGGCCTGCTCTACCTTTACATCTTAACACCGACTTTAACACACTCGTCATCATTCAACATCTGCATTTAACAACCACATCATATAACAGTCCCTACACTGATTACAAACAGTGTCAAATCAAGACGCTCACTACACAACACATACCCGGTACTCATATACCGAGTAAACCTGTCTCACTCATAAATTAATCCTAACAAAAAGCTTTATTTCCAGTAACCCATCAAAACAGGCCCGACCCTGAATTCTAAAATAGGCAATTTTAATACATTGTATCTTGATGTCGATAAGCCACAAATCACATGATGGTTTTTTTTTGTGAAAAATTTAATCTGACCTACCGGTGCCGACCTTAGCTTTTCAGACACTTGGGACCGGAAACCAACCTGTTAACCCTTTAAGGATGGATGTCACTAAAAGATGACATTTGTCGACATGATGCACTGATGCAGCCCTGGCGAGTAACTCGTCAGTGCTGCATTGGTGCATCATGCTGACCCTTCTCAACTCCATAGGGTCGGCATGATGCCCCACTGCAGCAATGGTGAGGTAGTCATCAGGGCTGCATTCATACATCATGACGACCAAGGGCATGATGCATTAAGGAATCATGCTGCCCTTAAATGGTTAAATCTCTTTTGTCCTTATTCACTGACTGATGTAAGCATTCCTGATATACCGGTGTAGTGGTTCGGAATATCAGAAAAGAGAACAAGAACGTCAGTTTCCAAGTGCAAAGTAGAATGAGTGTTTATTTCAATGTATCCCTGTACAATGAGTCTAGATCTTAACCCGAAGGGTAAGACGAAGCAATACTGCTGAAACCTGGTGCGCAGTACCCGAGAGAGGACAGTCGCCCACTCCAGGATACCGCCCACACTAACGCCAGGCGGGACCAACCCAAACTAACCCTCCTCGGTCACCTGGATGGAAATGACTACAGTAGTAAACCCCTACACTACCCCCCCTAGACAACACTAGGTGTGGTAAAAACCTGAGTAGTAATATGGATGGCAGCCTTGAGGTTCTCCAGACTCCCATCCCAGTCTGAGAATTTAATCCCGAGACAAACCTTAAATTTGGCCTTCATTTGTAGGATCTCCTCCTGAAGATCCCTACACTGCTCACGGACTGTGGCTTCTAGCACGTAAGCTTTGTCTCGCTGTGCTTCCAAGAACCTAGGGCCAAAAAAAAAAAAGGTATGTTTCAGGTTACATGGTCTGAAAATCTAGGGTAGGTAGGTCGGATTTTTTTTTTTTTTAATTTCTTTTTTTTACTTTAGCCTGAAAAGTACCAAGGAATCGACTCACGCACTACAATGCCGACTCGCCGACAACCGTCTCGACTCGTGAACTATCAAATCAACCCTTAAATAACCCCAAAATGACCCAAAATATAAATATTTTTTCAAAATTGCATAAAAATTTCTAGGGTCGGCCCTGTTTTGCTAGGTAGGGTCGGGTAACCTGGCCTAGTCTTGGTGACCACCTCGTCGGCGGTTTCTTTCAGAAGGGTGTCTTTCTCCTTCTGATGGCACTTCCTGACGCCATCAATGAAGTGCTGTACCACCCTCTTGTGGTACTGTTCAGCCATCGTACGCTGTTCCCGCTGGAAGTCATCCAGAATCTCCTGTCCAATTTGATTTGACAGGGTAGCGTCCTTCGGGAAGTAGGACGATATCGGCGTCAGTTTGAGAACTGCTGCCGGCTTCTCCTTCTTCACTTTGACCTCCGCAACCTTCTCCAGAGGATCAACAGTTGGCTTGACATCTGTGGCCGGCTTCCCTGGAGGGGGAACCGGCGCCGGCACCAGACCTTTCACTGGCGCAGGGGGTGGTTTGGTGGTCTCTTCCCCTGGCGCAGTGATCCGTTGCAAAGGTACAAATACCTTATGGCTCGGCGGCTGCTGCTGGTGCCGCGAAGCATCCCTAATGGCAAGCTGTAACACCTGCAGGTGTATTCCCGAAGGGGGAGGTTTGGGTGTGCTGGCAGCAGAGGAAGGTCTGCTTGCAGGGCTGCCCCGGTATCCCATGTTTGACCGGACGCCTCCCTGCGCCGGCGTTGTCGCCGCATCCTGGCGCACCATGTCGTGCCAGGCCATGGAGGAGTCATAGTCCTCCCCAGGACTTCGACGTCCTCGCCAGGCCAGTTCCCTCTCGGATTCCCTCTGACGTGCGAGTTCATTCTCGCGTCGTCGGGTCTCCTGAGGGGTTTGACCAAGGGTCTGGGATTCTCTCCCAGGCCTGATGTTCATCTCCGGATAGTCGTCATGTCTATCCGAAGTGGCGTCATAGCTACGGCTGCTATGAGCGGACTCCGTGTAGTAGCGGGAGTCGATCTCTTTGAGGCTAAGGGTCCCTCCTCGCCTCATGTTGGTGGCCGGGCTGGTGGAGCGAGAGCGTCCCGGGTCAGCTCTGGCTTGTTCCATCCGTCCCCGGTAGGCCCGTGACTCGGGCTCTCTCCCACCCCTCCCCCGACCTCTGTTGGAAGGCCGACGGAACAGTTCTGGTGGGTACTGTTCGAGGTCCAGGTCAAACTTTCGTGAGCCTGGGACCTTCGCGAATCTCGCAGATGGGAAAGGACACCTTTAATTCCAGAGATGACTGGCATTTCTGGAAGGGACACTCCATCTGGTCCCTACTCCACTGTCTAGTGGCCCAGCGGAGCTTCGCTTTTTGATCCCGGGTGTAATAGTTCTCCGGGAAATACTCTATCTTCTTCAGCCAGTCCTTGTAGAACTCGCTTACTAAAGGATCGCGTTTGGTGGTCCGACACCAATCCTCATCATCTGACATTCCGTTGAGGTTAATGTCAGGTGGTATTGAGTAGCGCCCCGATCCCTTCGCACATTCCCCCCAATAGGAGGGAATGAATCCCTGGAAACTTCCTCTGGCATTGTTCCAGATGTGTTTATCCAGCGCTGACCCAGCCTCTCCACCCGAGCCGACGTCGGACAGGTGTCCGGCAGCCACCTTCAGGTGGGGCTTCGGGTCGGTTTTGGCGACATCAGCAAATGTAACTGCCGCAGGAGCAGGAGATTTACCACTGGAGATGTCCATCTCCTCCTCCTCTACAGCAGCCTTCTCCTGTGAAGTGCTCCTCATGTCGGATTTATCCGATGTAGACCCATCGGTAAAGATACGCTGGGCATCCGGTATCTTCTTAATCCTGGCAGCCTCGTTCCGTAGGGCTTGGCGGCCCCGAGGCTGGACGAAGGGGGCGTTATCCCCTCCAACGACCACGGTCCTCACATCCGGACCATGTTGGCTGACCCGCCTGGCCGCAAATTCACCCTTTCAGATGTCCCTGCTGGCCTTGGCGGCAGCCTTCTCCTCTGTTCTGGTCAAACTCTTGGTACGAGTTTTGACCATCTCCTCCACCGTCTCGATTATAGCTTCATGACAGCTGATGGATCTCTCCGCCATGATTGTTTTCATGCGGTTGTAGTCTATTTGATAGACGTCATAGGATAAGTTGGACTCTATTAGAGCCCTATATCCCTGGACCGACTTCGGCTCTAATAGCCCTGTCGGGTTGAACCTGCGATAGCAGGCTACAGCGAGGGTGGTAGCGCCGAAGGCACCACATTCCTTGTCTTCTGAGATGCGCGTCATCTGGGGAACACAAACCCCAACGTCGGCCATCTCGGCGTCAAACAGACCCTTCCGGAGTGGCTTGCACACCCGAAGGCCCTGTTGTAAATTCTCCCAGGTGTTAAACCACTCTGGGGGCATGATGCGTAAGGCTCCCACATCTATGAATTTCTTCAACATCTCCACGATGTCCGTCGGGTTAGGTCTGGATAGGCCTATCGCCGTTGATGCCATTACATCAGGGTGGAGGAACATTTCCCTCCCGTCATAGGAACTTTTACCTGCCCGGACCAGTTTTGCTGGTTTGTCGTCCTTCCGGGGCAGGCTTGGATCGATAGCTGGATTGCCGATCATGGCCCAGGTATCTCTAACATGCTGGGCCTCCTCATCTTCTAGCTTTAACGCTAGAAGACGATCCTCCTCATGGATGCGTGCTCTCTCCTCATCGGTGAACACGGGCTCAGACACGTTTGTATCCATGTCTTCCTCTCCTCGGAGCTGCTCCTCGGAGAGAGTAACAGGGCTGGCGGCGTCAGCGCTGTCGTCTTGGGGCAGATCGGCCATATTGGATGGCCGGTCTCCCTCACCCAACTCGAGTTGCCGTGGGAAATAAGAGTTCTGTATGATGTACAGGGCCTTGGGGGAGGGCCTGTGCTCCTTGCCAAACGTATTCACTTACTTTTGGTCCGCTGTTTGGTTTCTAAATGGATCTCCCACGTCGGCCAGCACCCTGTGCCGGCAAAGATTTGAAATCCAATGAACCAAAATGACCCCTTTGCGCAGAGGTCACGTGCATCCACGCGCGTCTCTGGCCCTCCGCGAGACTGCCCTAACTAGGTCATTCCTTGACCCAGTTCTTTTCCCGCGCCGCTTAGGCGCAAGGCGTTCTAATTATAGGCAGACGCCACCGGATTATCAGCTCACCACCCACTGGTACCCTGCTGGGGGATTTACATGCTCCTTACCCGGCGGGGACTGCGTCGGATACCTCCCATGGGTATTCTTTTAGACCTAGCTCCTGAAGGCGCCTTCTCAGAGGCAGGGTTAGCCTTACCCTTTTTCTTCCGCCTAGGTTTGCTTACAGCCAGCGAGACTTTCTTCTTCTGCACCTTTGGATCACTAACCCCTAGCTTCCTGGGACGTCCCGGGCCACGCTTTGGGGTCACTTGATCCATCTTCCTACTCTCTACCTTTTGGAGTAGCTCATCTACTCCTAACCCATACGTTTCTGTGGTTAGATCCCTCCCCTTCCAGGGACGGAGTCTTGCCACGTTGGATTTATAGATCCGACCAATTAAGGATCTAATCATGACGGCACAGTCACTTACAACTCTGGTCAGGCCAAAAAAAGAAAAAGGTGTGTTTCCAGTAACATGGTCCTGGAGACATGACCCGGCCGGTCGGATTTTTTTTTTTTTGAGCTTCCTCCCCTGAAGACCTGTGATTACCGTGAATCCCTGAGTATTTGATAAGAATTTTTTTTTTTTTTTTTTTTTTAATCCAGCAGGGGTGGTGCCCAGACCCCCAAGATTTCCCCTCTGGGTCCACCATTGTCTGATATTCCGATTATCTATTTTTGGGGGAAAATTGACTTTTCACTCTAAAATCGTTAATAATTGTCTGATTTAAAGACTGAAATATGGCCTAAAAAAAAAAAAAGAAAAAAAAAAAATTGCCATTTCTGCCTTGGTAGACCCGGTCGGGTGACTGGAAACAAACCTTTTTTTTTTTTTGGCCTCACTACAAATGGACCATCCCAGTTGCTGGCTAATTTTAAATTGGATAGAGGTTCGTGTAGTCTCACTACCTGATCCCCTACCTTAAACCGACGGATCTTTAGTCCATGGTCATAACCAGTTTTCTGCCACTTTGCATTCTTTTTTAACTTGGTTCTGACGAGCTCGTATGCGAACTTTAACTGGTCTCTCAGTGATTCTACAAACATCACATGACAAGGTGCGTCGGGATTTAACCCGACCACACCAAAAACAAGATCTGCTGGCATGATCATGTCTTCCCCAAATACCAACAAATTTGGGGTACAATTGGTACTTTTGTGAACAGTGCTGTTGTATGCATGACACACATACTCACATTGTTCATCCCAATCGGTCATACTTTCATTGACCAGGGGTTTCAGAACCTGAATCAGCGTTCTGTTAAACCTTTCCACCATCCCATCACTCTGGGGTCGGTAAGGATTGGTTCGGGTCTTGCAGATGGCCAGTCGATGGCACATCTCCTGCCACAAGTCTGACTCAAATTCCCTGCCCTGGTCGCTGTGCATCATCAGAGGCACCCCCAGGTGTAGCACCCAACCCTTCACAAAGGCCTTCGCACAAGTCGCAGCCTTATGATCAGGTAAGGGGAACACCCTGGTGTACTTTGTATAGTAGTCAGTAACTACCATCATACACGTGTTACCATCAGGGGTGGTTTTAAACCCACTTATGATATCAATTGCTATCCTTGCAAATCTAACCCCTGGGACATGGGCATTTTACCCATCCCGGGTCCGGGTTTATTTTTGCAGCAATCGGGACAGGTGGCGATCCAACGTAATAAATCAGTGCTCATCCCTGGCCAATAGTACCTTCGGGATAGGCGTTCTAACGAACTTTTCTTTCCAAAGTGACCACTGGTCATGTGACCATGACAATAATGCATCAGATCCCTCCTCATACCAGAGGGGATCACTACCTGTCTGTTCCTTCTACCCGAAGGACTGATCTTCCATCTATATAGAACACCTTGGATGCCTCTACCTCTGTCCATTGAGCTAAAAACCTCCTCATCTCTCGGTTTTCCAAAGAGATTTCTGGTCGAACGGGTTTGATCCTTTTGGGAATCAACCTCCCCACGTTTGGGTCTTTTTCCTGGAACCTTCGGATGGTCTCCATGGACCACTGCAGGATCCCAGTACCTCTGGATTCCAATGGCAACCGGACTCCAGCTAACACCGCCCCGTGAGCTCCACAATCATCACACTTCTCATTTCCGCAACTCCTGATGGGCCTGCGTGATAGCGCATCAGCATTTACATGCTTTACACCAGGTCGATGTTGGATCTGCTTCTGCTCCAACCCGAGCTCTGATAGGTGCGCTAACCACCGGCCTATCATACCTTCAGCGTCCTTAAAATTTAGTAACCACCTCAGAGAGGAATGGTCCGTTCTCAGCGTAAAATCTGAGCCCCATAAGAAATGTTTACCGGTATATTTCTTAGTGTAAACAATCACGGCCAAGAGTTCCCTCTTGGTGGTACAATAGTTCCTTTGCGATTTGTTCATAGTGCTACTAGCAAAAACAATGGGAACCTCTTTTCCGTCTTGGACTTGACTCAAAGCAGCCCCGATGCTTTCATTGCTGGCATCAGTATCCAGAATGAAATGTCCGGCGGGTGTCGGATACTTCAAAACTGGTGTTTCAACAAAGAGCCTCTTGATAGATTCAAAGGACTCGTCTTGCTCTTTACCCCATGGAAAGACTTCCTTCTGCCTACCAGGTGTCCAGTGGGACAAGGCCTGGATGGGGTAGCTCACCTGAGCATAGCCAGGCAAGAAATCTCGATAATACGAGCAAAATCCAAGGAATGAACGAACATCCTTTGGGCATCTGGGTTTCTCCCACTCAGTTACACTTCTGATCTTCTCAGGGTCTGCCTTCCCCCCCTGAGTGGAAATGATTCTGCCCAGATAATTGATATCTTTCTTAAACAGCTGGCATTTCTTAGGTTTCAATTTCAACCCATTACTCATTATTCTCTGTAGGACCTCCTCCAGGTTGTCTAGACAACCCTGGAAAGTCTTTCATCATCTAAATAAACTAGACATTTCTTCCATAACAGATTGCTCAGTAATGTCTCCATCATAGCCTCAAACGTGGCTGGCGCATTGCACAGCCCGCAGGGCATGACGTTATACTGGAACAATCCGACATGGCTGGAGAAGGCGGTCTTCTCCATGTCAGCAGGTTTCATCCCCACCTGCCAATACCGAGACTGTAAGTCTATGGTACAGAACCATTCATTTCCTCCTAGCGAGTCGATGGTCTCGTCTATCCTTGGGAGAGGATATGAATTCTTCTTGGTCATCCCATTCAGCTTCCTATAGTCAATACAGAACCATCCCATCTTTTTTTGTGACCATACAGACTGGACTACTCCAGGGGCTAGAACTGGGTATAATAACATGATCTTTAATCATCTTATCGATTTCCGTCTCAGCTACCTCTCTTTTCTTCAGCGGTAGCCGACAGTAAGAAATCTTAAAACGGAAGTTATCCCCCACATCAATTCCATGTAGGACCTTATCAGTTCGTCCTAATGGTTCCCCTGGGAACGCGAAGGCCCTTCGGCAGTGTTTAAGCATTACTCGAAGGTCCCTTCGTTCCTCCGAACTTAATTCCGAAGCATCTTGAATTAGCTTTTCCAATTCCTCTTCAATAACTTCCGTATCCGACTGTTCCTCATATGGTTATTCCAAAATGCTGCTGAAGACCGCCTACGCGAGTACAACCCTACCTACTTTAGCGCCTTTCGGAAGATATACAGTCAACTCCCTCCAATGCGGCCACCCTTGGGACTATCCAAAACTGGCCGTATTAGCGAGGTGGCTGCACTAGAGGGAGTCAATGATAAGTCTATGGAGTACATGGAATGCAAACTTAGATTAATATAAGTTGATTATAACGGCTTTTCATATAGTATATAGCCTATTAGTAAACTAATTACATACATCAACACAACATAAAAGGAATTTTGGCACTGGTCAAAATTAGGCTATATTTGGTTGATAATTCAGTCTTTTTTGACAATTAACATGCTACAGGAGTTATTGCATAATCCTCTACCAACCTCCCCCCCCCCACCACCTCCTATAGTCAGCCAAGCAGAACCTGAGCGGAATGTGGTGGGGGGGGGGGGGAAGACCCATTGTTTTATTAGGGAATGTGTGAATGGTCCGGGGAGGAGGGGGTGCCCTGATACAGCAAGCTGTTAAAGTAGACCCCCCCCCCCCCCCCGCTTGCTTCTGACACCTTCTCCTCAGAAACTACCATGTAGCCTGAATCCACATGTACAATGGTCATTATGCCATAACTGAAGGCCTGGCAAATAACTTGCCAGTGCTGTATCATTCATGCATCATGCCGACCCTTCAGGAATGTATCAACCCCTTAGGATTGGCATGATGCTTAAATGTCACTCATAAGGTTGGGCTTCATGCATCATGATGACAAAACTTGAGCATGGCATAAATGCAATATGGGGCATTAAAGGGCTAACTACACTCACAAAAGCAATGTCCGTGGGTGTAGTGTGCAACATAAGGTGCACTTGAGAATTAAAAGGCTATTTATCGATAGAACTGGCCGCATTAGAGGGAGAAAACTACCATTTGGGACTCTAAAAACAGTGGCCGCAGGGCGAGGTGGCCGCATTAGAGGGGTGGCCGCATTAGAGGGAGTATTTTACATTGAAATAAAGGGGAAATGGTTGGTACTTTCCAAAAATGGCCTTAATGGCGGGGTGGCCGTACTGGAGAGGTGGCCGTTAGGAGGGAGTTGACTGTACCATATGAATACCAGGATTGGATATGGGGACGAGTGTCCAGTGGGCATTTCCTACCAACGTATCGGCTGACTCCAACCCAAAGGATTGGAGATACGCTACGTCGGGTTCCATGACCCCGGCCCTTCCTCTGAGTTCAGAGAAAGCGCTGATCAACACATCACATGTTGTTCCCGGTGGAAGTTTCACCGTCTGAGCTACACTTGCTACACTACTTATAACGCTCAGCACACACTGTGCTTTGATATTATAGAGACTCTGTATGGACAATTCACCTGTCTTCGGGTTCAATATCATTCCGAACAGGTCGGCAAAGTCCAACCCTATGATACCATCATCTTCGATCTCAGCAATGGTTGGGGAGAATACAAACTCCTTCCCTACCACTGAGATACATAGAAAAGTACATCCAAACGTCCGCAATCTGCTACCGTCGGCTGTGCACCCATTTACCCTCATTTTAAGGTCATCATTTGTGCCCAGCAGAAGAGTGTAGAACTTCCAGGAGATAATGGAGTGGCTAGCCCCAGTATCTATCAGGAATTCCCCCACTCTACCCTTCACAGAAGCGGCTAAGTACCACCTTTTTCCTCCATTCAATGAAGGGTTACTAGTGAACTTCTGTAAGTCACTCTCAGTACCCAGATCCAATCCACGCCCTCTTATGTATTCCAGGCAAGGATGATCTGAGGGGAGCCTGGTTCCACACACCATTGCACTATACTCCTCCGCATCAGCACCAGGTTTCCCCGACTCATTTCCCGTACGTATGACTGGAATGCTGATGGCCCCGGCCCCAGGGTTCCCAAGCTGCGCCTGCTTGTCCCCCATATGTCCGGACGTCACTACTGAGTGTGAACTTACTCCCGTCCCGTCAGGAGTACTATGGCCTCTTTCCTTCGGGATCTCTGAGTAGCCTCCCTCAGGGATCCCCTCTAATTTTCAGAACTCTTTCCGGAAAATCGCATAACTGGTTTATCAGCTGTGCATGAGGACGCATAATGCCCCTTCTCCTGACACCTGTAGCATGTTACAGTGCTCAGCTCTGGTTTCACCTTTCGGTCCTGCCTTTTATCAAACAGAGCCACCATGCGTTGCATCATGGCTTCTACCAATCCGAGGGACTGGTCTGGTTCCGACTTCTTCGGAATATTGGATTCCAGCGGATTTGAAGGGGGTTTGGCTGGGGTTTTTGAATTTTCCCCTTGGGATTTCTCTGGCTTTTTGCTAGAGGATGTTTTGTCAAAAGGTTTCCGCCTTTTGTTATCACCGGACTTTTTGTCCCGGCGTTTTCCACCGAATGCTACCGCCCGATGGTCTCCTCCCCTTCGGAATCTTCATCCGAAGATCCCCCGCTGCTGCTATAGTCTACTACAGCAGACATTCAGGATTGATTAGGGACCAATCCGGCAAGAAGAATTTTCTTCTTTTCATAGCTGTCTATTGCTAAAAATAGATCAGCTAGGGATGAATCGTTTCTCCAGGCTTTCCTGGTAAGTTCCTGACGATCAGGATCGCTCAGTCCACTAATGAACCGAACAAAGAGAGTCTCGATATAGTAATCGGCATCTGTGGCCCATTCTGGTCTTGCTTGGTGCAAAATCCGTTGGAGCTCCAGGCCATATATCTTTGGGGACTCCTTCGGCTTCTGGGTTCGCCCCTTGAAGACCAACCAGTGATCCACTGTCACCAGATTCCCAAAGATGTACACAGCAGTACTCTCAAGCTGATCATATGTTCCCGAAGGACCATATGTGCTCCTCCGTTGGGAGACAGCGGATTTACCTGGCCCATCATTCAGCCAGATCACAAAGGCTCCTAACGAGTCTTCCTTGGACCACCCGTTGTATTTGCAGTCATCTACAAATACCTGGTACTCATCCTTCCAGGGGCCTTTCCCCTTGTAGGATTTGGTGATCCTGGCGGTGCGCCGGGCACCCCTGATGGATCCCTCCACCAGCTGGTTGGATAGATTCCGACTCCAGTCCATCACCTCGGTGGCATCTTGTCCCCGACTATAGCTGTCTAAGCCGAGGCTCTTGATACTGGGATCAGTATCATAAACTTGCCTCAATCCTGGGGCCATTGAGGTTCTTCGGGTCAATGGCCTCACTGGTGAGACTGGACCATACTCAGTAGACCTGGTAGGTCCGGGCCGGGACGGTTTGTCCGGGTAGGTGGGTTCATGTCCCGCTGTACCTTGGTCGTTGTGCTGGGGCATGGGCCGACCACCCTGACTGGGCTTAGACCAACCGGAACCTCCAGTATGTGAGTACTGTGTTCTTACGTCCCCAGTACACCCTGTTGAAGGCTTCCCTCTGGAGTTCCTGCCACTGGGCTTTGGATAGGCAGCGGGCTTCTGGGTATGGTAACCCGAAGGTTCCCCTGGCACCGCCTTCTCCTTCTGGTTATGATGAAAGATCAGGTCGCCCCAGTGATTATAATCATACCATCCACCCTGCTGATCAGCATGTGTGGTGGTGTCATTGTTCGTACCCGAAGGGGGTGGAACGGCTCCATACTGAGATGGACTATCCCCAGCGAAGGGGTTCAGGGTGTCATAACTAGGGACCTCTGACGTTTTGGCAGGGGAGTACGCCATGGGGTCTATGGTTACAGACGGTCCCGTTGGAGCAGGGGTAGCGGATGCCTGGTATACATCCCCTTCTACCTGTCCCCAGGAGGGGTAGCGGGTGGTGGTTTTCAGAACCCCCGAAGGTGGAGGATTCCCCGTTCCTTCCCCAGTGGTGAGGGTCACCTCTGGTTCTGGTACCTTCTGTTGGCCTAGATAGGTTTCTAACTCCACCTGTCTAGCCTCCAGTATGGATACCACCTGTATGGTCTCAAGTTTCTGACGACACAGCTCCTCATTCTCCTCTATGATGGCAGTCCTTACTACCTCATTATCCTTGACCTGTTGGTTACGAGCTTCTTTGGCCGTATGCCATTCCCTAGAGTATCTCTCTAGGTCCGCCTGGTACTGCTGCTGGCAGGCTTAAGACTTCCTGTTGGCTTGTCCCAACTCAGATAATCTTTTCTTTTCCTCCTTCAGAACCTCTTTGTTCCTTTCCACTTGATCCTGAATCAGTTGGTTATCACGGGTCAGTTGATCCGTTCTCCACTCCATGTCCTGATGGACTTGCCTATTTTCTAGGATATAACGATCTCTTTCGGAGATTAACGAAATTAATTCGTCATGCAAAGCATCGTATTGCTTGTTCATCTCTTCTTTGTTCCGGTGGATGTTATCCTGGTCCAAAGTGTCATCCTGATCAAGATCAGGTCGGGTCCCGACGACGGGACCTCTCTCGGGTACAACCCGAAGGGGTTTTGGCGGTATCTCATGTACCATCGGATCCAGAAACGAGCCTTTCTGATTCCCTCCTTTCTTTCCCCTGGGAAAGAACACCGAATCAGTAGTGTTGAACAAGGAGCGACCCGTGTTCAACATGATCTGACCCCGAGTGGCAATGAAGTTCGGGGTAAACCCTCTTGCTCCCTCCGGATCCATTTGGTCCACTCATGTGGACTCCAACTCTCCTTCCTCCAGGGTACCCCCTGGGTTCAGAGTTTCTTCGGCTTCCTGAATGAACCCTTCAAAACTCGTCGCAACAACTGTCCCCATCTTTCTCTACTCCGGCCAGGTTCACCTGACTGCTACTTGAAAACTGATCCTGGTCACGGCACCAGTGTAGTGGTTCGGAATCTCAGAAAAGAGAACAAGAACGTCAGTTTCCAAGTGCGAAGTAGAATGAGTGTTTATTTCAATGTATCCCTGTACAATGAGTCTAGATCTTAACCCGAAGGATAAGGCGAAGCAATACTGCTGGTTCAATCTAGCGATTGGGGTAGGTTAATGCTGGGAGTCAGCCGGGCCTGCACTGACTGGCGACTATACGAGGAGGGGAGGCTTATATACCCCCTTTCGTGGTGAAACCTACATAGTCACGTGGTGAGCTGGCTCCCGCCTGAAACGTGGTGCGCAGTACCCGAGAGAGGACAGTCGCCCCCTCCAGGATACCGCCCACACTAACGCCAGGCGGAACCAACCCGAACTAACCCTTCTCGGTCACCTGGATGGAAATGACTACAGTAGTAAACCCCTACACTGGTAATATATATTTAGGGACACCTGATGTTTAACTTGTAGCTTAATATGACGACTATCCCTGATGCCGTGAGTACCCGGCACTGTGTGGCATGTTGTTGATGGTAATGATGGTAGGTAGAAGTATGGTCATGGGTGTGTGCTGCGGTATTCAGTACAACAAAATATAGTCTCTTCCAAGAATTTAAGAAACAGATTATAGAACAGCATCGTTCTAATGTGAATACATTAATTGAGCGTTAGACAGCCCTGCCGGTTGTGTCCTGTTATCGCTACCAGTTCTTTCTGTCACACTCACAAGACACTGAGTACTACTGTTTCTGACACATACACATGAATGACACTTGATGACTTGCACAACACCTGTAGGTGTACCATATCCCTGATGCTGTGAGAATCCTGTACAGTGTAAGATGAGTAATGATGCTGCATATGGATGTAGAAGTGTTCATGGGTGTGTGCGTTGGATGCCGGGATGGAAGTAGAGGTTCCTGCGTAGATTCATGCGCTGGTCCGGCATCTGTGTCTTGCCTGTCCTCGTTGGGTCGCTGCATTTACTCTCCTTCTGTGCGACCGCTGCATTCACCTGTGGATGGAGGTACATTTAAATACCTGGTATTTCCTCACATATCTGGTCTTAAGCTCCGCACCCTCAAAAACACTTCAGGGATAAATAAAACCCATTTTGTACAAGTTTTAACTCCCTACGGTACTCAAGACTTTTCATGTTAAACTACCGCAAATTCCCGCATATAACCCGTGGGTTATACGCGATCCAAACCTCCAGTGCGGGTTAAACAATATGCTCAAAGTCTATGTGTGGGTAATATGAGGGTTTTTATAAGTATGGTACAGTACTAAAACGGCGACATTCAGACCCCAGGTGCAGGTTATATCTATTGCCCCAAGTCTTGGTGCGGGTTATACACGAGTTGCGCTTTATATGCTGGAATTTACGGTATTTCAAATGGTATTTCAAATGCAGTTACTGATGAATTACAAAATCCTCAACGTACCATGAACTGTACATTTTTATTACAACTTGGATTTTACCATAAACTCCTATTATTTTCTCGTCTATATAATAAGCCCTATCCAGACGGTGGGAGAACCGTAACGTAAGTGCTACACTCTAGTTACCAAAAAACGTGTACATGTATAACCCGCACACCCCAACTTTGTACATGTATTCTGCTATACCCCTACCCTGCAGATGACCCGCAATTATAGGGGAACCATATGTACATCTCCTCTACCTACCTTAAACATGAGCTCTGGGAGGCTCTTGGCGGCAGCTTACCGGGAGAACACATTGATGTCCCTACCCTAAAAAAGACCTACCCTAAACATGACCTACCTTAAACATGACCTACCTTAAACATGACCTACCTTAAACATGACCTACCCTAAACATGACCCACCTTAAACATAAACCACCTTAAACACGACCCACCTTAAACATGACCCACCTTAAACATGACCCACCTTAAACATGACCTACCTTAAACATGACCTACCTTAAACATGACCTACCTTAAACATGACCCACCTTAAACATGACCTACCTTAAACATGACCTACCCTAAACATGTCCCTACCTTAAACATGACCCACCTTAAACACGACCCACCTTAAACATGACCTACCTGAAACATGACCTACCTTAAACATGACCTACCCTAAACATGTCCCTACCTTAAACATGACCCATCTTAAACATGACCTACCTTAAACATGACCTACCTTAAACATGACCCACCTTAAACATGACCTACCTTAAGCATGACCTACTTTGACATGACCTACCTTAAACATGACCTACCTTAAACATGACCTACCCTAAATATGACCTACCTTAAACATGACCCACCTTAAACATGACCTACCCTAAACATGACCTACCTTAAACATGAGTTCTGGCAGGCTCTTGGTGGCGGCGTACCGGGAGAACACCTTGATGATGGCCTGTACGTACCAGGACCCCTTCACTGTGTTACGGTGTGCGCGTATCCCTGTATGGTGTAAAGTATACACCACATTAAACATAGGGACAAAGCCAACTGCAACACAGGAATTAGTATGACAGTTACTGTAAAGTCTCGCGTAGAAGCCACGGCTTGTACGCGAATCAGAACCAGCTTTCATTTGATACCAAACATGCCTATACGAGTGCTTATACAAGAGTTTTTCATGGCTTATAATCCGCTTATAACTTCAAAAGTTAGGGGGGCGGCTTATACGTGTAGTTTTACGGTACAGTGTGCCCGCATCCTTGTAGGTTATGATCAGAGATGTTAGTCAGGTTTTGACAGATTCCCTATGAAAACCCTTCACTGTTTATTTAAAAAGAGCAGAACTTTGAAATCCTTATTTTCAGGGAAATCCCTGAAGGGGGGGAGATGTTGGGGAGCACGCCTCCAAGACGGCAAATGGTACAAATGGTGTTCTGGTCTGTTGAAATTTCCAACCCCCACCCCCATCCCCCTACATGAAGTGGAACAGATTTCTAATTGGATCCGGACGAATCACAAGAGTGACCAATTTGAAGACCCTAAAATTTAAAGCAAACTACAATACAGGAATTGTCACGACAGTGTCCTTCATACATTAGCCAGAGCAATACTTTTACACCTCTGACCCCTTACCGGCAGTTTATTTCGCTTTTTCAGGTGCATACCAGGACTGCAGAAGCCTAATGACATACATGATACATGTTAAGTTGTCAACAAAAGAAATACTTTAAATACTTGAGGCCAAACAATAAAATCAACATAAACAAAATAAACTTTTAAAATCTCTTTAAATTCACAAAACTGGAAATAAAATTTAAAATCTCTGTCTACCATGTTCCTCTACAAAATACAAATGATTATACGGTAAATTCTCGCAGCCGCGGCTAGTACACAAGTCATATCATCAGTTCGGCTTATAGGCCAAAGACAAGGGGTGGCTTATAGGCATGATTTTAGATGTATACTACAGTACTAAAGTCAACATAAAAAGAACCCCTGTGTGGCTTAACAGAACATCCGGAAGTCTAGTATACTGTGAAAGTACTTATATTCACGGGTGTAAATTTTCGCTGAAGTGGCAAAAAATACCAATTTGCGGGTATTTATTCCATACTGTAGCATATACGAATTTCGCGGATTTTTCATTCCCGTGAATATAGAGAAAATATATACCCAGCGAAATAAAGTACGACCACAGTATACAAGAGAATTTACAGTAACTACATCTGAGGATACTGCTCAGGTACATTTACTTTTTACGGTAGTTTGGTCATGTAGTTTATAGAAGTCTGTTTGGTCATGTAGTTTATAGAAGTCTGTTTGGTCATGTAGTTTATAGAAGTCTGTTTGGTCATGTAGTTTATAGAAGTCTGTTTGGTCATGTAGTTCATAGAAGTCGGTCATGTACGGCAGTTTGGTCATGTAGTTTATGTAAACCTGTACCTACCGGGCTGTGAGGGGCGCCCTATGAAGAAGTCGGTCATGTACGGCAGTTTGGCGTCAGACTGATCCTCCCTGTGTAACACTGTGTGTGTCGTCTTACCTCCGTCATAGTTATCTACAACAACAAATATCACCATGAATTCCTGGGTATCAGCCGCGGCTTGTATGCAATTAAGAACCAGCTTTAATTTGGGTACTAAAAATTGACGGTAGCTTAAATCACACTTATGTGTAGGAATTAATTTTCAGAACTACTGATTAGATTATCACAGACATTTCTTGATTTTTAGGATATGGACTCTCTTACATAAATAGTCAATGGTCATAACATCACTTTTAATTAGAAATTTTGCAAAATCTTCTCATCTTATAAACATGACTTCTGTGGTACTTTACATTAACTAATTTCATAACAAGTTTGCATCGCGGTTGGTGAAGTCACATTTTGGCAGCTCGTCTCACAGAAACTAGGTATATCAAGATGTATTAGCATGTAACCATCCAATTCACAAGGTGCATAGAACTCAGATGTTACTGTACATTCCTGCGTTGGGCAAAGTTTGGCGAGATATAGGTTTTACGGTACTCTCATTCCCAAATCCTTCTGAAGGAAGAATCTGGTGACAACCACTATGACATTTAACTTGCATTTTCGTGGGTTTAGGTAGTCAGTCTTTGCGAAACATTTTCACCATGCAGGACATTCGGTCCTGCAGTTTGCTAATTTTGCAGAACCGGATAGATTTTTGCAGGACCGGAAACCAAAGTCTTGCATACAATTTAGGATAATTTGTTTTAGGGTGTGCTCTCTGACTTCTAACTTCAGTTCTACTTGGAATATTTTAACAATTCTTTCAGTTCTGAAAAGCCCAGAATCTGCAGAACATCTGGTCTGCCTACACCAGTCATCCTGTCGGACCAGAGCCATTCTAGCCAGACATTGCCACAGTCCGGCAGGATTTGGCAAAGACTGGGTAGTCCTTGTGGTTAGCTTGGAACCAGCGAACGGGAACCAGGAATGGAACCAGAATGTATGATGGGAAATGTACCATCATAAATTCTGGTTCCTGGTTCCAAGCTACCAGCAGGGACTGCCCAAACCCAGCAAAATCAAAGTTCACGGTCAAAGTGGTTGTCACCAGAGCCTTCCTTCGAAAGTATTTGGGAATGAGAGTAGTTTTACATGAATTTATTACTCTATTGTCTCTACTAATAAGTTAACTATGAACGAATCTAAAACTAAAATCATGACTTTTGCCTCAAGTATTAAATTGAACAAAATTCAAAAACCCAAAATTACACTTAATAACACCGAGCTGAAAAATGTTGTCTGCTACAAATACCTAGGGGTGATCTTGGACAAAGAGCTTAATTTTTCTATGCATATCAGAAATCTGATAAAAAAATCTTAGATTTAAGTCAATTTTGATGTACCGGTCACGTGACTCCTTGTCTAAAGAGTCATTGCTAAGAGTCTACAAGACTCACGCGCTTCCAGTGATAGATTACTGTGATGTTCTCTACGATAGAGGTAGTGTTGACTTATTGGAGGAGCTACAGAGGGTCCAAAACAAATGTTTAAAAACATGTTTTCACGACCATATTCTAACACCTACTGAGTTGGTACATGCTAAGGCTAAGTTGCCTTTGCTACATCACAGACGTGAATACCATATTAAAATGTATGCTTTTAAAAGATCTTCTGTAGAAAAATATTTACATGTAAAACAAAGAGTCACTCGACTGTCTGAAGCTCCTTTGCTAAGATATTCAATCATTAAATGTGCATCCTATGAACGCTCTGTACTTCTGAAATGTGGCCAGAGATGGAATGCCCTTGATGTTGCTACTAGGAATATTACATGTTTGGATACTTTTAAGAAAAAAATGAAAGATGTGCTGGAAAAAACCATACCTAAACTACCCGGTACCTTAATATGCTTTAGACTACTTCACTTGTACAATAGCTTAATTTTAGGGGGGTACATGTTCTATGAAAGGCTTATTATAGCTGTCAAGACGTGAAATCATTTTCCAAAAAGACTTCGTTATTTTTGTATTGTTATGTACACTTTATTTGATGATTGCACCATCTAAACAGGTTTCCTGACGGTGTATATCATGAACTTATTGACTGAATACTGTAAACCGTTGGCTATTACACTTGGAGTAATATTTATTACATGTAAGTTATGCACGAAGAAGGAGAAGCAAACACTTGTATGTCATACATTGTACTTTACTACAAATCTGGTCAATAAAGTTTAAATTTGTTCAAAAAGATATGGAGACTGGCAATGTCTCAAGTGTGACATTTTTGTTGTGTAGACCTGCTATCTCATCATCCCTCTTCCTCAATTCTGCTAAGAACTCAGAACGCAGGTTGATTCTCCTGCTATCTATGTCATTCAGAGATATTTCTACGCTCTGGGCAGTTTTTCTAGCACTTGTGGCTGTTCTTTTCTCAGTGGTTTCTATTTCAATATAGATATCTGTTTTGATTTTTCCAATTTTACTTTCAACAGCTTCTATGTCTTTGTCAACTTCATCTGCTAGATTGATAACAGTGTTTGGCATATCACGTACCTGCAGGGTATTTTTGGCAACATCCTGAATGAGCTGTTTGTTTTCATTTTCCAACCCATCAAGTCTCGACTTCAGGCTATCATGGCCGAGAACAAGGTTTTCGACATTTGTATTTGTAGGAGCAAAAAGGCTGGCTATTTGTGCCATCATATTTTTTTCCATAGATGTAATCTTGGTGATGGCGCAATCAAGTTTGTGGTCAAAATCATGAACCTTGGAAGAAAGTGATTGGGGAGATAGGGGAGGTGGTGTTTGTGTTTTGTTCCCATCGTCCAGAGGAGATTGACATTGAATAGTTGTGTAGTCTTGCCTCACGTTTTCAGTATGACTTGATTGGGGAAAAGGGAGTATTGAAGTTCAGTGTATGCGAGACAGGGATTGGGGCTTGTACAGAAGAACTGATTTGGGTATGGTAGGTGGCTGTTCTGAGGAGGGTGAGTGTGAGTCACTTGGGGGCAGTTGTGGAACGGTTTGTGCATCTTGGTCAGTATGACAGGGAGTGCTTTTATTCTGGGGTAGAGTCTGACTAGAAGTAGGGGGAGGGGGGTGGTTATTCAGTCAAAATGAAGCTAGGAATGCGGGACCCATCCTAAAAGATGGTACTCATCATGAGAAACAAGAATATGACCTCCAGTTTTGATTTTGAAACCTCTAACCCCCCCCCCCCCCGTACGCCCCCTCCGAAGATAAAAAGTTGGAAAATATTAAATTAATTCAATTTTAATTAATTTTCTTGTTTCCATGGGGTCTACCTCCCTTAAAATGGACATAAAACCACTTTGATATAGAATATAAAAATACAATTCACTAAAATGAGCAGTTTTTAGCTATCTGAAAATTTCAAGATGGCCGCCATTGGCAAAAAACACCGTTTTTGAGCTCTCTTTTTAACTCTATGTGGTCTAACTGACATGAAATGCATATAAAAGTATTATAAAATGGAATATAAAGATATACTGTACCAAAGGCAGATATTTCAAGGTTTTGAAAAATCCAAGATGGCCACCATTGGCAAAAAAATATTGTTATTCAAGCTTCAGAAATGCTATTCAAGCGGTAGAAATATTTTGTTTTTCTTCTTGGGCAGCAACTGAATAAATGATATGACCAAATAGTTACAATATCACTTCCAGCCCCTCCCACCATCCAGTAAACTATTTTGAAAATATGAAGCATTGTGTAGTTCCGTTAAATACATGTAATTCTTCCTACCGTACCGTCGCGTTTAAGCGCCGGGTATTGAATAAGCGCCGGTCTTGTATAAGCGCCGGGGGTATGAGGGTCTTGAAATTACTCTTAAGCACTAAAACTGGACCTTGAATAAGCGCCTGTCTTGTATAAGCGCCGGGGGTAAAGACCCCGCCAAAGTTATAAGCGCTGGGGCGCTTAAACACGACGGTACGGTATATGTATTGAAATAAGGACCAAAATTATCTACATGACAGTGTTTAGATGCTGTTTACAAACTTAATGGAGGCACAGGAAGTAATCATCAATTGGCAGCAGACCTCAGCCCCTGCCCCCTGTCTGGGCTTGTATGTATAGGCCTACTAGTATACTAGCCTTTATGCTGGAAAGTCAGGGATTATTGACTATGGGAGGGAATAAGTTTAGTCTCTACTGCTTTTCCCTTAATCATGCTGAAAGCAATTATCTTACATATTAACATTTTTCCTGTGATTATTAGAAAATAGAAAGGTGATAATCAAATTATAACTTAAGTAGAGTATCTCAGAATCATTCACGGACGCATAATGCCTGCAGTATACTTAATGAAGCCATATATCTACCCCAACTCGGGCAGCAAAGAGCTCTCTGACGTTCAGATGTAAATAAAGAGACTCCTGCTGTTACTGATGGCCAGCAATTTCAAATTTAATTATCTTTCTAAAACATATTGGGTTCTAATATCAAGCACTGACATTGATATACACACCCAACCAGTATCTACACAACAATCCAAAGTATTTAATCATAGGGAGTCTGCTATGTTCCTACCGCACTGTGTGCTGTACTCTCAAAACTCAACTTTGTCTTGAACCCACCTGTGATCAGTTTATTTCATTGTTGAGTACATAGGCATAGAAAGCAAATCTTCATTGAGGGGGCCAGGGGGGGGGGGCGCTTCTACCAACTTTGAGTATTGGCTTTTATCCATCATGTTTACAAGCTTACATAAAATTGTATGGAAAAGAAGTATTTGAGCCACCTCTAGTTCTGATTTGGGGCCCAACCCCTTCTGCACCCACTTTCTCCTATGCAGGAGAGGTAAGGATTTGGAGGCCTAAACATATTCAGTCCCCCCTTCCTTAGTGATTGGGGGCCTAGGGCCCACCAGCCCCCTCCTTTTCCTATGCCACTGCAGTACCCCTATAAGCATGTGTCTTAAAGTTTAGCACCATTCAGCTACTAGGGAGGGGCTGTCAAAACCTAGGGGCAAATGCAAAAGGGAAAATATGACTACAAGCCTTGTCCAGAAACCATCATGTATTAGACATAGTACAAGTGACTTGGTGTATAGGAGTTATAAGCCAAGGACAGGGTAATTGTCCAAGGCACTAGGCAGGAATAATTACCATTTCACGGCCAAGTGTGGTATGAATTTCTATATCTTACAGGGGGTCACATGCACACACCCATTATATTGTAACTGTTGGTTTTGCACTGATGATATTGGATTAGGATCATCCGGGGTCTAGGAGAAAATTATTACTAGGGGGTCCAAGGGGGCTAATGCACACTGACCCTATAAATGCATTTATATGATGTGTATAGAAGAGTGTTTGACTATCCTCTTTTATTATTGGAGGCCTATCCCTCATCCCCTGTTTCCAGCTTTCTCTATGTGGAATAGGAAAGGTGTGTAAATCTTGTGTATTTTGTTGTATGATCTTTCAGGGGGTCCCATAAGCCTACATGTTCTACCCCCCCCCTTCTATAACCAGGGTCCAGGACCCCTTTTATACCTCAGATCTTGGTTAGAAGAAATTTTCTTCTGCAGAGAATGATATTCAATGATCTATGAATTTACAATGTCGTTTTTGGCTTATGGCAGCCATCTTGGATTTTTCTGGAACTTCAAAATCCTTCATTTTGGGGTAGTAGGCCATGTCAAAGTACTTTTATATAAGTTTTATGTGAGGTTGGCCACATTGGAAAACAAAAATTGATAATTGGGTTGAAAAATGGTGTATTTTGCCAATGGCGGCCATCTTGAATTTTTCAGATACATCAAAATACCTCAATTTGTTGGTTCATATTTTTGTTATCCACCTAAAAGTAGTTTGATGTACATTTCAAGGAGGACAAACCCTGTAGAAATAAAAAATGGATTAAAATTGAATTAATTTAATATTTTCCGACTTTTTATCTTCGGAGGGGGGCGTACGGGGGGGTTAGAGCTTTCAAATTCAAAAATGAAGGTCAGATTCATGTTTCTCATGATGAGTACCATCTTTTAGGATGGGTCCCGCAAAAATTTTGCGCTAACCACCCCCCCTATTATAAGAAAGGAATTAAGTAAGACTCTCGTACATGTTATCTAGATAATGGATCCACTGTACTAACATATGCTTATGTTTAGATAGGATTATAATTATGGTGTCAGTGCTTTAAAAGAAATTTAAGATGAAACCATGATTCATAAACCAAGCAAAGATGTTTCAATCAGCTGTTACTTCTATTTAAGTCGAGCACTGTATTCAACATGATTAGTGCTAATCCCCCTTTTGAGCTGTTTTTATATATAAATAACCCAAAATCATGATATAAATTGGATTGACAAAATAATACAAGAAACTACTCTTAGTAAGGGAGTGTTCATTTTTTAATTACAGGGGGTGGTGGTGAGATTTTGCGCAGAGGCACGAAAACTTTTTACGCCCCCCCCTCGAGAGCACGTAGAACCTTTCACGCCTCCCCTCGCTGAAGGCGCCGACAATTTTTCACCCCACCCCCCTTTGAACTATAGTAACACGCTGGCATTTTTGCTTAAAAGGGGCTGAATTTTTTACGCCCTCCCCTCAACAGGTCCGGGAAATGGAGGAAAACCCTCCCCAGAGCCCTTATTTACACCAGTGTTAATTTTCACAACGCAGGTAGTGTGAAAATGATGGGAAATTGCCAAGTATATGACATGGAAAAATTCATTGTGTACCTCATAAGAAAATGTTGATTACACGTAAATTGATCATGTGTATTTCATGAGTTTCACTCATTCAAATAACGAGAAATTTCCTGGAATATAACACAAGAAATGTCTTGTGCACTTTTCGGAAGAGCTTTCTATATTTTCTCATTCCAGAAACGTTCTGAAATCTCATAGGGATCACAAGTCATGAAACTAGAATGGCACGAGTTCCGCTGGGTGTCTCAACGAGCAACAACCAGAGCCAAATGACCCGAATGCCTTCCATATTTAGCTAAATGACCCGAATGCCTTCCATATTTAGCTAAATGACCCAAATTATCCAAACAACTGAAGTGGCTATGGAAATTTGGTATGCACAGTACTATGGTTGGAAGTGTACAGTCCTTTGTCAGGTTTGTCAGATTTAGGCAAGAGTGACTTTGGGTAAGATGTAAGGATCACACAATACTGCAACATCCGCAGGTTTTCTTAACCCGTCGGCTTCCCTGTCCCTCAGCTTCTGACCGCTCCTCTTCTACACCAGTGTCCTGCAGGAGTTTCATCTCCTCAGCTTCCTCGGCTTGAGCTTCCTCAAGTTGAGCTTCCTCGGCTTGAGCTTCCTCGGCTTGAGCTTCCTCGGCTTGAGCTTCCTCAAGTTGAGCTTGCTCAGTTTGAGCTTCCTGAGATTGAGCTTGGTCAGTTTGAGCTTCCTGAGATTGAGCTTCCTCAGGTTGAGCTTTGTGCCTCGCTGCCTCTCCTTCATCTTCAGGCTGTTTGATCACACTCTGATTACTTACTAGTAGCTGTGTATTCTGGCCTCCCTGCCTCTCTTGTTGTTTAGCGGTGAGGTCATATGCTTGCATAGGAGGCATTGGGTCATTTTGATCCTTTTTAATAGTATTACTTTCACTACAGTTATCAACACTTTCCTTGCCCCCAGTCATCTCCTGGTTGTGGCTTTTCTTGATCTCCTTTTCTCCACGGTTTTGTTCGTTAGTTTGTTTGGGTTTGGTTTTATCATTTTCTCCATCCTCACCCTGAGCGCCCTCATCTTGAGCTACCTCTGATCGGGTGTCCTCAGATTGGCTGTCTTCTGATTGGCTGTTGTTTGATTTGTTGTCCTCAGTGTCTTTGGGGTCCTTTTTATTTGGGTCGTACTCTCGAGCCAATACCTCCCCACTGTGGGACATGTAGAAGGGTAAGATATGCTTCCCTGAGCCGCCGGTGTCCAATGCCTTCTGTCTGATGCGTGCGTCTACCTGTGGGATGTCCTCGGGGCGGTGCTCCTCGGCTAGAACCACGGTCATGTACTGCAGGTGTGCCACCAGCCCCACCGTCTGACACCACTGTAACCACCGCAGCAGCCGCTCCTCCCCAACCCGCCCTGACCACAGCACCAGCTTACCCCTCACACCATGCCCAGGGTGGATGACCTGCTGCAGGGCCTGGAGGAGGTCCTCCTGGGGGGTGGGAGGGTTGATGTAGGTCCAGATGATGACCATGGAGAGCCCATGTCCTGTGGGGAGCACCTCCCTCAGAGCAGCGCCCCACTCAGGGGGGGTGGTGAGGGGGGGAGGACAGCGCCCCCAGATGAAGGAGCACGTGTTTAGGTCTACACCGATGACAGACGAGGGAGGTTTGTCAGGTTGGCGCACGGAAAACCAGCCACTCAGTGTAGGGCCAACGTCTGCAGGACACCAGACCAGGATGTTGATGTCTTTACGCTCGTTGGCGACGCCCCACCGCATGTTGCCCATGGGGAAGATGGCAACATCCAGAAACTGACCGTCATTGTCCTTTGTATCAAACCTGAATAACACAGAACAATGTTTCTGTCACAAGTTGCAATCAAAAAACTGTCTAGAATGCCTCTTATTTACTAGCAATAATATGATATGTACTATGACCAGGTTTGTACTGTAAAACCTTATGTATAGGCCATGGCTAGTACGCAAGTCAGATTGCCAGTGCGGCTAATAGGATCAGGACAAAGTTAAGTGCGACTTTGAACAGTCATGCCATTTCTTTGTTCTCAAAGCCACCTGAGGTATAATGTAAGTTACACCACAGTTGGCTGAGAGAACAAAAGAAATGGCCTGACTGTATTTTACATACATGGCTGGACAATGGACAATGGTAATTATCCGAGGCCAACGCCTTGGAACAATTACCCTGTCCTTGGTTCATATCACTCATACAGCAAGTCACTTGTACCATATCTCCCACATAAACCTACCTGTGGCAGGGCAGCAAGCATTTAATGGTGTCTCCATAATATTGATTCCTGTTCCTTCTCCTCACACTGTTGAAGACATTTTGTGACATACTCAAGGACCGGGGTCTTTGGCCAGGTTGTTGGACTGTTGATAAAAACGTAAAACATTAAACGCCGATTAAATGCTTTATTGCAAATATGCCTAGACTATCAAAAATCATGTAAATCTTTCAGTCAGGAAAAAGTTGAGTTATGTTTCAGAAAGTCAATTTCTATTAGTGTTGCTTTAGGTTTAGATATTCATGAAAGGACTGTGGCTCATCTTCAGTTATGTCTTATGAGTTTGGCAACCTGCAAGAGTCGGACAGTGTTTTAATGTCCTTCTATTATCATGATGCATTTATGCATCCCAGTATGTAGCTTGCTAAGATTGCATCATTCCAATCCGACAACTTGATACAACATGATGCAACAATACAGCACAGGCAATTACTTGCCATCACCTCCTTCTGACAACAAACGAGCATGTAGCTTTGAGGCATTGGGCAAACCATAAAGGCTGTGTCTCACGAACTTGGGCCAATGTTTTTGTCAATGACTGAGTGCAATCTATGACTGGGTGCAATCTATGACCGGCCTGGGAAAAAAACGCTTTATTTAGGGCAGATGAAGATATAAATGGTGGGGAATGTTAATGGCTATTTTAAGACTTTATATCACTCATTTTATTTCAGTTTCTATCTACATCTGCCCTAAATAAACCGTTTTCATTCAAGCCGGTCATAGATTGCACCCGGTCATAGATTGTACCTGGTCATAGATTGCACCCGGTCATAGATTGCACCAGTCATAGATTGCACCCAGTCATAGATTGCACCCGGTCATAGACAAAAACATCTTGAGACACAGCCTAAAGCATTACTGTAAACTCTCTTGTATCAGATTCAGCTTGTACATACATCAGAACCAGATTTCATTTGATACCAAACATGTCTGTATAGAGTTGGCTTACAAGAGGGTTTTTGAAAGTATACTAAAGTACTAACATAAAGTAGTATTCCACTGACGTCAGTCGGCCATAATTCTGTCCTCCGATGAATGTTAAACTTATTGACAAATCTCGTCTGATGACGGAATCTCCGATTTGTCTCAGTGGAATACTGCCTATAGCGGGGGTCTAGATGGGGGGCCCCCCATGTCGCATGTCGAATTTAAGAAATGGCCATGTCATGTCACTTAAAATTCCCATGTCCCATGTCGCCCCTTAGAACCTGCCATGTCCCATGTCGATTTTAAGAAATACCCCATGTCATGTCACTAAAATTTTCCCTCATGTCACTAAGCTCCATGTCGCTGGTCGATTTTAAGAAATGGCCATGTCGCCACGTCGATTTTAGCCATCTACCCCCATTATAGAGCTACAGTCAAACGACAGATTTGGTTCATAAAATTAAGTAAGAGAGTCTGCTCATATATATGAGGATTCAGCTATTATGCAAGACTGAATTCAGTAATCAAGACATGATTACATGAACATACCTCCAGACATGTAGGTCAATGAACCAGGAGGCTGCCTGGAGCTGCGCTGACTCGGCTTCAAAGGCGTTGTTTATCAGCGCTGTACATTTGTCTGTATCTAGGTCTCCGATGAGGCCCCCAGGCGCCCTCTTCTCTTGTACATCCTTGCGGAGCTGAAAGTTAGTACATCTCTTGATTGGGGCTCAAAAATAGATTTTCTCAACAATGAGTCAGAATGTTTACAAATAACATACTTCCCTTCCTATCTATTCTAAGCTCCCTTATTCCCCACCATTTTGCTTAAATTTGATTTTATTGCCCAATATATGGTCATAATCCCCATTGAAAAAGAATGTAAACACTATGGTTGGGCTCCATGGAACCCACTTTCTGAGCTGTTACTGCCCAGGGATACCATTTAAATGTCCCCCCAATTTATCACTAATATACTTTGACAATTTGGAACATCTTAATGAAGATTTTAGAATTTGGTAAGAGTCAATTATACCCACTTGAAGCAGTGCATTGCTGACATCATTTCCATGCGGGGTCTCGCTCTCACATTGGAGGACGAGACTGGCTCTGATGATTGTTGTGATGAGGTTAGAGAATTGAGGTTTGAACTCCGCGATGTAACCGCAGAGGAGGACCAAAGTGTTCCTCATGTCAGCATCCGAACACAAGTACAGTAAGAGTGTGCTGGTTTCTTCTGGCTTTGACTCAAGGTAATTGATAATGCCACAGACACTGAAATATTCGAATAACATCTCATGGTGGAACATATGAAATGTTACATCCTCTGCGGAATCATCTAAGTCATGTTTTGTGGCTAGGAAGACTCTGTAGGGAGAGTCCGGCGTTATGCCGCATGAGAGCAGCATGTCCTCTGGGACCTCCCGGATGTTGTTCAGCAGACACTCCCTGCACAGTTTGTAGAAGTTGTCAGCCTCTGCACGGTCTGAGGGCTGCCCAGGTAGGCGGTGCTCCCGGTCACGCCGTACCTGGAAGATATGGTTCACGCTTTAAAGATTGGTTTCACTAAAAGATCACATTTGTTGTCCTGATGTAGCAATGCAGCCCTGGTAATTAACTCAGCGGTGCTGCATTGGTGCATCCTGTCGACCTTTGGAGTGTCTCTCCATATCTCCACTAATAAGGAGAGTTGGACTTTAAAATTTCTGCGACCTATTTAAGCTACCATACCTGTAGGTAATATTAGTTACAACCGGGGGAAAATGTCACATTGTCTGGGGCATTTTGCGGTATATGCACGAGACTTTAGTGCCCTATTTCAAAAGCACAAACCACACTGTCAGAAGTTAGTGCAGCTGCACAGCGAGATATACTGTAACTGTACAGTATAAAAGGAGGTATTTTTGGTTTCCAGTATCACATACTGTACAGCTACACTTACCTACTGTAAAACCCACACGCAGAAGGTTGTGGGTTCGAGTCTAACCTTGGCACAATGAGAAATACGTTTTTCTTTTCATTTTTCTTGATGCCAGTTGACATGCAGTTCCACTTATATTGGCATAGAGATGTTAGTTAGTGAATATTTGAATACACATGTTCAATGTGTATAATTAAGATTTTCTATAAATAAACAACAGTAGTGCCTATCGTGTAAAAGGTGGGATTCAAACCCGCGATCTCCTGTATCAGTGTATGTGGTGTTTTACAGTAGGTAAGTATAGCTGTACAGTATTTGATACTGGAAACCAAAAATACCTCCTTTTATACTGTGCAGCTACAGTACTTCTAACAGTGCATGTAACTCCCCAGGTACCCAGGGAACACCCTCATCCAGAGGAGATGAGGTTATCCACTGGGCCTACATAAACTGTTCTATATAGGAATTGTACTGGACAGTTTAAATCACAGGCTTCTGTTCAGAGTAGATGACTGTATATGGGACAAGGTATGATAGAGCTAGACACCCATTATCTTTTGACCCTAGATGGCCCCTTTGTGTCATCTGTTTGGCCATAGAGGGTAGCGTCATCTAGTTAGCAATATGTAAACTGCTTCGTCTACCATCATATTTAGAATTCAGATGGTGCCACCTGTCTATGGTCAAGCATATGGTAAGTAGGGCCATCTAGGGTTGAAAGATGATGGGCGTTTAGCTGTTTAGTCATCTCCTCCAAGCAGAAGCATGCTACTCAGTTTAAAGCTGGGCCATCCCGGGAATAAGTTCAGGATTTTCCATACATAGACTAAAATAACAGTTCCACCATAGGGCAGCAGTGTTTGGACAGGGGACCATGAGCATTGTCCAGCCACAACATATTCACCCTATCTTGTGCCTGTAAGAGCTGAGCTCCCAGCCCTCTTGTGAATCAAAACTGAACTATATCCAAAAGTGCCTTTGGCCTCACTTCAACCATGACAGTCAAGCTTTAAGCCTGTGGTTTGAATAAACAATTACAAACAAACCAACCATGTAGCTCTCCAGACACCTCAGGAGTCTCACAGTGCTGAGGTGGTGCAGCTTGTCCATGCTAAGTGTCCCTGACACGGCGAGCTGACTGAAGATGTGCACCCGGAGCGGGTTACTGAGGACTGCCTCCAGGGTCTCCATGTTCCTGACAACATACTCCAGTACCGGATGGTCCTCCCGCTCCCCGTAGACATCCATGAAGTACCGCTTGATGTAACTCACACCTTGCTCCAGCGTGAAGCCTGTAAATATCAGATGCCACTCAGGGCTGTGTCTCACCAACTTGGGCCAATGTTTTCGTCTATGACCGGGTGCCGTCTATGACCGGGTGCCATCTATGACCGGGTGCCGTCATAGATGGCACCAGGACACAGCCTCAGTCGTTGACAGAAGGTAGGAAATCTTACAATTTCGGTCAAATTTATATAGGAAATTAACATTATTTGATACAGAAATTCCAGCCAATATGTAGGAATTCCTTCAAAAGTAGGAGAATTGGCATCTCTGAAATATTCAAAAATAACGACTTGAATTCATCTAAATTTCAAATTTGTGTAATTTCCAGTTTTCATACAAGATTATCCATCCTAAGCAAAATTAAGGATATGTGTAAGGTCCAACATAAAACCTTGCGTAAATGCTGTGGCTTGTATGCGAATCAGATCGCTAGTGTGGCTTATAGGATTGGCACAGAGTCAGGGTGAGGCTTATATATGCGAGCTTTTGCTACTATAGTACAGTACAAAAGTCACCAGAATCAGATCGCTGGTGAGGCTTATAGGATTGACCCAAAGTCGGGGTGCGGCTGATACGTGACTTATATTTGAGGTTTTACGGGACTAGGAAACCAGAGTAGCTCTTAAACCTGAGCCACTTGAAATAACCAAGTATAATGAGGTTCCCCAGGTATCCAAGATATCACTCTTATTTGGTATTGAAGGTGGTCTAACCTAATTTAAATTAGTCCCCTGCACACCCAATTTACATTCCCTCATGACCTGACCTTTCAGTCTCAACGACCGGTTGAAGCAGTGGTCGGCAACATGGGACAGGCCGGATCTGGCCGAGATGAACACCTTCGGGTGCCCATTCTGCTGGCATTCCTTGGTGAACTCGGCGAGGTCTTTTCTGAGTTCCCGATCACGAAGCTCGTCGATGGCATCATACATGAGCAGGATGCCGGCTCCGTCTGTGTCGAGGATGTAGTTGGCCGCATACTCCCGGTCCTTCTTCAACGGACACCTGATTTTATTTTTGGTTTAAAACAAATTTTATTCATTTTCATGATATTCGACAAATTTGTGCCTCACTTAGTACAGCTTTGCCCCAGGTGATAATTTATTTGTAGAAATTATTATAAAAATAGGTAGATTACTAGAAATATTAATTATAATTTGGACAAAGGTATGAATATAGGGCTGTGTCTCACGACCTTGGGCCAATGTTTTTGTCTCTGACCGGGTGCCGTCTCTGACCAGGTGTCAGAAAAAAGGTGTTTAAAAAAGAATTATACTCGTATATATAAGGATTTGTAAAAACGTTATGGCGGTTATTATATAATTATTATTATAATTATAATTAGCCTCCTGCTGTTGGTATTTTGACCTTATCAAGCCAAGCAGGTCAGAGGCGGCACCTGGTCAGAGACGGCACCTGGTCAGAGACAGCACCCGGTCAGAGACAAAAACATTGGCCCAAGGTCGTGAGACACAGCCATAGTACCATGATGTACCTGATGTTGGCACTAACTGCCTCACGAGCTGTCATCTTCATCGTACCAGCGGGAATGTACACCACAAACTTCCACTCATGGCCCTTACACTCTCTCACCTCGTCTGCATGGCACGCTAACAAGTCCTTCGCCCACGAGTAGGCTACCTCATCCATGAGGGTCGATTTTCCCCCTCCGGCCGGACCTTCTAATTTGACTGTGTTTGGCGCTTCGTAGTTAAGAAACCTTGCAAAGTACTGCTTCTTTCCAATTTCATGATCTCTAGCAGAAAAGAAGAGAAACATTATCTTTTCTCAATTTTTATGTCATATGTCTTTTGCATAAAAAATGTTAAATGTCAATGTATCTATAGTTTATTGTTGTTACTAAGCATACAGAAATTTTATTGCATATATTTTATTTTGATACTCAATTATATAATCCATATTTGTATATGAATTAGTGTATATGTACATGTATTCCTATATTAGCCACCTGATATAAACAAGAAGCATATAGGGTAGGAGGTCTGACTTAGCACCTCGCCTATGGGCATAGTGTGACAAGCCGCCCCCCTCTAGCCCCATCTACCCCCCCATGAAAGTGGGCGACCTTGTGTGCTCACTATTGAAAACTATGGAGAAGAGTGGGTTTTATGTGGTTCTTTTGAGTCTTTATTAGAGTGATACCAAATGAAAAGAAGGGGTTGTTAGACCAAAAAATCCCGCTGAATCCAAATTTTGTGGTCTTGATTCCCAAAAACTGACCAAATCCACTCAAAAATGAAGTTTGATGATGTAAAGTATTAAGAAAATGTACAAAATAATGTTGAAACTGTTTGGGACATTACCTATATATAAACCTGTCAATCAAAATCAGTACCTCAATCTACCTATTCAAAATTGGCCTATCCCTCAATCTGACAGGCTTTCTTCCTATGTATCACTCTACCTATCCTGCACACTGCCTATCCCTCAGCCTACCTATCCCTCAAGTTACCTATCCTTTGAATTAGAACCTTCTCTTGGATAAGCTCATCCCTCCAAAAGCTTAAAGGCTAAAGCCTATCCCTCTCCTTGCTACTCCTGCCCACTTTCTGTGCCTACCTATCACTGAGTCTACCTATCCCCAATATACCTATCACCCAACCTACCTATCCCTCTTGTGACTATCCCTCACTCTGCCTATTTGCCATGTTTTATCAGCCTTATCCATATTATATTTTTAACTATGCCCATCTGCTAAACATAACATTCCTCACCATGTCCACTATGATTTGTACCTATCCTCAATTTTCCTATCACCGAGCCTACCTATCCCTCATCGTGATGATCTCTCACTCTGCCTATCCCTCATGTTTAACTTGCATTATTTTTCTGTTTATTTGATCCTATCTACTAAAGATAACAGGCCTACAATTTTTATGGATAAGTAAATTTTCCTATCACCCACTATACCTCTCCTTCATTATGCCTATGCTGGCATATCCCTCATGTCTAAACTACACATCCCTCAGACTCCCTAGCCCCATGGCTTTTACATATCCCCACCTTGAAAGATGCTCTCCATATCTATCTCTCAAACTACTTATTAGACACATACTACCTATTCTTTTCACACTTGATCTTCCTGAATACCTATCCCTCATGCCCTCTATGACTGTCCCTCATTTTGCCTCTCCCTCATGCTCCCTATAACTTCTTACTGTTACCTATGGTGACCATTCCTTAGTCAACATACCCCTAAGGTATCTATCCTACAGTTTACTTGCACATATACCTCCATCTAGCTATCATTCAAGTTTCATATCATTCAGCCTACCTATCCCTCATGATGCCTATCCTTCATGCTGTTGCGGTATATCCCTCAGTGTGTCTAACCTGTCGTATACGTATCCCTCACCTTGTGTTCTGTTCTCTCTTTCTATTTCTCAGTCTGCCTCTTATAAATTATGCCTTTCCCCCTCTGTGCCTATCCTTCAGCCTGCATATCTCTCATGTCTCTGTGCACAGCCCTTAGCCTCTTCATGCTTGTCCAGATCCATGCCTGACATTGCCTGCCCTGAAGATGCCTAGCTTTCTCTTTATCTATCCTACTTTCTCACTCTAGCTCTCTCTATCTTCCTATCCCCCATGCTGCATATCACACATTCCGTATATTCTTCATTTAACCCATTTCTCTATTTACCCATCAGCAGATATTGGCCATGGGTGATAGGAGGACAGGGGAAATGTCGGGGGCAGGGATATGCAACATGTAGTATAGATGGATACAAGGGCTTCATATAAAAACATGAAGGGGATGAAGGATAGGCACTCTGAGGATATAGGTAGACTCAATTATATGAAGCATGAGTGATAGGTAGATGAAGGTACATGTGCATGTACACTGTGGGATAGGTACCTTAGGTGTATGTTTACTAAGGAATAGTGTAGGTACATTGGGAAAAAGGAAGGCTGGGAGACCTTAGATAGGTAAAAGGTTATAGGGAGTATGAGGGATAGGCAGAATAAGGGCTAGTCATAACATGAGGGATAGGTATTCAGCAAAATTAAGTCTGAGAGGGATAGGTAGTGTGGGTAATAAACAGTGTGACAGATAGATATGGAGGGTATCTTGCAAGGTGGGGATATATAAATGCCATGGGGGCTAGGGAGTCTGAGGGATGTGTAGGTTAAGCATGAGGGATATGCCAGGATAGGCACAATGAAGGATAGGTTGACTAGATGATAGGAAGATTAACTTATACATAGAAATAGTAGACATGTTATGTTGAGCTCCATGTGGGATTAGATAAATTGAATGTAGATGAAACATGAGGGATAGGCAGAGTGAGGGATAGTCACATTGAGGGATAGGTAGGCTGGGTGATAGGAAAATTGAGGATAGGTACAAATCATAGTGGACATGGTGAGGAATGTTATGTTTAGCAGATGGGCATAGTTAAAATATGGATAAAGCTGATAAAACATGACAAATAGGTAGAGTGAGGGATAGTCACAATGAGGGATAGGTAGGCTAGGTGATAGGCAGATTGGGGATAGGTAGACTCAGTGATAGGTAGGCACAGAAAGTGGGCAGGAGTAGCAAGGAGAGGGATAGGCTTTAGCCTTTAAGCTTTTGGTGGGATGAGCTAATCCAAGAGAAGGTTCTAATTCAAGGGATAGGTAATTTGAGGGATAGGTAGGCTGAGAGATAGGCAGTGTGCAGGATAGGTAGAGTGATACATAGGAAGAATGCCTGTCAGATTGAGGGATAGGCCAATTTTGAATAGGTAGATTGAGGTACTGATTTTGATTGACAGGTTTATATATAGGTAATGTCCCAAACATTTTCAACATTATTTTGTACATTTTCTTAATACTTTACATCATCAAACTTCATTTTTGAGTGGATTTGGTCAGTTTCTGGGAATCAAGACCACAAAATTTGGATTCAGCAGGATTTTTTGGTCTAGAAAACCCCTTCTTTTCATTTGATATCACTCTAATAAAGACTCAAAAGAACCACATAAAACTCTCTATTCTCCATAGTTTTCAATAGTGAGCACACAAAGTCGCCCACTTTCATGGGGGGGGTAGGGGGGGCTATAACATGGGAATCTACCGAGTCGGACATCCTACCCTATATAATCCTTGATATAAATGCTGAAATAAATTTAACCAATGATTTTCTTCTGTAAAATTACTCACTTTTTCGTAATTTGGAAGCTGGCTTTGGCGTCAACAAAACACTGAGTGACATCGATCATCTTGGTCTTCTCAAACCCGAATATACTGGTCTGCATAATGTTCTTCACATAGGAGTCACAGTGCTGTAGGCTCACTGAAACAGGTAAGGCCGCTTAAAATTGATTATCAGCTTTGCGGACACTTTTTGGAAAAAATCGGTGAGGGAGGGAGGCTTTTTTTTAATATACTTTTTCTTGAAGGTGCGGGAGGGCCTTTTTTCTTTTTTTACATAAATTGATGGTCTGCACATATAAATAAGGCCTAAAATGCCCTTTTAACCTCGTCTCTACCCCTATTATCAGCTGAGATATTGAAATTTTTGCAACATTTCTTCTGATCTTTTTTAGATGCACCCTTTTTTGGCCTTTTTTTTCTTAATTTGGCCCTTTTTAGAGGATGCGCGCGCTGTCCGCAAAGCTGATAATCAATTTTAAGTGGCCTAATACATAGACAAATGCCAACGCCCATTGATACAGTCTCCGTTGTATTTCACTAATGGGGGTTGGGGCAGTATCCCACATAGCCACAGTGGGATGTGCCCGAGCCCCCACAAGTGAAATACATCAGAGCGGTACCAATGTAGTTGGCATTTGTGTTAATTCTTTTATTTGAAGCCATTTGATGAAGGAAAAACAACTTTTTCTCAGCCCATTGAATACGGCCACATTGTATTCCATGGGGGCATTGAATACGGCCCTTCAGTGCTTAAGCATAGGAGATCTTGTATTTCCAAAAAATAAAACTGCATACAACAGCTGTCTAAGACTTGGTAGTGAGAGGAACATATACTTTAGTATGATTTGTAAATATGTTATGTAAGGTCCCAATATAAGGTACCGTAAAACCTTGCGTATAGGCAGCAGCTATTGCCAATGCAGCTTATAGGGTTGGGACAAAGTCAAGATGCAGCTTACACTTCAGTTTTTTTTTTATTGAGTTTGTAAATTTGCAATTCTCATACCCTCTCAAAGGGTTATATGATATGTCCAAGATAGTGGTGTGGCTAATACACGCGTAAGCCTTATATGCAAGGTTTAATGGTGCTTTACATTATCAAAGAGCAATATTTGCTAAAGCTACCTGAAACAAATTGGCCGAATTTTAAATGGTTGGAGTAATAGTTCAATTCAATTGCCTGTACGTTCACTCAACTTACGACTCAACCAACAACTAGCATTGAATTCATTTTTCATTGAAATGCCTTGTCAAAATTCAGTAAGCGACTCATCTGACAATTCACCGGCTGTTCACACAGATATTCAGTAATGTAGTTACCCCCGAGAAACCTCTCTGGTATCCAGTGCTGTTCAGTGGTCCCTGCAGGAGTGACAAAGTGCCTCTTAGGCCTCTTGCCAACCTGTAACATAAGGATTGAGCGTGTGAGTGGCCTCACAGATGACTCAGGGTAAGCTGGATCTGTAGCTTATCATTTACTTAGATATAGTACTCCCTTTTAATCATTCATTGGTCAATTCTGGCATCAGAAATGCATTCCTTGTTAAAAAGTACCCTGAAGTCATGTGTCATACATGGATGTTATTCTATTTCAGGCCAGCAGGCAGGTGCGGGTGATCAGGTGGGTGTGGGCGACAGTTGCAGCCTGCAGGCATGTACCGCCTTTTGTACCCATCAAAACGCATGTCGATCGAACGATCAGGGAGTATTCCACTGACGTAAATCAGCTGAGTTTCCGTCGTCGGACGAAATTCACCCATAAGTTTAACATTGTGGACTTTTATCGAATGACGGAATCTCGGCCGACCGACGTCAGTGGAATACTGACTATAAACGCAGAACATATGGGTGGTATACAATTTCGCTCTGCACACGTTGAGACCTGGCAGAGTACGAGAAGTACCTGTAGCCCCACTCTTTGGTTGTGACATTTGGGTTGTATCGCAGTCCTTGAAATGTGTTACCACAGGATATGCCCAGTTTTCGCCCAGTTTGGCGGTAGTTCTTTGAAGTTAGAGGTATTGAGTTTGATTGAGTTTTCAAGTATTTCAAGTAAGATAGAGGTAAAAGATGAGAGAAATAGTACAAATTTGGCTCGCAATATGATTTCTATCTTTGACAAAAAATATTAATGCCTTGGAGCCTATGGTGGCCCATTACCGAGGTTAGATTGGTTTTAGTACATTTCCATAATAGCGAAAAAGATGGAAAAAAATTGTTAAAGATCGCAGGCGAATATCACGAAGAGAAAATGAGTTTTTTGAGAAATTTTTGAGAAATTTTTCCCACGTCCCAAAATTGTCTTAAAACACAAAATGAGGCAGTGTATATTCCGCACTAGCGAGTTGCAGTGATTCTCCTTTGTGAGACCTATAGCTGAAGCTGGTTACTAGCATGTCCAAAATGGACAGTTGTAGGCGTCATCACTTTTTGAATTGGTGATACTTGAGTAGTTGTTATATCCTGTATATCAACTGTCCAGATTGGGGGAGTGGTTAGGACACTGGCAATTCAATACAAAGGTCCTGACTTCGAATCCATCACAAGGCCGCATGGTTAATTTTTTTCCTAGTTGGTCAATAATAATAATAGTATTCACATAGAAAAACTACAGATGCATACAAAATCATTTTGGATTACCCTATAAAAGTGCATATTATGTAAAGGAAATTTACAACTGAATTGTATACTATCACGAAATTTTGACTAACCAAAAGGACATTTTATAATGGTGTGTGAACCAAACAACCTTGGTATGGATTCGAAGTCAGGACCTTTGTATTGAATTGCCAGTGTCCTAACCACTCCCCCAATCTGAACACATGATATAAGGACCCACAACAGAGGCCTATAACTAAAAGGTTTATGGCCCCTAAAAATTTTGGGCATGACAGGAACCAGCTTCAGCTAACCACCTGGCTGCTATAGTTAGCAGAGGAAGGAGCACTGGTACCAGACAAAATGGCGCTGTACAGTGATTATCTTGCTAATGCGGAATTACTCAGGGTTACTCTCCCAATTGAATGGTTCTTGTATAAAAACTGTATGATCTACTAACACTAAACAGTATGATAGACATGACGTAACACACCTCAAATGCTGTCAACTTGTCTTAACTATGTATTTTATGTTTCACTTGCATCTTTACCTGATGCTCTCTTGAATATTATAACTTACTCTGTCGAGAAAGGAATATCTTCGCTCTGCTGTAACCGACAAAATACAGGGACCTAGTCCCTGTCTGTTGCAGTTAAAATAAAAAAGTTTGAATTGAATTGAATTAAATTGAATTTACCCTGAGTCAACAACACCAAGAGGATGTTTTATACCAGGTCCTTAATTCTAACCAAGCCAATACCATCTCACACTTCTACCCTCTGCACAGGACCTGCTAGACTTTTGGCTCACATCTCCCTGGCCTCCAACCACCAGGCCTCCTCCTGCCACCTAAGCTCTCTAGCTGGTACCGTTGCTGACTTTGTCCTTGTAAGTTTCTGGCTAAATGACTGAGTGACTTAAGTGATGTACATAGGGCTGTGTCTTACTACCTTGGGCCAATGTTTTTGTCTCTGACCGGGTGCCGTCTCTGACCAGGTGCCGTCTCTGACCATGTGCCGTCTCTGACCAAGTGTCAGAAAAACGTGTTTTAAAAAGAATTATACTCATATATATAAGGATTTGTAAAAACGTTATGGCGGTTGTTATATAATCATAATTATGATTATAATTAGCCTCCTGCTATTGGTATTTTGACCTTATCAGGCCAAGCCGGTCAGAGACGGCACCCGGTCAGAGACGTCACCCGATCAGAGACGGCACCCGGTCAGAGACAAAAACATTGGTCCAAGGTCGTGAGACACAGCCATAGACATAATTATGCGGCACATATTAACACCCATTCCACCAGGGTTGACGAGAGTGCTTGAGATGGTGGCCGTTACCTCATACACCAACGTTGGCAATGGTCGGCACCGTCACTGGCAATAATATGACATACCAACATTGGTCTGCCAACATTGACACAACATTGCAAATTTATCTTGTCCCGAAGTTGGGAATGCTACCAGTGATTTGCCAATGTTTGTACAATGTCAGATAATTCATGTTGTACCAACATTGGCCCAACATTAGCCCAATCCTAGTTCCTACAATCTCTACCAGAAGGCATTGAAGGCTGCATGGAGATATTTCTGGTCAGCAGTTGAATATTCTCCCTAATAATTGGTCATTTATTGGGCTCAATGTGTGTAATATAGCTTTGGAAACCATGGGTGTTCCATTCTTTAATCTATATGATTCTTAAATACCACCTTTCTTTGTAATAAAACAAATACTAGTAGTATTGCTATACGGATATTTCTTTGTTGGTGATGGTAGGTAAATAAGGTCTAGAGTGTTTGACAAGACGTTGGTGCAACCTTGGTACAACGTCAGGTCTTGACGTTGGCCCAACGTTATTTCTTTGCGACGTCATGACAACATTCTGATGGATGGACAAATGAACGTTGGCCCAACTTCAGCATCTGACGTCAGTCCAACATCAGCTGGGGTTGGTCCAATGTGGGCCCTATGTATCCTCACTAGCTGGACCTTGACTTAAACTAGTTGACCCTTGTCTACATATGACGCTGACCTGGTGTGAGCTGCTCCCTGTTGTGTCCTGCTGCTCATAGTCCTGTACGTGCAGCCCCAGTACCTGGGACACCACGTGGTGCTGGGTGTCCTGCTGCTCATAGTCCTGTACGTGCAGCCCCAGTACCTGGGACACCACGTGGTGCTGGGTGTCCTGCTGCTCATAGTCCTGTACCCCCAGCCCCAGCACCTGAGACACCACGTGGGTCTGGTCGGTGCGGCACAGGGCGTGCAGCAAGGCATGTAGCCGCCAGGTGGGGCCCGCGTTGATGTAGTCAATCAGCCGCTCCACCGTCCGGTACCGGGTCGCGTTCAGCTGTAACACGGTGAAAAAGGTGACTACAGGTGAGGATACTTCAGAGATTAAACATAAGCTACTGAGGGAGGCGCCGGAAGAATAAATCATGAATAAAGCACTACTATGCTGCTTCAAAAGGGTTAAACCCCCAGCTCCCATATAAATAGCATTCAGCTTGGGCATATGCAAATGACCTGTCAGACCATGGTTTGTCAGAGGCAGATGACATATTTGTGTATTGACTAGAATATAGCTACTTACCACCTCTATATTTTGTCATGGTAACTTATGAATGTTTCCCAGAGCAAGCTATACAAAAAGAATTTTAAACATGACACTTGAATCAGTAGAATAATTGGATACAATTCCAAGTGTATGTGCTGAGTGGGTGGTAGGGCTGTGTGATTGACAGGTGCCCTGTGTTGTTTGTGTATACCTGGGCCACAGAAAGCATGGGGCTGAGGTCTGAGTACACCTCACAGGCCAGGACCCACACCTGGGCAGGCCCTATGACCTGTAAGTTACTGATGTGGTCACTGTACAGGTCTGCCCTCTGTGGAGAATTATGGCACTAAAGACCTTAATTTAGTACTGGGTGCCTGACCTAGTTTATGTTCCCCTCCTACTGCCCCATTGGGGCTAGTTATACACTTCACCTGTCCATCACCTTACAAGCCACTCCCCTGGACCTTACTGGACGTGCAGTAAGATCTGTGGGTTTAAGTATAAGGCCACTCCATATAATATACTTGTCAGGTTGGGGCCGGGACCATGTTATTAGAACGTACTAATTACATAGTACACCCTTTCCATTGGGTCTGTACCAAGATTATGGTACTGTGCACCATCTTGGGCTGTACCATAATCTTGGTACACCTGGTGTGTTCACTGGACCATGACCCCTGCTCATGCAGGTAAATAGGCCGATCACAGCCCAGTACTCATGTACCTTACCTGTGGTCACTGGACTGTGACACTGATCTGTGCATGTAATTAGTGGGGTCACTGGGGTCATAGGTGGGACTAGGGAAACCACTCTACTATTTCATACTTATATTTACATCATATTGCTTATTTACTACATTATCAAACATCACTAAGTGAAAACAAAAACATCATTTTGTGGGCCTTAAACAATGATTTCATCCTATGGGTTCATTTTTATTAGTAGATTTAACAAAAAAAATTGCAAACTGATTTTACTAAACATGTACTGAAGGAAATAGATCTATAAAGCCATTCCTTAGATAATATTCCGATTTTAGTTATGAAAAAGGGTGCATACATAGATTAAAGACCTCTGCTTCAGTGGCATCAGAATTATGCATTTTGGCATGGAAATATGAGAAAATTGACAATAAATGAGTGTACCAAGTTCTTGGTACACCCTGTGTTCTGGGGACTGTCATTCAATCTTAGGGCGTACTAAGAAACTGGTCAGTCTCCAACCTGCTTGTTTTTCAACACTAAGCCATAAAAATATGACAACGGTGCTTTTTCATTAAGAAATAAATGATCTACAAAACCAGTGAATTGGTATATTTCATGTAGCCTATTGTATTCGCACCACTGTATTAAAGCTTCCAATATTTGTCCATTATTATCAACTTTTCTCTTAAAAAAAATAAAAAATCTCCAAAACACAATTTTGATGACGCGTGCGGTAATGAGAAACAAGTATACTATTTGGAGTGGCCTAATGCTTACTGTGAGCTCCTCCTCCATGTGCGCAGAGATGGCCTGTAGCTGCCTGAGATGTGACCACAGGGGGTGGGGGTCCACCTACAGATGGAAGCACTTTATATGAGTATTATGTACAAAATTCAAGTTCATCCAAAACCAAATTGACCATTTGATAACCTGTATATCCTCATGTATTGTATTGCATTAATTTTCATGATCCCTGTAAATATTGCCATTCATCACATCATCACTTATGTCATACATAGCGGTCATCTTGGTTTTCGTTTGACATTTGTTGAAGAAGTGTAACAAAAGTAGAGGAAATTCATATTTAATCATAGAAATCAACTATCCAACTTTACACACCTGACAATCATATCTATGTCAATATGATGATCTTACATAATACCAACAACCAGTAGATTTGCAGCAAGAAAGGGTTACTTTTTGATGATAAGGAGGTGTTTACATAGCTTTTAACAGTATTCTCATGAAATTGGCTGTAAGGGCTATGTTTGTGTACCATTTCTGGAGATTCACAGGACAATTATGTCCAAAGGGTATGTCTTAGAATGCGGGAGTTTGAGGTTATATTCATGTACATGTATTTGTCAGTCACGATTTGGAAATTTTCAAAAACTTTATGAAGAACTTTTCTAAAAAGTCCTCCTTTATTGCTGCATTGGTGGCAACAAGGGACGAACCTGCGGAGTCACTAGACGCCGCCCATTCTGTGCGTAATCTTAAATCCCCACTTCTGGCGTAATCTTAAAGTCTCAATAATACTCACCATTATTAAAGAAGGAAAAAAAGGAAAAGAAAAACAGGGGTTGGGGGGTAGAGCCCTCCTATTAACATCAGACGCCATCCATATTAGGACTAGATTGAGTTTCGTTATTAAGATTACGGGAAAAGTGGGCTTTTTAAGATTACACACAGAATGGGCGGCGTCTAGTGACTCCGCAGGTTCATCCCAACGTGCACATTGGTGTATAGATATACAGCGTCAGATTGTAGTTACCGTGTCACAGAGCGCCACCCGGTGAGCATTAAGTAGGTCCTGATACACCGACTGTAGTACTAACTCCTGGACGTATGGGTTGTCCCTATCCCACAGCACGGGGGCCCGCCACGACGCCATGCTGCACTCTCCCAGCACAGTTGGTATACCTTCTACCAACCAAAGACTCTTCTCTAGCCTCTCCTAATTAAAGGACAAAGATCTATTCAAAAACGTTTCTGTTAATCCGTCATATAATGCTAATAAAGGCAGTGTGGGACTGACCAAATTCCTTGGTTAGTACCACACCAACACCACACTGTTAGAAGTAAGTACTTTAGCTGCACAGGATGAGGTCACTCAAAAAAATAAAATGGTTTCTCATCACCGCGCGCATCATAAAAATCACCTTTTGAGCAAAACTTCTTTTTTTTTTGCTAATTTATCATGAAAAATATGATAAAAATTGACAAATATTGGGTTATTTGGTATCAAATCAAACCTAATACTGCCAGTAATGCAGTAGGATAGAAATAACCTAAAATTAAAATTTCCCCTACTTTTAAAGATCCATAAATTCTTAACTACTAAAATGTGAATTTTGGTCATGAAAAATACACTTTAACCTGTGAGTAAAAAAAAAATTTAAAAATAAAAAGCCTCCCTCGTCAAATTTTTCAGACCTTGGTGATGAGAAACCACTTTTTTTTTGAGTGGCCTAAAAGGAGGTATTTTTGGTTTCCAGTATTACAGCTACAAACTCATCTGTAAACTGTGATCCACAATCTGAGGATCATGGGTTCGAGTCCCACATGGGCACATAGGTAGTACATGTACTGTTAAAATGTGCATAAACATCTAAATTATACGAATGTACATATTCAAATATCACAAGCTGAAATTTATATGTCAATATTGGGGGAAATGTATGTCGAATGGGTTGAGAAATATTAATAGAAAAACATATTTCTCCTTGTGCCAAAGTTAGACTCGATCCAAGGACCTCCTGTGTGTCGGTTTTACAGTAGCTGAGTGAAGCTGTACAGTATGTCATACTGGATACCAAAAATGTGCCCCTACATGGGTAAAATTCGACTCGGGCGACACGGCGACACAGCCCTTTTAGGCCATCTTAAAAATCGACGGACACAGGAAAATTGGAGATAAAAATCGGCCTACAGGGACTTTTCTCTAAGTTCTTATGTACTAAAAATTCGACACAGTGACATGCAAATACGGGATAGCTCTCCAAAGTGAGAGGACAAACTTTTAGAGCGTTATCTTAATCTTAAATCTTAATATCTTAATTCAGTGTCTTAAAAAATGGGGGTTGGGGGGCAGAGCCCCCCATTGCATACTAGATAGGCTCAGTTAGGGTTAGGGTTAGGGTTAGGGTTAGGGTTAGGGTTAGGGTTAGGGTTAGGGTTGGGGTTACGGTTAGATGATGCTCGGGAACAGAGGTCGAGGTGGGGCCCCGGGGTGGGGCCAGCTTGCCATGCTGCTGCATGTGGGTCAGCTCCAGTAAACAAGGAGCTGCACCACTCCATTAAGCATGTTATGGGTGGTCGAGCGGTGCAGTGCACACTAATTAAGACCATTAAGACTGTCTTAATAGTCTTATTAAGATAACGCTCTAAACGTCTGTCCTCTCACGTGGGAGAGCTATCCCATGCGTGCCAGTGACATGGCCCTTTTGCTAAAAATCGACACGGCGACATGGTCAAAATTATATTCTGGGGACCCATGTAGAGGCACACAAATACATCCTGTGCAGCTACACTAACTTCTGACAGTGTGGCAGCTTCATCATAGGTGTTTGTCCTACCTGGATGTGGTGTGGGATATATGTGATGAGCCTGGGTTACAGGTATTGTCCCCGATGGACGTTTCCAACTGTGTATGTCTTACACATGTACATGTAGGTCTACATATGATATACACATACAGCCCCAGTTACACCTCACCTATAGTGCATGTGACATCAGGCCAAGGGAAAGTTTGTTTCCAGTCACCCCACTGGGTCTAGAATATTGTAATATTACTGCCGGGTCGGCCAATTTTCATTTTTTTTGCTATGCATCAGTTTTTACTGCTTGAAAACCGGACAAATTCTAGGGCAAAAGCATGAAAACCAGGCCCTAGAAACAGTAAATGCAAAGATAAATCCACCCTGCCGGGCAGGGCCAAACTTACACTTAAAATTTGGTCTAAATGTAAGAGCGTCCAACCATATCCTACTCCTGTGATAGATAACTAGGTCAGAACGCGTCATTTAATTGCACTCATTTATAAAGTGAATCACTTAAAGAGAATCGCTGGTTCCTACACAGAAGCCATCTGGCGGCAAAAATCAAAGCTCATGAAAAGTATTCTTTAAGCTGTATTCATATTCCTACATAGACGACCTTCCCTAACCCAACTATTTGTATTTGCTACTTTGACAGTATACCTCCATTGTTCACATATATTCACTACTAGGACAGCCATAGGATCCTATAGTTAAGGCAAAAGAAATATTTTCCCAAAATTCATACCTTTCTCATTTTATCCGTAACCCCCTGTTTTATTGGTCCTAAAATGTTTGTATAGATGTCCATTATACATTCCCAAGGTTTGGTTACAATATCAATAGAAGAAGGGGATTATCCATGACAGATAATGGGAAAATGCTGTTCTCCTATTCATTTCTATAGTTAAGGTACTCCTTTGCTCAAATGGCAGTACCATGAAAGTTAGTGCCGTGACATGGCAATTTCTTTTGATTTTCTATTAGATAATAAATCAAACTAACATAATCCTGAGTTATATGCAAAAGTCAATAGAACATCAGTAATCCTGTGACAAGTAGCGAGTCCCTTTAAAATAACATTACAAAACGTGATGCCCGTGCGGTGTCCTGCTGTAGGGCAGATCTAGTCATGAACCACACAAATTGCCATAATTATATAGATAATTGGTGAACCCTTTAAGGACGAATGTCTAAAAGATGACATTTGTCGTCATGATGCACCAATGCAGTCCCTGCGATTAACTCGCCAGTGCTACCTTGATGCATCATGTCGACTCTTCGGGAGTGTCTCAACCCTACGGTCGACATGATGCATCATTATGACCAAGGCCATGATGCATGAAGGTCCTTTAATAGTGAATAAGTTCCTTAGAGATATGGAAGTATGGCACTTAAACAAGACATGTGTTTATGCCAGGTTAGGCCACTCAACAAAAATAAAATGGTTTCTCATCACCGGCGCGCATCATTGAAATCAGGTTTTTGAGGAGAACTTTTTGTTGTTGTTCATTTTTGATGAAAAACATGATAAATATGGACAAACATACTACTGTAATGCAGTATACAGGGGGAGAGATAACTTACGTTTCCCCACTTTTAAAGATCAATACATTCTCAACTACTAAAATGTGAATTTTGGTCATAAGAAATATATAAGATACATCATCCTGTACTTTTAAGCCCCTGAGCCTTAAAAGAAAAGTCTCCCTCGTCATTTTTTTTCAGTCCTAGGTGATGAGAAACCACTTCTTTTTGAGTGGCCTCAATTTGGTCATAATAACGTGTCATATAGTGGATGAACAATGTCCCCAGCTAAAGCCAGCTAACAAAAATACGTTGTTTTACATCAAAATAAAACGTCAATCCATAATAAGGAGCCATCTGTAGACAAACGTTCTGTAACGTTTACTGGGGTGATAGGGCCTGCTACACAGTAAATTGTGAAGTCAAAAATGTGACCTTTTATACTGTAAATTGAGTATAAACCAATAGTAGATTCGACTGCCCATGTATAATATCGTAGTATATATATCCCAGTGACCATAAAACGTAACACAACATTTTATTTACTTTGACGTAAAATAACGTGGTTTATTTTGTTATCTGGGATGTATTGTGTAAGTTCAATTTGTTATTATTCACAACATCATGAGAGGTAAAGGAATGAAGAAAAGAGATCAGATTTAGCCGATAGTTACATTAGTATCACTGTACAAACAATAAAGTGGCTGCAGATGGGTCAAAAACTTTTGACCTAATGCAATAATAAAAGTGACCTCGTGACAAAATGAACAATACTTTAGGGGGTCCAAAAAAGCGACTTTGTGACCTAGGCCCCTTAATTTCGGCGACTTTCCGACCTCAGGGGGGAACCCCTCTGCACCCCCAATATAGAGTATCATGTCGTATGGACATGTATGCAAGTATGAATCTCCTTCTAGTAATAACATTTGCGTATAGTAAGTGGGTATAACTGGTCATCCGCTGACTGTAAAACAGTATAGTCTCTACCGCTCAGGTGCATTAACGTGTACATGTAATAGTGTAAATCATGCTACTCACCTCCCTACTCTCGTTCCCAAATCCTTCCGAAGGAAGGCTCTGGTAACAGCTAAATGACCTTGAACTTTGGATTTTGCTGGGTCTGAGCAACCCTGCTGGTAGGCTGGAACCAGCGAACAGGAACAGGAAATGGAACCAGAATGTATGATGGTAGTTTTAGGTAGTTTTACCATCAGCCTTTCTGGTTCCATTTCCTGTTCCTGTTCGCTGGTTCCAAGCTACCAGCAGGGGTTGCCCAGACCCAGCAAAATCCCAACATTTGGCAGTTACCAGAGCCTTCCTTCGGAAGGATTTGGGAACGAAAGTACTCACCTCCCCTCCTGTCGTGCCTTACTCCAGGGGCCCCGGGCCTGCCGCGTGTTGGGAGGCACACCGCATGTATACATGTACACTGAGGCTACTCCCGAGCTGCTCCCAGCCCCAGGTGACCCAGATCTAGAGCTGCTCACTGTTATACACCATAGGCCTAGATCAGTATACGAGTAGCAAAGCCACATGGCACCCAACAGTGTCAAAGTGTAAGTGTAACATTATAAGTCTGTTACCTGTGTTTCTGATGCTGCAACAGTACAAGCCTACCTCCCGGCCCACTCCCTGGCCAGGCCTGCCACCTCGGGCTTCCTACACTTTGGTCGTCCTGCGTCCTTCCCGGAAACCATTACTTTGGGAATCCCCTACGGTGTGCAGCAAGGGTGTGCAGGTTTAGCTCTCTGTAGAGTATGGCGTGCCCTTGATTCCTAACATCCCCAATTACTAGTAAACATAGTGACACGTTTAATTAATTATATGTAAAATTGGATTTCCCTTATGTCCATTGTTCCACCACATATATAGGGAATTCAATTAAACATATGTCAATTAGGACTATACATGTGTAGGCCTGGACATACTTTAAAATCAGTTGAATTTTACATATCTAAAACTACATTTCATTTATCAAGGATTCAATTGGATATATCTGAATTTCTACTCACACATTTCCCATACTGTACTTTATATCAGTAAAATCAAATTTTACAATTTAATTTCCATTATGTAGTCTAAGATTTTACAAATGTTAAATTGAGTTCAATATATAAAATACAATTTACCATGTGTGGAAATAGAAGAGTCATGTTGTAAATTGAATTGTACTATTAACTTAACATATCTCTCTCTAAAGGATTAGACCATGTCTAATTTAGTTAAACATGTTTTATTAAAGCTACTTTTTGAAATACAGAATTTTGAAAATAAATTATGATTTTAAATTTACATTAAAATATCGAAAATAATGTAAAAATCAACTAATAATCATACAGTGAACACAAGCATGTATACCTTTATTCTAAAAATGGGTTCAGCGTTTTATCACTTTGAATTCTGGGGAAAAATGTCATCTTGCAGAGAATTGTAGGAATAATTTTCCATTATCTCTTTACAAAAATAAAGAAAAATAATAGTAAAAATGTTCAGATTTTTCTTAAACTTTCAAAAAGGATTCCTCAGATCATTTGCCTGTGAATAAAAGTCCCATGCATAATTTGATGGTTTTGACCCTTTGAAATAAAAAAGTAATTCAAATACAGACTTAATTGAATCTTTGAATCATTGCATTTTGGGTAACTTCCTAACAATCTGCATAAAGAATGGTCTCGTCATGTAGCTTTACATATATTCAAGCAATTCGTTTAATTTTGTAGTCTTTCCTATGCAATTTATTAGTTTATGAATGAAAACTCCTGAAGAATCATAGAAAATAACAAAATACCTGTGCTTATTATATCAAAATATAAAGTGCTCTAGTCTATAATGCTAAATTTTGCTCAGAATTGTCCAAAAATTGATTGTAGACAATTATCCTGAGCATATGATTACCAAATATGGCGCTATTCCCTCAAGTTTAAACCATATGCGCAGAAAGATGTGCAGTGGTTCATTCTGCAATGGCTGCGACCCACCTTAAAGTATTATTTTGCAAGAAACAGATACATAATGTGCCCTATTCCTGTGATTAATCTTAACCATCCCAGTCTAACACAATTTTCCTCTTTCCCTTCTAGGGGTAGTTTTTTAATAAATGTTCCCTTCACCCTGACTCATTGCCAGTCAGTAGAGGTGAAGGAGGCAGTGTGGTAGTATGGCCAGCACCTACCACACGTGCCTGCCAGGTGGAGTTGGTGAGTCTGATGGTGGAAAAATCTGCGGAGTGTTCTCTTAACAGGTTGAGGACATACCCACTATTCTAGTACGTCCCAAATTAGCTATAATTGTACTCACCATCTAGGCCGCACTTAGTGTACAGAAAAAGGCATCCAAATGAATCTGCAAGGAATGTGAATTATATCTAACATCAATTAGGTCAGTCAACTTGACATCTGAAGACATGTGGTCAAAGGAAGAAGAAAGGAGAGAAATCAAAATAATGGGTATCGACCCCTAAAATCGACATGGCGACATGGCCATTTCTTAAAATCGACATGGTGACAAGGCCATTTCTTAAAATCGACATGGGACATGGCCAGTTAAGTGACATGTGACATGGGCATTTCTTAAAATCGACATGCAACATGGGGCTTAGTGACATGAATATAAAATTCTCATTTAGTGTAAAGTATGCTGCCCAAATCTATCTTCAAATTTTGTCCTTGTGGGTAGTCAATTTCCAAAATTTTCCTGGGACCTGCGGCCCCAAGATTCCCATTTTTTAGTGACAATAGTGACATGGCCTTTTCCTTAGTGACATGTGACATGGCCATTTCTTAAAATCGACATGCGACATGAGGACCCCCCCCCCCGTCTACCCCCTAAAATAAGGTTCTTCCAGCATGATCTACAGTCTGATTCCTATTGGATCTAGGTGAAAGCCACTTTTAAACATATCCTCGACCTCCACAAGTGTATGTGGTATCCCCAAATGTTAGTAATGAAGGGCCGGTTTCAAAAGAGCATCTTATACAAGCGCCTGGGGTACAGTGGTCTTACAATGCTCCGTAAGCACTGAAATAGAATCTTGTATAAGCGCCCATCTTGGGTGTAAAGGCTCCACTAGATTGAAGAGCACCCAGGCACTTAATCGCTAATATATATGTTTCTTCTAGCCCATTGCATTTGTGACACTATAAGTTTAAATTTGATACCAAATATGCCTATATTTGTCCGTTTTATTCAGATCATATTATCATTGTGATGCATGCAGTGATGAGAGCCAGGAGTATGTTGGTACCACTTTTTCATAACAGGAACCTACTGTGGATGGGAAAATCCCTGTGATAATAAAGATGGGAGATGAGACATCAGAGGTAGTACTTTGTATCTTTTACTAATAATAATATTGATAGCAGAGTACCAGTCACCAGGGTGCTGTGTCGTAAGATGTTACTGATGGTTGTTACTTGATGATTACTGATTTCCCTCCATCTGACCGGGGCTTAAGTACAGGTGCCCGGCAGGTGGAGGATGAGCCCACGTGACCGGAAATACATGTAACAGTGGTTTTCATTGGATAACAGTGGTTTGACATTTGATTGGATAATTATATATTCATAGCTTTAATATGGTGGTGCAGCAGACTGGAGATGGGGGAGCCAGGCAGCCGGTGCATTATGGGTAATAGATTATGTAATAGGTAATGTATACACCTTGGGGATTTGTTACCTGCCTCCTGGTAGCACCTAGCCGTCTGGAGTGGCCCGGGGTGCTATACTGGCTAGGGTCTACGGACTAGGTCATTGTTTGTATGTTTGCCGTTAATCCTTGGGTCGGCATGTAGTTCATTGTTGTCTATGATCTGAATGGCCGGTTGGCACCTCCGTGTCTGGGGCTGGCCGTTGTATCGTTAGATACGGGTCAGCTTGTGACATATGGATTAATTATGTATGGGAGATTGCTTGGCTTGGCTAAATGAGAAATAGGTGTCTGAAGTCTGGGTGTACTTGAGAGACATATGGATCAGAAATATGTCTAAAGTATACGCTTATTATAGATAATGATAAATATGAATATTTATAATCATAAATCATACTTATGACGTAGTATGACGTAACATTACGTAATACATTGGTTGAAGGTGAAATAAGGGGTCTTGTGGCGTGGCTCTACTCTGAACCATTCAGAATCAAAAGATAAAACAAATTCTACTTTTCGAGTAGGCTGTCTAATACATACCAAATCTACCATGACCTGAATATTTTAACTCAAGTTCAGCTCGCCAAAAATGTAGCATTCCTGCAATACCTTATCACACTACACAGCATGTATTTGTTTAATATATTTCTAGTTTGTGACTATACTTGGCAGAAACTGCATACAATGAACCTTTGTATATATCATACATGTCTAAGTGTATGATATTTCAACACAATTTTATGTGGTTTTCCAAGTGCACTTGCTCGTATTTACCCAAGAGAACATTTTTTAAAGAATATTAAGAACAGAGATATAGCTTTGTATATTAGTTGGTGAAGAAAAACATTTCTTGCAATGGCTTAATCACAAGTAAGTGACCCCCTTAGGCTTGTACAGACATTTTCAACTTTTGATTTTATCTGTGAATACCAGCTAACACTTAAAGGTTCAGTCTTCTGGAAGCGACCTGTGCATGATACATTCTTAATGTGATAAATAACAGCCATTTCTTTGGGCAATGTTGGACCCCGTTGATAAGGTGGAAGGGTCTCACCTATGTCATGCACTGTGACGGTAAGGATATATCTCGGTTTTATCAACGCTTTATGCATGTTTCGTGTACAAAATGTGCCTTTTCCTGCCACAGCTTGAGGTAGATATGTAACAATCCTTCCGACATACACTCCAGCTTTAAAATGATTGATGTGGGTGAGGAGCTGCTGGTAGGATCTGTGCTGAGAAGGTACTAGGACCTCGTCCAGGTCCAGGAAGACAAGATACTGCACGTCCTGCATGTGTCTGTAAATACAGTCCGTGTTCTGCAGCACCTGCCCAAAGTAGAAAAGGGAGCTCACATCTGCAGGAATCGTCCAGTTGTAGATCTGTAGGACACCCTTCTGCACATAATGCTGCAGCACTTTAGACACTCCAGCATCACTGTTACTGTGGCCATACAGATAAATGACATCTCCGCCAAAGTGCAGGAAACTCTCAACAAAGTTGATGATTTTGGGGATGTCATTGCTGGTAAGATTGTACATGTGACTGAGGCATGCTCCAATCAGAGCTGGCTGGGTGGAATTTCCACCTGTGATTGTTACATGGAGGAGGTTGGTAGGCTTGAGCCAGGGTGAGGATGCCACTGAAATGTGTGTAGGATGACAATCTGTGCTGAATTTACAATGTAAGATGTACTGCTTCAAGATGCACCTCCGATCTGCTGAACGAGACACATACAGATACTGTAGAGACCCCTGCACGCTGGTGTAAGTTCCATCACACATGGTCTGGCAGTACAGCACAGGGGGCTTGAGTGGAACAATGCACAAGACCTTGATATTTGGGGAAGGTTGTTGTCTTTGATCTTGGAAAGCAGATAATACATAGGCCCCTGTAAAATCAATTGGCTGAAATCTTCCATTTTCTATCTGTGATGATTTTTCAATAAAATCATAATAAAATTCTTCTGCACACACAGTATACCATTGGCTATGGTTCAGATGCTCATGTATCCTTTTCAGTTCTTCTTTAAAAAGGCTTTGGGAGTCCTTCCAGTTTTTGCGATGATCACAGGCACCTCCTGTGTCTCGTCCCATTAGCTTGACATGAGACAATGAAGCTGGCATTGCCAATGGCCACCAGAGGTTTTTACAAGGATTAGGTGTTTCCTTGCCAGGGTAATATTGAGGTGTGCCAAGGATGTTTATCAGGAGGTACGATACTGTATACATGATGAGGGCACTTGGCAACAAAACATACAGAAAAAGTATCCGTTTAGCCATCCTGAAAGTAAAAAAAAAAGTATGTCAGAAGACTGCTTCAAAGTGTTTGATGCCCATTGACAGACAACTTGCATAGTTTGTGATTTGGCTACTAAAATAGGTGAAAATAGGGAACTCCAATTGTAACAAAACAAAGGTCTTAGGACAGTTTATAAAGTAAAGTAAAACTTGAAGAGAATCCTCTTTATAACACAGATGAATTGCATGCTAAGAGTGGCTGCCTGTATCTTGACCACAGACGCGATGTACACTTATTAACTTATGCTTACTCTTTATTAAAGCATCAAGACATGTTAGACAATCGTAACATACCTAAACGCAGGCATTTAGGAAAAAGGCTTAGGGTCATCCGTAGCCTTAAGCCCATTATTATCAAGAGCTTTTTGTATAGGGCCATTGAGAGATGGAATAATCTCAAACCATCATATACGGTACTTGAGACCCAACGGGAATTCAAGAAAGCAATCAAACGTGATTACCCAAATTGCTTCATGGTATAATAATGTTATAACGCCTTACTGTCTCACTTATCTCATCATTATTATTATTATTATTATTAGGTTTGGCTATACGCCATTAGATCCAACAAATACTTAAAAAAAAGAAATTGCGCTTTTAAGCACCCCTGAAGCTGGTTCCTGTCAGATTCATAGTATGGAATTTTAGGGGTAATATTTCTTTGAATGATTGTTAGATAAATAGTCCATATGTCAGCTGTCCGGATTGGGGGAGTGGCTAAGACAGAGGTCTATGAATGCAGGGGGTCGTGGGTTCGATTCCATGCCAAGCCTACTTAGTTACCAAACCATTTCAAAGTTAATCTTGGTTGGTCAAACATGTTACATTTGTACTAGTATTTGTCTCAGAGAAAAACTATACAATGCTAAAATCTGTGTAGATCCTTACTCTTAGAGAAACCATACAGGGCCGTGTCTCACCAAATCAATACAAGTTGAAAGTCCATGAACGGTCACAATGTACACCAGTGCAATCTATGACCGGGTGCAATCTATGACCGGCATGAAAGAAAATGGCTTATTTACACTGTAAGAAGTTACTGTATTTAAACAGCACAATGTGCTGTACATTTACAGCACTAATTGCTGTAGTTGGTATTACAGCACTATTTGCTGTATAATTACAGCATTATGTACTGTAAATTGGGTCTCCGGCACTATTGCTGTACATTTACAGTACATTGTGCTGTAGATTTCCGCCGCTAGGTGGCAGCAGTAGACCATTTCTGTATTAATTATTCCACCCAACCCTTTCCCGAGTCAAATAAAACCTCACAAACCCTCAAGACATCTTAGAATAAGAATGGATGAGAGAGACTGAATCATAAAGTGTATTGATATTTGCATAATTGTGTTGAATGATACAAGAAAAACAGCAAAAGTATAGAATAGACACCACATTGGTGGGAAAAGTTAAATGCTTAAGTGCCCGGCCTGGGGAAAAGCTGGTATCACATACGGTTCAGCTGTATTGAAGCAGGATTAAACCATTACATTGTGTAGTGTGTATTATCCTAGCTGAGATTGAATTATTATGCAGGGAAGTACTCTCCATGCATGCATATTAATTTACATAAATTGATGAGGACAACCATATGAAACCTACAGTAGAAGTTGCTGTAACTTTACAGCACCCAGTTGCTGTACATGTACAGCAAGATTTACTGGAACAAAAGTTGCCAGCAACTTTTGCTGTAGATGTACAGTAGAAGTTGCTGTAAATGTACAGTAGAAGTTGCTGTAAATTTACAGCAAGTCAGTTGCTGTACACCTACAGCAAAATCTACTGGGACAAAAGTTGCCAGCAACTTTTGCTGTAGGTGTACAGTACTCACTTCTTACAGTGTAGGGAAAGTGTTCATGTATAGCTGGCAGAAGTTAATGGATGTTTTAAGATTTAATGGTACTAATGTTTTTTGTCTTTTTTTAAATAATAATCTTTGACACCTGGGGTTGAGACCCAACTACCAAAATCCATCAACCACCCCCTGTTGTTAAGAAAAAGTACCACTTCTGAAATAGCTGCTCTCTAATATGTGAACAAGAGAAACATCCGTTTAACACCAACCAGTATACCCAGCTAGGAAGAAAACTTTACTTTACGTCAAAAGAACGTTATAAAACTTTACATAACGTTGTGCCATAGTAGGGAGCCTCAGAGAAACATTATTTAACGCTCTATAATGTTATAAAATGTTGTACAAGGTTTTATGTTACTGGGATACATGGCATCATTCTAGTACGTTGTGACACTTATATCAGTAATACGCTTTACCTGTTTATGTCATGCCTCGATACCTACTCCTAGATCCTGTGTGAGCTGCAGCAAAGGCTTGTCCCTTACCACTCTTACCTTGATGGTGTGCACCTTGTCTGTAGAAATACACCACAACGATGCCACCAGCAGCCAAATACCATATTAACTAGAGTCCAGGTCTTGTGTGGGACATCTGCAGTGGGTGTGTCCAACTGTATGTAATAATACAGTAATGTGTAGGTGTGTGTCTGACACATGTATGTAAACTACCGTATATGTAGGGACACCTATGGCAAGCGATATGTTCACCCCTAATATCAAAGTTTCTAACTATGATATCAGAGTTTCTAACTTATGAGTCCAATAACAGAGTATATTACTCTGATATTAGAGTTTATTATACGATATGGGCTTACAGCATGCTTTTTACGTGATATTCACGTTCTTATATTGGTGCATACAGGAGACTTGGGGGGGTGCATTTTTGGATATCAGAACGATTCTGAATGGGGATTTCAGAATCGTTCTGATATCCTGAATATCAGAACGATTCTGAATGGGAGTGGATATCAGAACGATTTGGAATATCGTCACCCATAAAATCCGAGGTTCTATGGAGACTCGAACACGCTACATCAAGACTTGAAGTCCGACGTGCTAACCACCACGCCGTGGAGGCGCTGGTAGAGGGAGGTGGCGAAACAAGGAGTCTACAGGCGGATTTCCAGCCCTGTAGGACCATTATTTACCGAGTTACAGAAGAAAAGGCATTTTTTGGTATAATTTCTTTGAAAATCAATATTTTTTTCTAATTTCTTTTTTACTATAAAGGTAGAAGTTGGACTTTACTTAGCCTTTCGTTAAAATAATTCTAGGGATTTTTTTTCACATAGAAATAGGCATTTTGAAAATGGTTCGTTTCCACCCAGGATCGATCCGGGTACCCTTGGTGTGTGAGGCATAGACACTAGCGGCCATGCCAATCCGGCTGTGTTTACTCTGGAGGGAAACGCTGTTTATAGTTTAACACCGCCCCAAGCTGGCCCCCTTACAAATTCTATGTTGGACTCAGTGTTGGAGATTGAGGGCATGACGTCACCAGGCTCCACCAATCAGCGAGCAGGGTTGGTGGGATGTCAAAACAACATGGCGCTACTGGTGTACGAGTGATATTCAGTCAATAATCCTTCAAAATGGCCAAATTAGGACGAATTTAAGGTAATTAAAGACATTTGAATGGAAATATCGTATAATAAACCTAATAATATATGAATATCGCCGACCTTGGGGTGTGTATAGATGAATAACGACCTCGGTGCTACGCACCTCGAGTCGTTATTCATCAATACACACCCCGCGTTCGGCGATATTCTTATATTATTGGTTAATTATTACTCTGTTATTGACATTTTGAACTGATATTGAAGTTTAAAACTCTGATATCGCATTATATAGAAGTTTTAAACTCAGTTATCACAGTTAAAAACTTTCGAGGGTGAAAGAAATGGCTTGCCACAGACACCTCATGTAGTGTGACATCCTGTAAGGGAGTGTCCATTAATTAGTTACAGGGGGGGGGTGGTGGGTTTGGGGGGGCGGTAAAAATTTCCGACCCCTCCTGAGGGGGGGGGGGCGTAAAAAATTCTGACCCCTCTTGAGGGGGGGGCGTTAAAGTTTAAGCCCCTTTTTAGCGAAAAAACCCCGCGCGTTACTATAGTTCAAAGGGGGGGGGGGGCGAAAATTTTTCGGCGCCTTCGGCGAGGTGGGGCGCAAAACGTTCCAAGCGCTCTCAAGGGGGGGGCCTAACAAAAATTTCGCCCCTCCGCGTGAAATCTTACCACCCCCCCCTGTAATTAATAAATGAACACTCCCTAAGAGCGTCCAACCATGTCTTGTGAGGCCAAACTAGGTCACAATCCACTTTAAGGTCGCACCCGACCCTATTAAAGCAATCTCCCATACATCAAATCATTTTATCTTTTTCAGATTTTTATTGCTGTGGAATGTGAATGGAACAAAAACGTTCTTTTTTTTAGCTTCCTTTGGTTTCAATAGCATTATGGGATAGAAATGGTGTATATTTATTGAATATGATGAGTGGGGACTGATCTTAGAGTGATTTCCGAGGACCCTTTTCCTTCTTTTAATGATATTGCTATTATTAAGGTCTGCAGAGCTGTTCAAAGTTGCATAGTTAACCTACCAAAAATTGTGAAATTTCACAAAAAATGTGAAATTTCACTGAAAAATGACGAAAATCTTCACTTTTTGGTAACTATGCAACTCTTCCTAATATTTTCCTAATACCAATAAAGTACATGTACTTTGAGGTTAGTTAGTTGCATCAAATGGTGAACCAGGAGTTTTTTATGTCAATCACCTTTTGTGGGCGCCGAAAACAGTCCCTTTGGGACTACTCGTGCAATAAATAACTTCAACTTCTGTCAGACCATGGTTTGTCAGAGGGAGATGACATATTTGTTTACACATGTATTGACAAGAATTTAGCTTCTCACCAACTCTAGGTATATTTTGTCAAGGTAACTCATAAATGTTTGCCAAATCAAGCAATACCAAAAGAATTGTAACAGTAACAATTTAAAGGCGCACTGAACCCACAACGTCATTTGCGTACAAAACTCGGCAGGGTTAGGGAGCGTTCATTATTTATGGCCAGGGGGGGGCTGAGCAAAAAAGGGGGGGCCACTTTTTTTAGGGGTATTCGAAGGGGGGGGTCACTTTTTTTTAACCTATTCTTAGGGGGGGGGTCATTTTTTTTAGGGGTATTCCTGAAAAATGTCGCGAATTTGGTATGTAGAAATGTCGCAGTCTGCGTTATATTTTACCAAATTATGTCAAAATTGTCAAAATTTTCATTGGGGGCATAGCCCCCAAACCCCTTTAAAACTATCTTTTTGTGTCCCTGCTGACACTCAGCATCGCACACCCTTTGGAACTTCATTCAGTTTGGCTTTGCCTCCCCTAGCCAAAGGCAAGGTGCTTCCCACACCCCTCTGGCTATACAAGGCTGAGGCTAAAGTATGCTACAAAACTAAAATAGCCAAAACCAGACCTCAGGTGCTGGTTATAAGATGGGATATAATTTGTGCAATTGGTGTGGGTAGTTTGAGAAACCTTTTGATAGGTGGAGTTGATTGTAAGCTGACTTTACAAAGAATGAACCCTGGGGTGGGGACTGCCACTATGTGGGTGAGAAGCCACTGCCCCGGTATCGCCCCTACTCCTCATACTGTGGGAGCTGAGAGAGTAACTGACCGCCCCTCCTTTTTATATTGAAGCAAATTGTTGCAAGTGACCGCCCCTATAATCAGATTAAGTGAAACCAAAGTCACCTGCTTTCTTCCCATCTGAGCATCAGGAGCCAGACATAACAATGATAAACTTAGCAATTAGCAGTTTTCTAACAACCATAAACATGTTTGTGCTCCAACATTACTGTACAAACACAAGAAACCTGTATCCAGAAAGCAGGGGACGGGGGTCACCACCCCTCCTTTTACTGTTAAGAAGCGCTGACTGCCCCTCCTTTTCATCCCCTCTGTCAACCCACCGCGACCGCTCCTTGGAGAGGTGTGGCAGTGGTTATCCGAAACATACCTCAGTGCCCCCCCCCCCCGGAAATGAACCCAGATGATCTTCTGGCAAAATTACTGCAAATAGAGACAGTACCTCATCTGTCAGTGCGTCACTTTGGATTCGACTTGAGCTTAATGTTGAAGGATAGAATACATCCAATGCATCTGCGGGCTGGCAACCCGCTGACCCATCCCCTATGTACCTCCCATCCAACTTGAACTACACTGAACTGTATCTTTCAAGGTTCACACCATACATTTTGGAGGTAATCTCACTCTCACCTTCTAGTTTCTCCCACATTCTTCTCCCATCAGCAAATGAATTGCAGTTTTTCAAAAGATCCTTGGGGGATGCCTGACTAAAATCCCCTCTATTAGTTGCAGTACTGCACTTTGTATCACTCTGGTTAAATCTCACTCTTTGAATTCATCAAAACTTGAGGTCTGGGCTTAGGCTTTTAGAACTGCTATTATCATGGACACAGTAATTCACAATGAGTTGCAGCATTTCCTGAGTGGCCAAATCTAGAAGCTATACCATTGCAGGAAGCTATTGCACCTACAAAGTCAGACCCTGAGAATTGAGATCTCGATCTTGTAGGGCAAAAACATTCAGAGTTAGGGTAAATGTGGGTAATATCGCGCAGCTAGTGACGATATTACCCAAATGTTCCAAATTTAGGTAATCTGCTGTCATTAAGAAACTTTTTTTTGTGATTTTTCAAAAATAATATTTATAATAATAAAAAACACGAGAAAACAAGACCAATAGTAACCCCCTGTAGGTTAAAGATGGGTTAGGAGCTAATTTGGTGTCAAATTTATTTTTCCAGTTTTTCAACGTATTTGTGTTCATAATGTCCATATAAATATGTGTGTAGCTTTTTAAATCATTCTGATACATATAAATCCATAAAAAGTAGAGCAAGTTATGGTTAGAATAGGTCAGGGGACCCGACTCTATAAGAGGAAGGGGTCATGTGACCTGATTTTCTCTATATTTTATGCATTTACAAGTATCAAAATAATTTAAGAAGCTACACACATTTTGATATGGACATTATAAACACAAATACGTTGAAAAACTGAAAAATAAAAATTGGTCCCAAATTAGCTCCTAACCCATCTTTAAGCAGGGACCTAAAAGTGACTAAATGTTTGGGTTATATCATTGTACTTGTTGTTATATCGCTCACAGCATTGTGTTATATTGCTCACCCATTGATATACAGTGTATTTTACCCTTTGGCTATATCCGCGCACCTGTTTTCACACCTAAAAGCGTAAAAACAGGGTGCTTTACCCCACATGCTCTCACACCTGTATGGTGAGGGACAGCATTCCCAAAATGATACATGATATAGATGAGATATATGGCTACCCTGTAAGACTAGTCCACTTTAATCATTATGATTTATTATATTCTATTTTATTTTATGCAAAGTGAGCGATATAACATGCCTGAGCGATATAAGCTCTATGGGAATTAGTACAGAAAATGCAGATATAGAAAGATTAAGAAATTTAGATTTTTAAACGTTTTTTGTTCATATATAGCTCATAACATACATATATGATCCAGAATCACGAAATACATTGAAATGATATGACATATAATGTGGCTAACTACTAAAAAAATAAAGTCAAGAAAATATTGAAAAATGTGCCTCTTAGGGGGGGTGCGCGATATTACCACATGAGCGATATTACCCACATTTATCCTATAGATTGAAGTCTGAACAACCAAAAGAGTATCTCATCAATAGTTCTTTTGTAAGTGTTGTTGGTCTGCTTGCAATGAATGATCCATTGGATAATTAAGTCAGACATACATTTGGGTGCAGTGTCACCCTTAATCTGAGATTCCAATTCCTCACTCATTTAAGTTAGCCTCAGTTCCGCAAATCTCTTATCCACCACCGTGCAACAATATGGCTAGAACAATTTATAGTTGACCTACTATAAATTCCTGTATATAGCCTGCAACTTGCATGTAAGACAAAGGCTCATGATCATTGTTCACCATTGAGGGTTATTGAGACAAAACAGACAAAATTTGTTTCAACGATCTATAGGATTCAACATCAGACCAGCTTCTGCCTGCAACGGGACTGGTTGGACTAACAAGGCCTCAATCTACTGTTGTAATATTTCTAAAAACCCTTGTACAACCGGCACCCCCAGCTTGGTAGAAGGTATAACGGCATGAGGGGTTATATGCACCAGGGGATATATAAACACCACAGTATGTTAATCTAAAGATGGTGAGTGCCTGAAAGGCCAGGATTACATACATTCAACTAGTACAAGCCAATTTTGTTTTTTGTTAAAAAGTTGTAAAAAGCAATCTATGGTGGAAGGTGGGGGGGGTCACTTTTTTTTCACCTATTCCGAGGGGGGGGGTCACTTTTTTTCCACCTATTCCGAGGGGGGGCCACTTTTTTTTGACGGATTCGATTTGAAAAATGCTCGGCCCCCCCTGCCATAAATAATGAACGCTCCCTTAGGTCCTGGGTTAGGGGGGGGGGTCATTTTTTTTAGGGGTATTCCTGAAAAATGTCGCGAATTTGGTATGTAGAAATGTCGCAGTCTGCGTTATATTTTACCAAATTATGTCAAAATTGTCAAAATTTTCATTGGGGGCATAGCCCCCAAACCCCTTTAAAACTATCTTTTTGTGTCCCTGCTGACACTCAGCATCGCACACCCTTTGGAACTTCATTCAGTTTGGCTTTGCCTCCCGTAGCCAAAGGCAAGGTGCTTCCCACACCCCTCTGGCTATACAAGGCTGAGGCTAAAGTATGCTACAAAACTAAAATAGCCAAAACCAGACCTCAGGTGCTGGTTATAAGATGGGATATAATTTGTGCAATTGGTGTGGGTAGTTTGAGAAACCTTTTGATAGGTGGAGTTGATTGTAAGCTGACTTTACAAAGAATGAACCCTGGGGTGGGGACTGCCACTATGTGGGTGAGAAGCCACTGCCCCGGTATCGCCCCTACTCCTCTTACTGTGGGAGCTGAGAGAGTAACTGACCGCCCCTCCTTTTTATATTGAAGCAAATTGTTGCAAGTGACCGCCCCTATAATCAGATTAAGTGAAACCAAAGTCACCTGCTTTCTTCCCATCTGAGCATCAGGAGCCAGACATAACAATGATAAACTTAGCAATTAGCAGTTTTCTAACAACCATAAACATGTTTGTGCTCCAACATTACTGTACAAACACAAGAAACCTGTATCCAGAAAGCAGGGGACGGGGGTCACCACCCCTCCTTTTACTGTTAAGAAGCGCTGACTGCCCCTCCTTTTCATCCCCTCTGTCAACCCACCGCGACCGCTCCTTGGAGAGGTGTGGCAGTGGTTATCCGAAACATACCTCAGTGCCCCCCCCCCCGGAAATGAACCCAGATGATCTTCTGGCAAAATTACTGCAAATAGAGACAGTACCTCATCTGTCAGTGCGTCACTTTGGATTCGACTTGAGCTTAATGTTGAAGGATAGAATACATCCAATGCATCTGCGGGCTGGCAACCCGCTGACCCATCCCCTATGTACCTCCCATCCAACTTGAACTACACTGAACTGTATCTTTCAAAGTTCACACCATACATTTTGGAGGTAATCTCACTCTCACCTTCTAGTTTCTCCCACATTCTTCTCCCATCAGCAAATGAATTGCAGTTTTTCAAAAGATCCTTGGGGGATGCCTGACTAAAATCCCCTCTATTAGTTGCAGTACTGCACTTTGTATCACTCTGGTTAAATCTCACTCTTTGAATTCATCAAAACTTGAGGTCTGGGCTTAGGCTTTTAGAACTGCTATTATCATGGACACAGTAATTTACAATGAGTTGCAGCATTTCCTGAGTGGCCAAATCTAGAAGCTATACCATTGCAGGAAGCTATTGCACCTACAAAGTCAGACCCTGAGAATTGAGATCTCGATCTTGTAGGGCAAAAACATTCAGAGTTAGGGTAAATGTGGGTAATATCGCGCAGCTAGTGACGATATTACCCAAATGTTCCAAATTTAGGTAATCTGCTGTCATTAAGAAACTTTTTTTTGTGATTTTTCAAAAATAATATTTATAATAAAAAAAACCACGAGAAAACAAGACCAATAGTAACCCCCTGTAGGTTAAAGATGGGTTAGGAGCTAATTTGGTGTCAAATTTATTTTTCCAGTTTTTCAACGTATTTGTGTTCATAATGTCCATATAAATATGTGTGTAGCTTTTTAAATCATTCTGATACATATAAATCCATAAAAAGTAGAGCAAGTTATGGTTAGAATAGGTCAGGGGACCCGACTCTATAAGAGGAAGGGGTCATGTGACCTGATTTTCTCTATATTTTATGCATTTACAAGTATCAAAATAATTTAAGAAGCTACACACATTTTGATATGGACATTATAAACACAAATACGTTGAAAAACTGAAAAATAAAAATTGGTCCCAAATTAGCTCCTAACCCATCTTTAAGCAGGGACCTAAAAGTGACTAAATGTTTGGGTTATATCATTGTACTTGTTGTTATATCGCTCACAGCATTGTGTTATATTGCTCACCCATTGATATACAGTGTATTTTACCCTTTGGCTATATCCGCGCACCTGTTTTCACACCTAAAAGCGTAAAAACAGGGTGCTTTACCCCACATGCTCTCACACCTGTATGGTGAGGGACAGCATTCCCAAAATGATACATGATATAGATGAGATATATGGCTACCCTGTAAGACTAGTCCACTTTAATCATTATGATTTATTATATTCTATTTTATTTTATGCAAAGTGAGCGATATAACATGCCTGAGCGATATAAGCTCTATGGGAATTAGTACAGAAAATGCAGATATAGAAAGATTAAGAAATTTAGATTTTTAAACGTTTTTTGTTCATATATAGCTCATAACATACATATATGATCCAGAATCACGAAATACATTGAAATGATATGACATATAATGTGGCTAACTACTAAAAAAATAAAGTCAAGAAAATATTGAAAAATGTGCCTCTTAGGGGGGGTGCGCGATATTACCACATGAGCGATATTACCCACATTTACCCTATAGATTGAAGTCTGAACAACCAAAAGAGTATCTCATCAATAGTTCTTTTGTAAGTGTTGTTGGTCTGCTTGCAATGAATGATCCATTGGATAATTAAGTCAGACATACATTTGGGTGCAGTGTCACCCTTAATCTGAGATTCCAATTCCTCACTCATTTAAGTTAGCCTCAGTTCCGCAAATCTCTTATCCACCACCGTGCAACAATATGGCTAGAACAATTTATAGTTGACCTACTATAAATTCCTGTATATAGCCTGCAACTTGCATGTAAGACAAAGGCTCATGATCATTGTTCACCATTGAGGGTTATTGAGACAAAACAGACAAAATTTGTTTCAACGATCTATAGGATTCAACATCAGACCAGCTTCTGCCTGCAACGGGACTGGTTGGACTAACAAGGCCTCAATCTACTGTTGTAATATTTCTAAAAACCCTTGTACAACCGGCACCCCCAGCTTGGTAGAAGGTATAACGGCATGAGGGGTTATATGCACCAGGGGATATATAAACACCACAGTATGTTAATCTAAAGATGGTGAGTGCCTGAAAGGCCAGGATTACATACATTCAACTAGTACAAGCCAATTTTGTTTTTTGTTAAAAAGTTGTAAAAAGCAATCTATGGTGGAAGGTGGGGGGGGTCACTTTTTTTTCACCTATTCCGAGGGGGGGGGTCACTTTTTTTCCACCTATTCCGAGGGGGGGCCACTTTTTTTTGACGGATTCGATTTGAAAAATGCTCGGCCCCCCCTGCCATAAATAATGAACGCTCCCTTAGGTCCTGGGTTGAGTGCACCTTTAAAGGCGCACTGAGTTGAGGACCTAGCACTGCCGAGTTTTGTACGCGAATGACGTCGTGGGTTCAGCAGAATAATGATAATAATAGCTTTTATTGACAACAAAGGGGAGGTCATAACTGACCTATGTGTCATACAATAAGTTCACTACAATACACTACAAAACTATGTTCTACAAAACTAAAGAGTATATGCGATCTACAGATAATGATGTTTAGCACACAGAGACAAATTCACACATACACACACACATACAGGCAGACATACTTACAGAGTCAACTAAGGTATAGATCTACACACATGGCATACACAACCAAGGCGGGTCGCTCACATCTCTAATACATACATTCAAATACAGGCTATGTACAGCACATGTGTCTCAAAATAGTGATAAAACTGTATATGTTATATTTGCTGCCCCTATTTTTCTGTACATTTTAATTTAGATGGTTCAACACCCTCAATGCTGTAGGTATTGCAGCGCCCCCGCTTTCCAAAATTCCTGGATCCGCCCCTGCACCCTATCCCAATATTTAATCGCCCGTGTCTCCCATTGAGCTTTTAGAGGCACTCTCCCAGTATCTGCATAGACAGCAGCTGAAGTAGTCTGCTTTCTTACACCAAGCATTGATTTTAAGTATCTTAGATGTATCAACTCAAATTTATCAACCTTTCTGCCTTTGTTCATGCCCCATATTTCACATCCATAGTCAAGACAGGGTCTTATTTGCGTGTCAAACAGCTTAAGAGCTAGTCTAGGCTTTGGTTTCCCAATGTGTTGGTAGCAACATGAATATGACTGGTAAATTGCTTTCCTTCATTTATCACAAAGTTGGTTATAGGTTTCATGAAATGTATCTTTGTGACTAGCAAATAATGGATACAATTCCAAGTGTACCGGTATGTATAGGCCTACATGCACTTGGAATTGTACTGAGTGGGTGTGGCCCCGGTCCCTGCACCCTGATGGTATCCGGAATACAGGCCCTCCTGACTGTAGGCCCCCAGCCCACAGGCCCACGGAACACAGGCCCCCTGCCCACAGGCCCTCCAGATCTGGGGCCCCCTGCCTTTAGGCCACCCTGACTACAGGCCCCCTGTCTGTAGGCACCAAACTCACGTCCAACCCCCTCTTTTAAGTCTCACGTCCACTACTTCTTCCTCACGTCCACTACCTCTTCCTCACGTCCACTACTTCTTCCTCACGTCCACTACCACTTCCTCACGTCCACTAACTCTTCCTCACGTCCAACCCCCTCTTTTAACCTCTTCCTCACATCCACTACCTCTTCCTCACGTCCACTACTTTTTCCTCACGTCCACTACGTAAGGATGGGGGAAGTGGACGTGAGGATGGGGGGTAGTGGATGTGAGGAGGGAGGAGTGGACGTGAGGAAGTGGTAGTGGACGTGAGGAAGTGGTAGTGGACGTGAGGAGGGGGTAGTAGACGTGAGGAAGTGGTAGTGGACGTGAGGAAGTGGTAGTGGACGTGAGGAGGGGGTAGTGGACGTGAGGGAGTGGTAGTGGACGTGAGGAAGTGGTAATGGATGTGAGGAAGTGGTAGTGGACGTGAGGAAGTGGTAGTGGACGTGAGGAAGTTGTAGTGGACGTGAGGAGGGGGTAGTGGACGTGAGGAAGTGGTAGTGGACGTGAGGAAGTGGTAGTGGACGTGAGGAGGGGGTAGTGGACGTGAGGAAGTGGTAGTGGACGTGAGGAAGTGGTAGTGGACGTGAGGAAGTGGTAGTGGACGTGAGGAGGGGGGAGTGGACGTAAGGAGGGAGTAGTGGACGTGAGGAGAGGGTAGTGGACGTGAGGAGGGGATAGTGGACGTGAGGAAGTGGTAGTGGACGTGAGGAAGTGGTAGTGGACGTGAGGAAGTGGTAATGGATGTGAGGAAGTGGTAGTGGACGTGAGGAAGTGGTAGTGGACGTGAGGAAGTGGTAGTGGACGTGAGGAGGGGGGAGTGGACGTGAGGAGGGGGTAGTGGACGTGAGGAAGTGGTAGTGGACGTGAGGAAGCGGTAGTGGACGTGAGGAAGTGGTAATGGATGTGAGGAAGTGGTAGTGGACGTGAGGAAGTGGTAGTGGACGTGAGGAGGGGGGAGTGGGCGTGAGGAGGGGGGAGTGGATGTGAGGAAGTGGGAGTGGATGTGAGGAAGTTGTGGCCTATAGGCAGGGGGCCTATGGCCAGGGTGCCAAAAGACCGGGGGCCTAAGATCCGGAGGGCCTAAGGGCAGGGTGCCTGTGGTCAGGGGGGCCTGAAGGCAGGGTGCCTAAAGACCAGGTGCCTAAATTCCGTGTACCCGGAATACAGGCCCTCCTGACTGTAGGCCCCCGGCCCACAGGCCCACGGAACACAGGCCCCCAGTCCACAGGCGCTCCGGATCTGAGGCCCCCTGCCTTTAGGCCACCCTGACTACAGGCCCCCGGCCTGTAGGCACCAATCTCACGTCCATTTCATACGTCCACACCCCATTATCTCATTCAAATTCAACACTATCTCTTACAAATCATATGTCCAACCCCCTTCCCTCACGTCCAACCCTTCCCTCACGTCCAACCCCTCCCTCAAACCCAACCCCTTCCCTCACATCCAACCCCTCCCTCACATCCAACCCCCTCCCTCACATCCAACCCCCTCCCTCACTTCCAATTTCTTACAAATCATATGTCCAACCCCCTTCCCTCACGTCCAACCCCTCCCTCAAACCAAACCCCCTCCCTCACATCCAACCCCCTCCCTCACATCCAACCCCCTCCCTCACATCCAACCCCCTCCATCACATCCAACCCCTCCCTCACGTCCAACCCCTCCCTCACGTCCAACCCCTCCCTCACGTCCAACCCCTCCCTCACATCCAACCCCCTCCCTCACATCCAACCCCTCCCTCACGTCCAACCCCTCCCTCACGTCCAACCCCTCCGTCACATCCAACCCCCTCCCTCACATCCAACCCCTCCCTCACATCCAACCCCCTCCCTCACGTCCAACCCCTCCCTCACGTCCAACCCCCTCGCTCACATCCAACCCCTCCCTCACATCCAACCCCCTCCCTCACGTCCAACCCCTCCGTCACATCCAACCCCCTCCCTCACATCCAACCCCCTCCCTCACATCCAACCCCTCCCTCACATCCAACTCCTCCCTCACATCCAACTCCTCCCTCACATCCAACTCCTCCCTCACGTCCAACCCCTCCCTCACGTCCAACCCTTCCCTCACGTGAGGAGAAGGTAGTGGACGTGAGGAAGTGGTAATGGATGTGAGGAAGTGGTAGTGGACGTTAGGAAGTGGTAGTGGACGTGAGGAGGGGGGAATGGGCGTGAGGAGGGGGGAGTGGATGTGAGGAAGTGGGAGTGGATGTGAGGAAGTTGTGGCCTATAGGCAGGGGGCCTATGGCCAGGGTGCCAAAAGACCGGGGGCCTAAGATCCGGAGGGCCTAAGGGCAGGGTGCCTGTGGTCAGGGGGGCCTGAAGGCAGGGTGCCTAAAGACCAGGTGCCTAAATTCCGTGTACCCGGAATACAGGCCCTCCTGACTGTAGGCCCCCGGCCCACAGGCCCACGGAACACAGGCCCCCAGTCCACAGGCGCTCCGGATCTGAGGCCCCCTGCCTTTAGGCCACCCTGACTACAGGCCCCCGGCCTGTAGGCACCAATCTCACGTCCATTTCATACGTCCACACCCCATTATCTCATTCAAATTCAACACTATCTCTTACAAATCATATGTCCAACCCCCTTCCCTCACGTCCAACCCTTCCCTCACGTCCAACCCCTCCCTCAAACCCAACCCCTTCCCTCACATCCAACCCCCTCCCTCACGTCCAACCCCTCCGTCACATCCAACCCCCTCCCTCACATCCAACCCCCTCCCTCACATCCAACCCCTCCCTCACATCCAACCCCCTCCCTCACATCCAACTACTCCCTCACATCCAACCCCCTCCCTCACGTCCAACCCTTCCCTCACGTGAGGAGAAGGTAGTGGACGTGAGGAAGAGGTAGTGGACGTGAGGAGGAGGTAGTGGACGTGATGAGAAGGTAGTGGGCGTGAGGGTTAGGTAGTGGACGTGAGGGTTAGGTAGTGGACGTGAGGGTTAGGTAGTGGACGTGAGGAGGAGGTAGTGGACGTGAGGGTTAGGTAGTGGATGTGAGGGTTAGGTAGTGGACGTGAGGGTTAGGTAGTGGACGTGAGGGTTAGGTAGTGGACGTGAGGGTTAGGTAGTGGACGTGAGGGTTAGGTAGTGGACGTGAGGAGGAGGTAGTGGACGTGAGGGTGAGGTAGTGGACGTGAGGGTTAGGTAGTGGACGTGAGGAGGAGGTAGTGGACGTGAGGGTTAGGTAGTGGACGTGAGGGTGAGGTAGTGGACGTGAGGGTGAGGTAGTGGACGTGAGGGTTAGGTAGTGGACGTGAGGGCTAGGTAGTGGACGTGAGGAGGAGGTAGTGGACGTGAGGGTTAGGTAGTGGACGTGAGGAGGAGCTAGTGGACGTGAGGGTGAGGTAGTGGACGTGAGAGGGAGGTAGTGGACGTGAGGAGGAGGTAGTGGACGTAAGGGTGAGGTAGTGGACGTGAGGGTGAGGTAGTGGACGTGAGAAGGAGGTAGTGGACATGAGGAGGAGCTAGTGGACGTGAGGGTGAGGTAGTGGACGTGAGGAGGAGGTAGGGGAAGTGAGGAAGTGGATGCAGCATGATTTGTTAGAGACAGTGAAATGGATGTATGGCAGGGGTTGGATGTATGACAGAGTTGTGGACGTATGACAGGGGTTGGACGTATGACAGGTTGTGGCCTATGGCCAGGGGGCCTATGGCCAGGGTGCCAAAAGACCGGGGGCCTAAGATCCGGAGGGCCTGAAGGCAGGGGGTCGGTAATCAGGGTGCCTAAAGGCAGGGTGCCTAAAATCCAAGTGCCTAAAGTCCGTGTACCCGTGGGTTCAGTGCGCCTTTAAGAGGCACACAGACAGTGGGGCCAGAATTCTGCTCAGTCTTAGTTTGTTATTTTCAATGAGCCAATAGAATTTCACCCCCCTTTTCTATTTTTCACTGACTCTTGGCTGAGAAACACCCCCTATTTCTGAAATTGACAGACATGCAGAGTGGGTTAAAAAGCACCCCTTTCTCAGCGTTTTCGTAACATGGATGGTGTAGTTTCTCACCCCAAGTGCAGGGACCGGGGGTGTGGCCCAGCGGTTGGTTGGGGCTGTGTGATTGAGAGGCACCCCGGGGGGGGGCACTTCATATATTTTGTATACACAGGTGTGCGGCTGGGAAGGACACTTTTTGAGTAAAATCCCCCTCACCAAGGGTCTGCTTTTCACCGAAATCCCCCTCACCAAGGGTCAATTTTCACCAAAATCCCCCTCACTAAGGGTCACTTTTTTTTTTTTTTTAATGTGTTTATTCAGGTAATTAATTACGTGTGTAATTACAATGATTCGGCGCATTGCCGTTCTTCCATCAAGACCTCTTCTTTTGTCAGTCTCGATGGTGTATGAAAATAATTATGCCATAGCAGTCATGTACATTATCACAACAGAGCGTTTATGGAAAAAATAAGTTTCTAACATAACCGTTAGCAATGAAATGATGAGATGAGATGAGAACAGAGAACAGTTACTAATATGACATTACTATATGTCACATTTTACATAAAGCATGTGTCAATATCTAACTTAAGGTGGGTCGCGGCCATTGCAGAATGGACTACTGCGCATCTTTCTGCGCATATAGCTTAAATATGTCCAAATATTGCCATTTTTTGTAGGCATATGCTCGGAACAATTTTCTACACTCAAACCAAGTTTTGGACGATTTTGAGAAAAATTGAGCATTTTAGAGCACTTTTATATTTTGACATAATAATTACAGGTATTTTGGGTATTTTCTATGTTTTTTCTGAAACTTTCATTTATTAAGTAATAAATGGCAATTGAAAGAGCTTAAGAGTGAATAAATTATTTGAATATATCCAAACCTACATGACAGGATTATTCTATATGCAGATTGTTGGGAATTAACCCATAGTGCAATACTTCAAAGATTTGATTTAGTCCATTTTTCCATTACTTTTTTTATTTTAAAGAGGCAAAACCCTCAAATTATGCACGGGAACCCATATCAAAATTACTTTTATTCATGGGCAAATGATCTGAACAATCTTTTGGGAAAGTTTGAGAAAAATCTGAACATTAATATAACAATTTTTCTTTGATTATGTAAAGAAATTATGGACATTTTTTCCTACTTTTCTCCGAAAGATGACAGTGTTACTCAGAATGCAAAGTGATAAAACTCCGAAACTATTTTTAGAATGAAGGTATATATCCTTGTGTTCATTGTGTGATGTTTCAGAATTCTGTGGTTATTATTTGATAGAAAAGAAAATCATAATAATTTTTACATTATTTTCGTTTTTTTGATGTATTGTTAAAATATTTATATTTTTAAAAATTCCATATTTCAAAAAGTAGCGCGGGAACCCCTATTTTTCTTTTCATTTTCCGTTTTCCAATGATTTAGGGTACCCTCAGAAAAAAAATTCTGAAATTCTGAACACTTTGATTCAATGGGATCGACCCACCTTAATTGCCTTTTTAAAATCGGAAAGGTCTTCAATTAGGGTGTAGTTAGCTTTCAGATTATTCCACAGGTTTATTGCTTTATAGCGAGCGCTTCTCGTAACCACAGGCCTTAGTGAGGGGGGGACCGACAACCTTATGCCTTCATGTCTTCTAGTAGCTATAGGTCTGACATCTAGATAGGAATTTATTTTTGTGAGGCTAAAGGCATAGAAAAGCAAGTGTATTTTTCTCCTTTTATCTAAAAACATACATTTACTTTCGTCGTGCATTTGTAAAGTGGTCATTAAGGGGTTTTCTTCCAACTTAACTTTATATATAATCCTTAATGATCCGCTCGGGATCCGCTCATCTTGAGTACAGTGTTCAGTTCCTCATTTTGAGTATACTTCAGTACATTAAGATCGTATAAGCGGCCTTCGTCAATGCTTTTCCACTCTGGGCAAATGATGAATTTGGCTATGTTCATAGCCTTTAGGGCTGTATATGCGTCCTTTATTTCTTGCATCTTGTCCTGTCTACCTGCAAACTCTGCCTTCTCCCAGCATAGGGCCTGTTCTACTGAAGAAAAAATGTGCCCGTCTTTTTCGACTTTGCATGTATAAAAGTTGCTTAACGGCGCTAAATCAGAATGATATGCTATGTAATCATCCGTGACAAGGGTTCTTGCCTTTGCTAGTTTTAGAGTCGCAGGGAGCTCATTGAAATCCGCGTGAGCATAAAAGCGCCCTTCAAATATTAGCCCCCGACCTCTTGGCTTCACTTCTAGATGGGATTCATACGCAAGTTTGGCAATAGCCTGCACATCAGCTTTTTGTTTTTTTATGTCAATGTTAGTGTCTTCACTGATGTATATGTGCCTGTAGTCAGGCATCTTGCTGAGGGCTCCTTTTTTTGCCAGAATTTTATCCCGGCTGTCGTTCTTTAGCATAACCACAATCAGCTTTCTAACTCTAGCAGTGGGTGGACCTTGCCTGTATGTGATATCTATATCATATTCATCTAGGTCTGGGTCGATTTTTTTGAGCAAAGTAAAAGCCACCATTCTAGTGTCTTCATCCCTGTTGTATTCCAGCCCCTCTACAATAAGGTTTCGCCTTTTAGATGAGTGATCGAGTACATTTATGGCAGCCAGCTGTTCCTTCAGGTCTAGTGTATTCACTCGTACTTGCCGCTCTGTACTGGTCAGTCTACCGTCCAGGCCCCCTACCTTTGTTGTTAGGTCCGCATTGGCTATTTTAAGCTTATCGACCTCACCTTGCGAGAACTCCAGCGACTTTTGGTATTCTTTGTGTGTTTCTTCCAGGTTAATTGTGGAGTGTATCAGATGTTGTAGGGCTGTACCCACCCTGGCGTTTAGGGTTGGTTCTCCAGTGCTGGTCTTGGAGTAGGTCAGCTCTTTGATTAAATCCTGTACCTCTGTCCTGTCGGTGTCCGCCATGTTGTTATGCTGCCGGTGTCGTGGTGAGGGCAGGTGAGTAATGTCCAGACTCGTAAGGTGGTAAAAAAGTTCACGCTATTTGGCTTTTGTTGCTATTATAGTGATCACGATATCTTTACCGGGTTCTTTGTCGAGTATGAAAAACTCCAGACTTCTACAATAGCAGTTAATCCAGTATATAGCCGGAGCGCTTCCTTAGTGCTGGTTTACCTGTTGACCGCCATGACACCCTTTCGGAGATTTCAACAATATCCCCCTATAAGGGTCACTTTTTGCCAAAATTCTTTGCAACAAGGGTCACTTTTGACCAAAATTCCTACACCAAGGCCGACTCCTTGGGGAAAATTGCTAAAACCTAGGCACTTTTGTCCGAAATCCCCCTCAGCAAGGGTCACTTTTGACCAAAATCCCCCTCACCAAGGGTCACTTCTGACCAAAATCCCCCTCACCAAGGGTAAGGGTTGTCAAAGGGCCAGCCGCACACCCGTGTCAAAAAAATGTTGAGTACCCCCCCGGGGGAGGCACCCCACTCTGTGTTGTCTGTGTATAGGCCTACCTTGGACACTATTTTCTGAAAATCTTTGCGTACATAGGCCTAGGCCTAAATCCTTTAGGCCTACAAGAACTTTAGGGTGTGTGTGTGGGGGGTGGGGTGGGGGGGGGGGGGCGTTACTTACTGCCTTATATTGGGGCGTTTCTGGGGGAGGTCCCAATGCTCTGGAGACTAGGCATAGGCCTACTGGGTGGGGGGGGGGGGGGGCGTTGGGGTGATTACCTGAGTCCCTGACCCGGGGTACCTGATCCGCGGGGGGTCGGAAAAGAAATTGTGCCCGGTTATGAGATGTTACACGCCGTGACGTCAGACGCCGTGACCCGCCGCCTGGCGTGTCCCGCGGGAACCACCAAGCACGGGTCGGGATTTGTTGTAGCCGGTCCCAACTCTCACCTGACCCAGTTCTAAAGTTCAACATCCGGTGCTCTCAAAAAGCCATCAGAAAACAGAAAGTGTATTGGACGCCTCCCCGCTCAAATAAAAGCAAATAAGACAAGGGACATGCTTCCCAAAGAGGCACGGTGACGGCAGACGTCCAGGAAATAAACAGGCCAATACAGGTAAAAACCGTTCTGGATGTTCGCAGTGAAACTAGGTCTCTACTCTAGCCAGTCTAGGCCCCTGAAAAGTAGGCAGGGCCAGGGGCAGGGAATTGTATTTTACTTTTTAAGCAATTTTAATTTGGAGGAAAAGGGGAACATTTTAAGGTAGAATGACTGGACAGACTCTCCGAGTCTCTTAGATGACAATAAAGGCAATGGCTACCTTATACTTTAATATCCCATTCAGATTATCCATAATCCTGGGATCGAAGAAAGTTAATTTATATATATATAGAGATGGGCATCCAAATATTTAATTTTGTGCAAGCTTATCGGAAATCATACCACATGAAAGCTGGAATCTTTGCCAACAGAATGTACTTTAAATAAATAAAATGTAGTAAGTAGAAGCAAAGCTATGAATTTTTGAAATAGAAAAGTTAGGAGTAATTTTCTGCCATCACTTTCTTGCAGAGTGAGAGTGCGGGTAAATTAGGTCAATCCACAGCCCACTGACTACACATACTGAATGGGGCATTTTTACCTTCCCATTGATATTTTTGAACAAATTATGATACAGAGAAGCCAGTCACATCAGTTTAAAGCAAACAGTTGGGTGGTTCTGTGGATATAATTTTATGGTGATTTGACAATGGAAAGTTTATTATATCTTGATGGAAAGTCCAAATTTCTTGCAGCAGAGTAAAATCAGCAGAGCCAAATTTTTCCAATTTAATGCAAAACATGCCCTCACTCTATGGCTTGGAGCTCCTTCGAGCTAATAGATAAGTGAAAACTAATTGTAGATTCTTAGAGAGAACAAAATTGTAGACATTTTGACGGGGGTTTAAGGGAGTAAGAGAATTTTTTACAATTTAAGAAATTGCTTTAAAAATTTGAAATAGGGGGTTGGGAGTCAAAATTTTCAGATTTTTTTTTTTTTACCATAATTACTAAAGTTAACATTTTTAGTGTCACATAGTGGCTTCATGGGTGTCATTTAGTAAAGGATTGAGGAAATTACAACTGTTAATGAAAACTAAGGTTGAGTCAGAACCTCAGAATTTTTCTATAAATCACCCTTATGTTTGCCAGCTTATTAAAAAAAGTGTGTACCCTACAGAGAAATCATTGACATATTCAGAATCCCTGACCTCTTTTGCATAACATACTAAAATTTAATTATATTCCATGGAGGGAATGTCCCAGAAACAGCATTTTGAAGGTGGCCCATTTACTATGGTGACAGATATGCAGGCGCTGTGTGAGGCCAGGCAGTGCCCATCTCTAATATATACCCCCCATACGATCTACCAGTGTTGTAGGTATAGGGAGTTCATTTGCCCACTGAGTGGGCATACAGGCTCTGTATGCCCACGCTATGTCAAAATGTAGGTCAAGGCGTGTAATCCGGCACCCTGGGCATGTAATCCGGCCCTGGTGGCAAAATGAGGAATTAAACTGCTGAATTTCAGCTAAATGTGCTCAAAATGTCAAATTTTGATGGTTTTTCGTGGCTCTCCCTGGCTTTATTACACACTCAAACCAAAAACAACCCTACTGTAAAAACCTCTGCTATAGGACGACCCCACTTAAAGCCGAACCCCCAAAAGAATTGCCCTATACAAAATAAGTTTAAAAATCGTTTCTCTTTTAATATTCTAATGTGTTGAAACCCCACCTATAAGCCGAGCCCCCGATTCCTGAAAGAAATTCAGCTGAGGGGCCTATAGAAAATAAAAACGCCAAATGAAATTTGTATAGGCTGGGTTTTACGAATAATCAAGTTCAAGTCATTATCTATCCATCCATTTACAATGTAGTAGTATAGTCACTATAGGCTAGTTGATGCTCGCCCACAAAGGGTTAATAACTGTCATGTCCCATGTAAATTTTAAGAAATAAAGGGCAGGCGTGGAATCCGGCAGATGCCACTTGTGGAATCTGCAGGTAGTTATGCCCACTGCGTTATGCTTTTGGTTAGTATTGTCATTATTTATTGACAGTATAAATATAGCAAAAAAATTGAACTTTACCATCCCTTTATTGGCTGAAATGAGGCTGTAGCGTCTATGTAAGTACCTATCAAAACATACTCAAATTCGAATTGATAAACAATATATACAATATTGCCTCTTTTTTTTTACCAATTGTTTTAAAGGGATCCCTTCATGCACAGAATGGGCTGTCAAGGTTTAGGGACATTCAGAGGAGGGGTAAGCTAGAGATGCAATGTTACATAATACCACATGTCTATTTCCCCTCCTGGTGCCCACAACACTAGATAAGAGTATTCTATATCAGATCAATTTGTTTTGATTCTTATCTAGTGTTTTGGGCAGCCCTCCAGCCCCTCACACCAGGAGGGGTAATAGACATGTGGTATTATGTAATATTGCATCTCCAGCTGCCCATCTCATATGAAAGTCCCTAGACCTTGGCAGCCCTTTCTGTGGATGAAGGGATCCCTTTAAGGATTGAGAGAGACAATTTCTCCCACTTTTCATCTCTTTAGTCACCTTTAAAAAAAAAAAATTTAATAGTAGTAAAATCCCAATTTTTTTTTAATTTAAGAATTAAAAAAAAAAAAAAATAGGGTTGGCCAAAAAAGATTTGGTCGGCGTAGGGATGTCTCATCGGTGGGGTGGCATCGAGCGCTTGCGCGCAACCTCACGGCAGCATCTCATATTCCATCAACAAACATCGCAGCACAAGGAATTTACCATGCGCAACTCGCAATAATTTCGCCATCAGGCAGATGAGTAGAAAGACAAAACACTTGATATATGATAACACTGAGGTTTGCTAACCTTCCCTCTGGTTGTCTAATCAATGAGACTACATAGAGGAGAGGTAAAACAGGGGGCCCACCTCCGGTCCAGCATATTTTCGATTGGACATGGTCAGTAAATGTCCCAGCAGGTGGTATCTGCCCCCACACCCATTATGAGCTGCCCATCCCTCCTGCTGTGAGGGTGTGTAACATGGAAGGAAGGGGTGGTAATGACGTTTTATTGGAGGTGTGGGGTACATTTACAAAGAGATTATGGGGCTGATATGTGCATATATTATGGGTGACCCTATCTAGACACATCCCAGAATGCAGTATTCCGAAATTTCTTCCAAAATGCCCTGACCAAATACAGGAAAAGCCTAATCTGAAGGTGTTTAGACAATAGGTCATACAATACCTAAGTATCACATTAATACAAACTTTATCAAGAATCAGATAGTGTAAACCATTAGTGTGACCTATTATCCCAAAAAGAATTACATGCAAAGATGCATACAGAGTCAAGGAAATCAATCTATCCTCAGTCAGTTTATCCTCAAAATATTAGTTTTCAGAAATCAAATGCACATTGTTGGATAGTTTATCTTCTGTTCTACCAACCAGGATGGTTGGTTTCTGTTTATAATTCAAGCATAATCCACCAAAAGGATTCAAGTAGCCTACATCTATCCCATTCTACAGAGGTCTGATTGGGGTTCCCATACTCTTCCATTTTGTGTGGTTATAACATAGAGACCAAAGGGAAAACCGCCAATTGGGGGGCAGGGCAATAAAACAGGCGGCCCTGGTGTACAGCCCTCAGATATAGAGAGGTGTGAAGGTCATTAATGGCCAGCGGAATTGTCAGTAGTGCCGCCGGACTGGGAGATATGATTCTTCTCATGTATGTCTCTGGTCTAATAGATATTTTAAGGCTGTCATTCTGAGGATAATCAGAAATTCAAGACAATGTCAGACGACAATGGCTGCCTCATAAATGCATAATTAGCCTAGTGTAACTTGCTTTTTCATTGTAACAGGAGGATCACTATCGAATTCATTGACAGACATAGATAGAGAACCACATTATGTACTTCGATCCATAAGAGAGACTCAAAGAGCTCCAACATTTCAAGGTGTAATCAGTGTGGGAACAGGGCTCTGCTTGCATTGACATAGCATTGGCGTTCACGAGCCTATGGACGATACCGTAAAACCTCGCGTATAAGCCTAACTCGCGTATAAGCCGCACCCCTACCTTGGGCCGATCCTATTATAAGCCGAATCAGAGCTCTGATTATGGTGACTTTTAGTACTGTACTATAGTAGCAGAATCTCGCATATAACCCGCACCCTGACCCTGGGCCCATCCTATAAGCCGCACCGCCGATCTGATTCGCGTACTAGCCGCGGCTTATAGGCAAGGTTTTACGGTAATACAATTTTTGACGCCGTTTTCGCGAGGTTCGCGGAAACGCCGCCAGGGCAGCGCACAAGCGCTCGGTGCTCCTCCTGACCCCTACCAGCCAAACTCATAACTCTAGACTGATTCCTATGCACAGAGACATACCCCAATACAGATGTACATGCTATACGTCAAAGGGCGATTTCCAAGATAAATTTTAGGGAGAACACTTTGCTGCAAAATTAATAGTTCATCGGGCCAAACAAAGATCGCTCTCCCTGTCGCCTGCTCTTAGGTTTGTGGGGGGCATAGCGCCATTTTGTGGTCTGACGTCATTTGTCATGTGACCTTCCTCTAACTGTTTGATCACATGACTTCCACCAATCTCTATTCTATTACATAAGGAGCTAGTTGAGCCAGCAGAAAAGCAGGGAACTCCCAGCTATTCAAAATGGCGGACTCAGCATGGGACAGTCCCTAATAACGACCCGGGGACTTCTCGACAGTCTACAAAATTAATGAAATGTGGGGTACCGTAAATTCTCGCGTATAAGCCTAACTCTCGTATTAGCCGCACCCCGACTTTGGGCCGATCCTATAAGGCGCACCACCAATCTGACTGTGGTGACTTTTAGTACTGTACCATAGTAGCAAAAACTCGCGTATAAGCCGCACCCGCACTGTGTGCCGATCCTATAAGCCGCACTGGCGATCTGACTCTCGTATTAGCCGCGGCTTCTACGCGAGAATTTACGGTAATTCTAATTTAACAAAAGCCCTGATATTGAAGAGGTGGTTTATAGAGCGTGGGTGCTCATATATTAGATAGGGTACAGACATAGTCATAACGAAATTATAACAGGGATCACAATTAATATACTCACGAGGGTATGCATCCTGTATTGGGTCTGTAGCATGGGCAAAAATAAATGCGGTTGGTAGGTTGTTATTTTTCTCTTATACTCTTTCTTTGTAAAAATAATAATTTTTGTAGTAAAAACCCAAAAAAGTCATATTTTTTTCAAAAATTAAACAAAAGTGTAAACAAAATTAGGGTAGGCTCCAAAAACGTAGAATCGGTCCGGATACCAGAACACAATATTTTTTTAGCCCAATAATGACTCCTTTCTTTCTCAATGTTACAGATAAACATTCAAGATGGCTGCGGAGCTGCCTCCCCCAGCCTACGAGGAGGTGATAGCGTCTGCCCCGGTGCAGGGTCGCTACAACCGCCTGTCACGCCAAGACAGCCTCCCGCAGGAGGCAAAACAACGCCTGATACGAGAGGTCCGGAACCTCCGCGAGGAGACCCTCGGACAACTAGCACAGCTGCGTAAAATGACCTCCGATCTAGACGGGGCCTATACCCTACTCAAGAGCAATCGGTCTAACATTGAGCGTGAGATGTACGAGTGGAAGGTGTACCTCACCAGTCTGATAGATGAGACCTACCAGATTAACATGCTGCGGGTCAGCGAGGGCTACGATACCTTAGAGCACCAGATCGTCCTGAATCGTGAGAAGGTGTACAATACTTACGAGTCGTCGCGCCAGTTGTGCTGGTCCATGGACGAGCAGGTGTCTATCCGCAACCACCACACGGCCCAGTTCATGAAGAGACGCTTCCACGATAAACTCCAAGAAATCCAGGCTGTACAGCGCAGCGAGATGGTCCCAGACCAGAACATCACATCCTGGCGCTTCATCAAACCGGAAGTCAGCGAGGAGCAAGTCCAGGAGATGAGCGGCAAAGTGTGGCAGCCGTTTGTCGGGACGGACAGCGCGGACGCCAGGACGGCTGAACCAGCTGCTAGTAACCCAACAGCTGCTGTAGGTAGACAGCCTCCAGTAGAGCAGACAGCTGCATCCCAGCACCCCAAGGACGATGCTGCAGCTGCTGCAGTAGTGGCATCAGGTGTTAACCAGCCACCAGCAGAGTCCATCCCGGCCGACAACCCCGATCTAGAAGACGCAAAGTACATGCTGCTTCATACAATCCAGACCAAGACGTTCAAGGACAAAGCCCGCTGCCACCCGATATCCTTTGCCGTTGATTTTGACGGCAATGTGATAGTTTCGGATAAGTTCAACCAGAAGTTAAAGATTTTCACTCAGCGTGGTCAGCTCTTTAAAGAGATCACGCATCCCTTACTGCGAGCCCCAACGCACATCGCACTGACTCTGGCCGGCGACATCGCAGTCAGCGATTCCGAATCGGCTGACGTTAAATTCTTCTCCACCGATGGGCTCCTGCTTGGCAATGTGCCAAACTTACCCAACCCTGGAGGACTGACCTTCAACCTGATGGGGGAGCTGCTGGTGGCAGACACAGGGCAGAAGGCCCTCCACATTGTGGACACCCAGCTAGGGGTGGTCAAGTCATCCATCCAACACTACACAGACCCCAGCTACCCCCAGCAGAGGTACAACTACTTCCAGTGGCCGCACTACGTGACCACGGGACACAACGATGAGATCTTTGTGACAGACCGGGTGGCCGGTAACTACAAGGTGTTCACCAGTAGGGGGGAGTACATGGGGGCGGTGGGGACGGCAGGGACCGGGGTCGGCGAGTTCCAGGATCCGTACGGCATCAGTAGTTACATGGGGCATGGCGTCATCGTGGCTGACTACAGCAATAACCGCATACAGCGCGTCGATGCAGACGGACAGTTCCACGAGCCGATCCTCACCAGTGAAGACGGACTGCGCTTCCCAACCTGCGCAACTTGTACAACTGATGAGAAAGTATTGGTCAGTCAGTACTTGACCGGGGAAATCAAGATCTTCAGTAGGAAAAGCGAGCATATAGAGCCGGAGGAGGCTCTCCCACCGTCTTACACAGATGTTGTAGGGGAGTTTGGGGGAGCGGGCGACCCAGGAGGGGCCCATGCGTTTGATACACCGGATGGTTACCAAAGGTACGGCCCGAGGGTGACCGCTGGGCAGAGCCTCCACCGAACACCTTCTTGGGAAACATCTATATGATATCCTGGTACATATCGGGTACCGCCTAGTTTTAATTAACAAATGATGTAAAAGTTGAAGAAATACTTCTGATGTGGTTTGCCTTCCACTACCACTTGAGTCAAAGAGTATTACCATTTAAATAAAAAAAGGGAGCAATGAAAATAAGCTAGATATTTTAGAAAGATTACCTCCATCTTGCATAATATTGGTTACTGAATATTCTGCATAAAAACATAGATTTGTATCATAATTTCTATATATATAATGATGGAAAGAGGCAATCAATACAATACTGTCCCAAAAACTTGAACAACCCATCGCTTTGGACCCATTTAAGGTATAGCAAATTATATGCTAAATATACATGTAATCAGGGTGGTCTGTTTAAGCCTAGCTGTGCTCATGAATTGCGATCTAACACTAACAAGAGACATGAACATTTTTATTACTGGACATCGATTCTCTGTCTCTTTGTAGCTCTATAGTGATCGATGCCCAGTTTTATACTTCAGACCAGTGGCTCATTTTGGCTGTTTTTCGCCTCACAGATTGCTCCTAGCGCAAAATCCTGACTAGGTGTCAATATATTCTCTATGCCAATGTGTAATATGAGGGTAGAAAACAGTGGAACCTCAGTTAGAAAAAATCCTACTGAACAGTTTTTGAGAAAATTAGGGTTTTGTTGCCCTTTTTTGCTGTTTTTAGTACATTTCCTACATAACCCGTGAACGCCAGCATTTCTCAATTTTCAGGTATTTAGAATTAGAATTTGACATTTTTTTATTCGCAGTAGGATTCCTGAATACCGAGCCATTCTAGAAAAGCTATTCTTTGGAAAAAATACTTAGTATTTCTTGATGATTTTCGTTGCACAAATTTAGGTTGTAATATAAAAACTGCATTGTCATCCAATCAAAGTGTTTATGCACTGTTGAGGGTCACCCCCTCCCACCCTCTTCACTGTGCATTGAAGGAGAACAGGCAGGGGAGGTACACGTGTCTGTATATAGCTGTTGACCTGGGTGCTGGGTGCATTTTTAATTTATGGGGTGCCAACTGTTCATGAAAGAAAATTCAAATAGATTTTTTTTTTTTTAGTATCAGATTAATGCAACTACAAGTCGTGACAGCACTTAAAGCATTCTATTTGCATTAATATGAATGGTGGCCACCTTGTGGGGTGCCAAATATTCATGAAAGAAAAATTGATAAGAATTTGTTTTTTATTAGCATTAAATTGATGCAACTACAATTCGAGATTGCATTTCAAGCATCGGGGCATTCAATGAATGGTAGTCATCTTAAATATATGGGGTGCCAACTGTTCATAAATAAAAAAAATAATAGAATTAGTTTTTTTATTAGTATCAGATTAATGCAACTACAATTTGTGATTGCACTTAAAGCATTGTGGCATGCAATGACTGGTAGTCACCTTGAATGTATGGGGTGCCAACTGTTCATGAAAGAAAAAAAAGAAAGTTTTTTTTTTAAGAATCAAATTAATGCAACAGCAACTCAAGATTGCATTTAAGCATTATGGCATTCAATGATTGGTGGCCATCTTGAACCTATGGGGTGCCAACTCTTCATGAAAAAAACAACTAAATTGGATGTTTTTAACAGTTTAAAATTAATGCAACTACATTTCAAGATTGCATTTAAAGCATTGTGGCATTCAATGAATGGTGGCCATCCTAAACCTATGTTCTTATATAGATATCAAATTAATGCAACTACAATTCTTCATTGCACTGAAAGCATTGTGGCATTTAGTAAATGGTAGCCATCTTGAATGGGTTGAATGAAGGAAAAATCAAATAGGATTTGTTTTTTTGATAGTATCAAATTAATGCAACTACAAGTCAAGATTGCATTTCAAGCATTGGGACATTCAATAAGTGATAGCCATCTTGAATCTATGGGATGCCAACTGTTCATGAAAGAAAAATAGAATAGATTTTTTTTTATTAGTATCAAACTACTGCAACTGCAATTCGAGATTACATTGAAAGCATGGTGGCATTCAATCAATGGTTGCAATCTTGAATTTCGAAATGAACATACACACAGACATATAGGCATGAACATGGTGTTCTCCTCCATATAGATATTCATGGATTTCTACTTCTAATAAATATAGCTTTCTGTTACATGGATGTCGTTGTCCAGTTTTAGATATATATCCATATAGTGCATTGGAGTGCTATAATGTTGGACTGCTGTATATTTTTATTTTATTTATTATATTTTTTTTGGACCCCCACCCTTAGCCTTGTCAAAAATAGAGACATGAAAAATGGGCCACTGTTCACTGAAGCAAAGGGTATTTCACATATTGTGGAACAGACTTATGATAAAGGAGATAGAGATAGGAGGCTGCAGCTTATAATGATATTGCTGTACACTATATATACATCATGATTATACATGTGATGTAATTATACATGTGATGACATCCTATTATGGCCTTCTGTATCAGATTAGATTAGGAAATCATCAATTTTCATATTTCATCAAAGAGCTTTATTTTGACTGCCACAAAATTATTGTTATTTATTTTTTTGAAATACAAGATGTCCTATGCTTTAGCACTGAAGGGCCGTATTCAATGCCCCCATTGAATACAGCATGGGTCGTATTCAATGGGCTAAGAAAAAGTTGGTTTTCATTCATTAAATTGCTTCAAATAAAAAATAGACACAAATGCCAACTACATTGATACCGCTCTGATGTATTTCACTCGTGGGGGCTGGGGCGCATCCCACTTAGCCTGCGGCTTCGTGGGATACTGCCCTAGCCCCCACTCGTGAAATACAACAGAGACAGTATCAATGGGCGTTGGCATTTGTCTATGTATTATTTCAGTCAAACTTACTATGTTTATTTTCCTACTAAGCATTCCTATTATCTCGTTCAATATTTGTTACACCTAGAGCCTCTGCTGACTAAATAGGCATCCTGTGAAATGCTGCTGAGAACTCAAACTGAAGTTACCCTTTATATTCTACAAACAGATTAATTGTGTATCGCTTCATGGTCAAACCCGGTGTTAAAACCTAACTAGCCAAATGAGAAGCATAAATTTGTATAGTCGGTATATTTTACGTTGTTACTGTGTTAGGAATAATATCTTTTTGTGATTCTTTTTTATTTTCAAGTGGTAGCTATCACAGTGGGGTGAGCCTCAGGCCAAAAAAAAAAGGTTTGTTTCAGGTAACATGGCAAGAAAATGTAGGGTCGGTAGGTCAGATTTTTTTTTTTTTACTTATTTTTTAAACATGAAAGTACTAGCCGGCCTCTCCGAAAACGCTAAAATTTACCAAAATTTTCTTCCCCAAAATGGCATAAAAAAACGTAGGGTCGGCCCTGTTTTGATAGGGTCGGCCCTGTTTTGATAGGGTCGGTCGGGTTACCTGAAACAAACCTCTTTTTGTTTGGCCTCAGCAATAATGCTTTACTATATTATATATTTACATCAGTCATGTTGCCTGCACCTCTGTAGGCTATCTGCTGCCCAGTACTGACCTGCTTCTGTATCTTTGATACCGTAAAACCTCGCGTGTAAGCCTTACTCGCGTATAAACCGCACCTAGACTTGGGGCCGATCCTATAAGCCGCATTGGCGATCTGATTATGGTCACTTTAGTACTGTAACATTGTTACAAAAACTCGGGTATAAGCCGCACCGTGAACATGGGCCGATTCTATAAGCAGCATTAGCGCTCTGACTCGCGTAGTAGCCGCGGCTAGTACACAAGGTTTTACGGTATATTATAAAGATATGTATACAGTCAGCCTTTACTAAAACACTTCCATTCAATGTTACTAGATTCTATAAGATATATTAGACTATACCGAAACAATACCATTGGTCTATCGAATTATGTGTGTGCATTTTGCTTTATTTGCTGTATTTCTTGGCCAAATATTACATAATGAGAATCTGTTGACAAAATGATTGTCAAGAATACATATATTTGCATTCCAGAAAATAAATCCCAAACTTTGCATTCACAAACATTCCAAATTAGAATATGAGTTAGGCCCCAGTATATTTTAAAAAAGCCATATCATGACCACTTAATTTTGTGGGTCAATGATTTACAAAAACCATTCCCCTCCTTTTGGAGCTGACCTTGTGGATTGGTACCCAGCAGACTACCCTGCTAGCATTGAGTCTTACTGGCAGTTATACTGACATATATAATCAGCTATACTGTGATGCTTTTATGGCAAATGTATATATATTTGTACATATATGTGTAGATATAGCTAACTGTATAGTAAAAATGTTTGTATATGTTTGCGCAGATGTACCTTATAACCTTAGGGAGTACTCATTTTATACAATCATGGGGGAGGGGGGGGGGGATTTGGGGGGACTAAAACAAATTTGGATCCCTCCTGAGGGTGGGACCAACAATATTTAACCCCTTATGGACCTCTCTCGCCGGGGGACTTGGGCAAATATTGGTTCGTCCCCGTGAACCCCACCTCCCCATGTTGTTAAAAAAATGTCCACTCGTTTATAATAGTCATGATGTAGCGTTGATACTCTTCCCTGTTGTGATGAACTATATATACATATACATATAGTATGTACCATTCATATGATATGATATTCCACCTGACTTTCGTGAGGGAAAAAGTATTTCGACCATGTTGTCTTTCGCTGCTTGCCTCAAAGAACAAATCTTGAATTATGAACACAACGAATATATAACAATAACCTATTTTCGAGGGAAACTGATTATTAGGAGTTCAGATAACTAGCCTCTGTCAGATGTAATAGTTACTGTTTTATGCAGCATGGTTGTAAAAGGTAGTATATGTTCAGTCTGGTAGACAATATGTCCTGTACATCCATACTGCACAATTGCCATCGCGTGTTCAGCCATTTTGAGGCAAAAGGTAGTGAGCTCACAATGAAAGCTCCAGATGTAGATTGTGTAATGATGTCTAGCCCATAGAACTAGTGCACTCCATGTAATAGCAATAGAATTTGAGATTGAGAAAGTTGCAGACCCACCAAGTATATCTACAACCCATTTGTACTAGCACTGTGGTCATGGTATTATTAAACCTGTACATTCCAACCCCCTGAAGGGCAGCATGATACAATATGTCCTATCCCCCTTTGTCTGACAGAAGCATGAATAGGCCATTAGACATGCCACTTTTCCTACTTTTGTAGGAATTCCTACTTTTTTTTGCTGGAAACTTTGCATTAAATTATGTAGATTTCCTACAGAAAATAAACCCGGTGAGTTACTTGCCGGCACCATGCTGATGCAGACCAAAAACAAAGGGCATAGCACACTGAAGCATTATAGTGCCCTTAAAGGGTCCAGGGGCAATATAGCACACCGGGTATCCGGACAGGTGCGTATCGTAGACCGGTGTACTTGATAAAACTGATAGTTGATACAGAGTGTCTTCCATACGACTGCTTGAAAACCACACGGGGGGAACTTATTCATGTCGATACATCAGACCTGAGAGAAGGGCTATTACCAGGCTTAACCTATAAGGACGGCATGATACCTTGATGCATCATTCCCTTGGGCGTCATGATGCATGAATGCATCGTGCCGAGCCCATGGGGTTCATACACCCCACGAATGGTCGGCATGATGTATAATGTAGCACTGGCGAGTTACTCGCCAGGGCTGTATTCGTGCATCATGATGACAAATGTCATCTTTTAGCGACATGCCGTCCTCAAAATAGTAATGCTGCATGTGGAGATTGGAAAGATTACCGAAGCTTCCAGAATACTGTTTTTACTGCAGTACCATTTCCATATGTACAATTCCAAAGGACACATTTACGACTACTCGATAAGCACCTTTTTAAGAACTTCCAGGGTATACTATAGATGTGCAGCGCCCAGGAATGACTGCCTGATTGCTAAAAAGTTACCATTGCATCTTTATTAGTCCCATTCTCCTCATATATTGGTGCATTTATTGGCATGAAATAAACTCAAAGGAAGTCAGTGTTCTAACGGCTTCATGGCCTATGGATGTTTCTAAACAGTGCCTACTTATACATTATCGTATTACCAATAAAGTCTATATAAAGTAGTTTGCTGACTTATTAAGGTCTTTACTGTGAAGTACAAGGTGCCTTTTCAAACTTTATGAAAAATTCATGCATTGGTTAAAGCTAGTATCATTTGATTATTTGATGTATTTCCATGACCATAGTAGGGTTTAGCTGAATATATATCCAAAAATGCTACTACCGTAAATTCCCACGTACTACCCGCGGGTTGTACGCGAATCAAACTCAGCTTTCATTTGATACCAAACATGCCTATATAGGGTGCGGGTTATACGAGGGTTTTTATTACTATGGAACAGTACTAAAATTGAGATTTTCAGATCGAAAAACGGGTTATAGGATTCTCCTGAGTTGGGGGTGCGGGTTATACGTGAGATGCGGGTAATACGCAGGAATTTACGGTACATGCGTTAGAGGTATTAGCAATGCAAAGATAGTAATATATGCTTATATGTTCAAGGGTTTAAACTGTCATCATGATGATTAAAACTAGTTCCTGTGTATCTTTATGTTATGGTTATGTATGTCGGTACCTTGTACCAAAACTTTTATTGCCGAATATTTATGTAGTCATAAAATTTCAATATGAGTTAACTTGAGTTTGGTGCAATATCCAATGAGACACATGTGAACCAACTGTTTGACCCTTTAAGGACAGTATGTCGCTAAAAGATGACATTTGTCGTCATGATGCACCAATGCAGCGCTGGCGAGTTACTCCCTTCAGGAGTGTTTCAACCTCATAAGGTCGCCATGATGCTTGAATACTAGGACTGCATTCATGCATCATGACGACCAAGGGAATGATGCATTTAGGCATCATACCATCCTTAAAGGGTTCATTACGACATGATGCGTTAAAGCACTATGTGCTTTGTCACCATGATGCATGAATGCAGCCCTAGTGAGTTACTTGTCAGGGCCGCATTCATGTATGATGTCAACCCTGTTGGAACGATACACTTGGCGAGTGCCCCTCCCCCTAAATGGAAGAGCATGTTATGGACACGCAGTTATTACCTCTCAAGGGGCATTCCCCATACAACTTTAGATGATAAACCGTCAACTTGAACTTTTAGAGGGCTTTATTATCCCTATACAAGGGTAAAGGGCAATTTATTCGAGGCATACTTCAGTAGTGGTATGGGTAGACATATTGAAAACAGTGAGTACGACCTTTAATCAATATGGTTCTATTGGTATTAATTATCGGAACAAGACTAATGAGACGTGTATATATAAGAACCATTATTTACCGGTATGTGTCTCTATATGGAGGCCCTACAACATGTACAAAGTTTAACTTGCTGAAAGCTGGCTTTTTGCTCTCAATAAACCCTTACCCTAGTCTTGATCATATTTTGTATAACCCAGTTACCCTTGATATCTGAACTAAAATGGTGAGGTTGAAGTCTTGTCTTGTAATTGCCCCTGCCCACTCCACCCCCAGCTTTATACAGCAAAATTTACCTCCTGGAGCGTATGGTGGATTTTCTCAGGACAACAATTTTTTTTCACCTCCCCCCCTCTCTACCTCCACACCACTTGAGCTCCTTGCCCACACCAATTAGCTAGCTCAGAGGTAGAGCGTTTGTCTGGCACCCACAAGAACGTGGGTTCAAGACTCAGCAGCGCCCTGCTGATTGAGCTGCGACCTTCCCCCTGCTGTGGTAGACATACAGCATATCAAATGCCTGTCCATCTCACACTGTGCCTATGTAGTCTGAGAACCATTGCCTCCGTAAAAGTGTAGGGACATGCTTTCTATCTTCAGTCACCTCATAGATTTGATGACCATAGCTGTTAATTAGGGTGTAAAGCAGCCCAACAACCAACCACCAATTAGGGGCCGTCCATAAATGACGTCATGCTTTTTTGGACCATTTTTGACCCCCCCTTCCCCCTTGTCATGTTTCGTCATGCTACCCTTGACCCCCCTCAAAATATGACATCACGCAGAGAGGACCCCCCCCCCCAAGCGTGGTATTTAAGTAAACATGGAAACAGTGCATCAGCAAAAGCTTCACTGCTCCCCCTAGGGTGTATAAACTATAATAACAAGTCATCATTTACTATTAGCTGGGGGGGGGGGGGGCTTGGTTGACTTTCCCACTACAGCAACCCCCCCCCCCCCCCCAGCAATTAGTTGAAAGTAATTTTGCCCGCCTCCACTAAGTTCTGGCTTGCAGAAATGCCCCCCTCCCCAAAAAGGGGAGGGGGGGAGGTCAAAATTAAGGGACCACTTGTGGTACCTGCAATGAACGTTTATACAGTTTTACCCTACTTTGGCAAGATCCCCTCCATACAATCCTTATATGCTACAGAACACCCCCCCCCCCCTCCCAACTCTACTTACCCTGAGGGGATGGGGCAATGTAATTAATGCAGGAGAAGGGAATTATTGGGAAGGGGGGATAGGAGTAGGACTGTCATTGGTATCCAATATATTTCGATTCCGATTATCACTATTTTAGTCTCGATTTTTCGATTATATCTATTTATTTTCATCTGAGATGAATGGTTCAAATATACTTGATAATGAATTTATTCAGCTGTTTATTACAATAGATAGCGTATATAATATAAAGTGTGGACACATATAATTCAGAACTTCTGTAAAATTTTGATTCATATTCACAAGATATTTTCCCAAAATATTATGTCTTTTAAGGGAAGCGTTTTAATCCTAATAAATAAGTTGGTTCTACTTGGAATATTTACACAATTCTTTCAGATTTGGAAAGGTAAATTCCTGGAGAACCTGGGGGTAAACAGGTGTATTGATATAATGCTTATGTTGATGCGATAATCGGTATTTCGAAAATGTTGGTGTATCGATGTGGGGGTATCGATGACAGTCCTAGATAGGAGCAGGAGAGGATTTATCCCTGACTGATGGCAGCAAATTAAAAGTAGAGTCTAGGTTGATCTTTATAACTATGCACCATGTGCCCCCAAACTCTGCTACCTAGAATTCTGAAGACTATTGAAAAAAGGATGAATTTATATTTTCGAATGATATTTGGATCTCATTTCATTTTCAATTCTTTGGTGTTAACTATAAACCATATGCCCCCTTTTCAAATTCCTGGGTCCCCCACCACAGTTTTAAGCTAAATTTTAACTGGGCCCCATAGAGAGAATTGTATAAATTGTGAAATTTAAAGTGTCGCCCTGTCGATTTTAGGAAATAGCCATGTCACCATGTCAATATCAAGTAATGTCCATGTCCCATGTCACTATCACTAATATTCCTCATGTCGCATGTCACTAACCCCAAAAACGGCCATGTCGCCGTGTCGAATTTAGTGGTCCACACCCATTATAAGCTGCACCCTATATAGCCATGTTTGGTATCAAATTAAAACAGGTTGTGGCTTATATGCAAGACTTTATGGGTAACACTTTTTTTTCAAACATAACGTCATGTACCACATGACCCCCCCTCCCCCCCTTGTCATGTTTGGTCATGGTCGGGGTCATGGTACATGGTACCCCCCTCTTTGGCAAAACAAATACGTCAAAAAAAAAAGACCCCCCCTCCTCCGAATGGGTCAAAAAGAAAAGAACCCCCCCTCCGAATAGGTTGAAAAAAAAGACCCCCCCTCCGAATAGGTTGAAAAAAAAAGACCCCCCCCTTTACCATAGACGTTTATAAATACTTAATAATGGCATCAATGACATACAAAGTCTACATAGTCCTATACTATAACCTATTATATCACTCACATACAGCTAACGCACAAACTAGACTTAAGGACAATCTTTGTCAAACCGCCCTTCTACAGGGCGCCTCACATATTACTCTGCCTCTCAGAGCATGCCTGCCACTGGCACCAATACTAACCATAGCTCTAATATGCACCTACGACACCGGCCTGTCACAATACCGTAATGACACACAGGCCCAGACATACAATACCCGTCAACCAACACCGGCCATGCAAAAATGACCACTGACCCTCAAGCCTTTTCAAAATTAAAAGGCTTGAAAATTGGTCATTACAATATACGTAGTGTGCATTACAAATTTAGTCTGTTATACGACCTGGTAAAATTATACGATATCCTATGTATCAGTGAAAGCTGGTTGGCGGAAGGTTACTCTGACCATAAGCTACATATTCCAGGTTATATTTTCTTCAGATATGATAGAGTAGTGGATAAGAATGGTGGTGGTTTATTATTATATGTATGCAACAAACTGGCACCTTATTGCTCAATTGTTCCCTCTCTTAAGTACTCGAATGCAGATATTGAGTCTCTTGTTATCAACTATACACAAGAAAAACACCGGCTCACTTCTATAGTCTTAATATACAGACCTCCTAATGGTAGTTATGTGAAATGCATTGACACCATGAAGGAGATCAGCCAAGATCCACTGCTAGCCCAGCGAGAACGTTGGTTACTAGGGGATATAAATGTAAACCTTTTTGAACCTGAGGATAGTAAGACTAAGTACTACAAGAAGGCAATAGGTGATCTTGGTCTGCACGACATAATCTATCATATAACCCGCCCATATACTAACGGCAACCCAGGTGGCACCTGCATAGATTTAATTGCCACAGACTGTAACATTGTTAATCATCAAGGGACACTCCCTCAGCTTCTAAGTGACCATCTACCGGTTTTTGCCATTAAGAAGAAGCCCAAAGAAACCTATGAAATCATAACCATGAAGGGGCACTCGTACAAAAACTATGATTACCATAACTTTGTTGATTACCTGTTAGAAACTAACTGGACTGATTTTGACACTAATAATGATGTGGATGCCAAATGGCTCTTCATGCTTTCACGTATAACAGATTACCTTGATGCATTCTGTCCTATTAAGGACATGCAATTTAAAGACCAAAACAAGCCATGGATGACTAGGGACATCTATGAGACCATTTATGAAAGAAACGAGTATATGCTGGAGTACTGTTCAGGTGGCAAATGTGACCCAGTTCTCTTTGAATTAGCCAAACAATGCAGACGGGATATAAATGCCAAAACCTGGAATGCAGAAGAAAATTTCTATAAAACTAAATTGCATAACCTGTCAAATAATCCCACAAAATTTTGGAGAGAGTTCAACATATTATTAGGTAATAAAGGCACGTCTAAACCTGACATTGTTATGAATCATCATGAAACTGGCGATGAAATCAAAGGCAAAGATGTACTTCAGTCTTAAAAGACGCCTTGCTAATCATGGCACCTCAGCTGTGTGAGTTGATAAATACCTGTCTGCATACCATATCCTTCCCAACAAGTTGGGCGAGTGCTAAAGTTGTACCGTTACCTAAAACAGGAGACCTGCGGCAGGTAGGAAATTGGCGTCCAATATCTTTGCTACCCACCCCTAGTAAAATTATGGAGCGGATTATTTACACCCGCATAAACAGTCATTTGGAAGATTGTAATGCCTTGTCAAATTGTCAATATGGTTTCCGTTCTGCGCGTGGAACAAACGATGCAGTCTTTAAACTTGTGAATGACATTTACCTAGCCAAAGATAAGGACGAATATATGCTGACCTGTTTTTTAGATATAAGGAAAGCGTTCGATAGCATACATCAGGGTGAATTAATTGCAAGGATGCGCGACATGAATTTACCTAGTGTCTACACAGACTGGCTGTGTGCTTACCTCGGTAAACGCAGTCAGTCAGTAATTTGTAATAACACTGTCTCACCCATTCTCCCTGTTCTTTATGGCGTCCCCCAGGGATCTATATTAGGTCCCTTATTGTTTATATGTTTTGTGAATAATTTGCCTAATATTGTGAAAAGTTGTAAGGTTATCCTATATGCCGATGATGTGGTTTTCTACTGTTCACATAAAAGCCTAGCGAATGCTATAACAAGCCTCCAAGCGGACGCCACTGCCATTTACAACTGGTTTAGTGGAAGTGGACTTTCAATCCACACTGGGAAAAACCAAAATTGTTACTTTCGGCTTACAACCTGGTCTAAACGACGACATACGCATAAGTATGGGTAACACTATCCTTGAGCGTGCCCCTGAGTATGAATACCTAGGCATCATTCTGGATGCTGATTTTTCGCTAATAAAAACCGTCAGTAAATCAGTAAGCACGGCTAGCAACAGAAATCATATGCTGGGCAAAATGAGACGTGCTGTAAGCCGTCAAACGGCAATTCTGATATATAAACAAACAATCCTTCCGGTTTTGGAATATTGCGGATACCTGTATAACGGGGTTGTGGGCACCCAACATAAAAGGCTACAGCTGACCCAAAACCGCTGTCTAAGGACTTGTCTTAACGTCAGAATCAAATACTCTGTCTGTAACGTGCATAGGGACACCGGCATAGACCGATTAATCATAAGATATGACTTACAATTGTTGTTACTTGTGTATAAATATATGTATGACAATTCACACAAGCACTCAGAGCTTGGCCTGGATTTCCACCGACCAAACCCAACAGGCCGATTGACTAGGTCGGCTATAGAAGAAGCCCCCTTTATCGTGGAGTGGAGTTATGGAATAAATTAAATGCTTCTTGTAGACAAGTGGGATCTAAGGTTATGTTCAAAACCAAGGCCCGATTATGGTTGCTTGAACTCTATGAGTTAAAGCTGAAACAGTAGACAAAAGCGGCTTGTAATATAATATATGTTTTTTGAGTTTGTAAAGTGTTTATTCATTAAATGATTTTCAAAACACAGTACATGTCAATCGATATGGTATATGCAAGAACATTATTAAGTTACATGGCATATGCTTCACTGATGTAATGTGACATCTCTATATGGAATACTTTATACCTCGGTAACAGAGTTACTATACATTTTGCATGTCCTCGATGTTACACAATGATATAGAATATGCGGGTTATTGTATACAGTCAGCTACGAAGGGAACATTCTCAGTTTGCAAAAAATATTTCATTAAATATTCTATATTACTAAGCGATATAGGCAATGTAGATTATTACATGAGTTGCATATTATAGCATTTCTGATATATACTTGTAGATGTAACTGCAGAAAGCTTGTTACAATCAATACATTCATTACAAGTATTTCACTGTGTTTCATAAACTCAGAGTATGTAGATGCATATGGATAAAGTTTGGGTATGATTTCAACCCTAAACCGCGGCATCAGAGACAAAAATACATTCACAATTTCACAATATAATACAAGACAGTGATTATTATTTCATTCAGAATTGGAGGCTTTTCAGCACTCAATCAGCTTCAATACAGTCTAGCATTATTACAGTGTGTGTATGAATACATACATAATTTTAGGAACAGGGTACAGTATACAGCAAAGATGAGGTCTTTCAATTCTTTAGGAAAAATGAAACACTACCTCAGCAGTTTTGCCTCGTGGGCTGCCACCACCCATGCCAGTGCTTTGCTTTTGAATTGTGCACGGGTTGTAGCCAATCTACATGAGGTGTTTAGGTTGTTCCACATGTCTATGCCCCGGTGTAATGGGCTATTTCTGTAACCCATCTTTATGGAAGTTGGGTATATGAGTAGGCCTGTGCCTGCAGAGCGCGTTCTCACACCAGTGGCTCTGGTGGGTTTTCGCATTAGACCTAAGTCGGCAGGGACATGATTCCCACCATATAGGTACTTGTATAGTAGCAATAGTAGTTGCAGGTCATAACGTATACATAGTCGGTGAATACCAGCATCCGAATGTAGATCATTTACATGATATTTAATTCTTACATTTAAGCTAACTCTAAGACATCGATTTTGCACATGTTGCAATCTCTTTTGTTGGGTCATAACCATGCCGTTGAACAGATAGCCACAGTACTCTAGGACAGGCAATATTGTCTGTTTGTATACCAGAATAGCTGTGCGCGTCGATATTTTGCGGCGCATTTTTGTTAACATGACATTCCTGAGGCTGGCAGAGCTAACAGTTTTGCTAATGCTCCTTTCCAGGGTAAAATTACAATCTAGGACTATACCGAGATACTCATATTGCCGGCATACTTCCAATGTTGTATCTCCCATTAATATTGAAACAGATGTTTGATAATTTATTGGTTGTTGTCCGAAAATTACTACTTTAGTTTTGTCAGTATTAATACACAGCCCCCCTCTAGTAAACCACGTGTAGATACTGCTAGCATCTTCTTGCAGTGCTGATTCAGCAGTTCTAAGTGATGAAGCACTGGTGTAAAAAACAACATCGTCTGCATACATGATTACTTTGCAGTTTTTCACATGATTAGGCAGACTATTTACATAGCAAATGAATAGAAGGGGTCCTAGAATGGACCCCTGTGGGACCCCGAATTTTATAGGCAGTGAGTTAGAGACATGATTATTACAAGTTACCACCTGAGACCGGTCGCTCAAGTATGCTCGCAGCCAGTCACTATATATTGGCGGCAGGCCGAACATCTTCATCCGGTTTAGAAGCTCACCATGGTGGATGCTATCAAAAGCCTTCCGCACATCCAGGAAACAAGACACCATGAAATCATTATTATCTTTTGCCAGATAAATGTCATTTACTAATTTAAATACAGCGTCATTGGTTCCTCTGGATGTGCGGAAGCCATATTGAGAACCATGCAATAAACCCTCGTGCTCAAGATGTGTATAAATACGCTGGTATATGATCCTTTCCATGATCTTGCTGGGCATAGGCAGGAGCGAGATAGGTCTCCAGTTACCAATATTCCTAAGATTACCAGATTTTGGTAATGGCACAACTCTGGCCGCAGCCCATTTCTTGGGGAAACATATATTATGCAAGCAGTCATTTATCATATCTACAAGTTGGGGGGCCATTAATAGCAGCGCATCCTTTAATACCGTTGCACTGATATATTCTATGCCACTTGACTTATGCGGGTCAATTTCTTTTAGAAGTTTGACAATCTCAGTGTAGGTTACAACAGTGTCAGGACTGGGATCATATCTGGGTGGGGTAGTGGTGGGTACAGGGCACACCTGCGGAGAGGTGCCCAATTTATTGAACAGTTCCCCTCCGATATTTGAAAAGAAATTGTTTATGTACTCCGGGACCTTTTCCCCCCTCAGCTCACTTCCGGTCAAATGATCATCCAGAATAATCAACTTGATTTATACTATATCATTTTCTTGTTCTATGACAACATTTATCTCTGTTCTATGACATCTCATGTGCCTGTATAAGAGCATCCAGTATTAAAAATTACCCTGTATGATGGTCACCTGTTAACCTGTATGTTAATGGTTGTTTGATAATCATAAATTGGGACTAGCGATGAGAATGTAAACAACAACATACAACATATTGTGATAACTCTGTTTATTATGATGTTTTCTCATCTTTGAATGTACTGTATTTTTTGAAAATCACCATGTGAAATAAAAATACTTTATAAACTCAAATGTGCTTAACCATTATTTGAGGGAGTGGCTATAGGGTTTAACAGTAGGCCCCCTATGTTGAATATTTTTGCATCTCCAACATGTGGAGAGCGTACATTTTTCTGGTTTCGTAGCGCGCCGATTTTATTTTGCTGAAAATGGGTGTAATTCTTTTGGTCTCCACCTACAAGTCCTGCTGATACTGGTTTGTAGAAGTACCATGAAATGTCCTAGCTTAAAACATAGATTGATGTTTGATGAAGGGATACTTTATAATGTTATAATAGTGGCAAAACTGAGGAAAATTTGAAAATCTAGAGGTCAATTGGACCATTTTAATGTATTCTGGTATATAACTTGCAGTTAGATGAACAAGATCACTATTTAAACCTAGTTTTGTTTTCCATAGGCTAGGATCAGTAAGAAATAGGGAGCTCAGGGTGAGAATTTGAAGTTGGACAAAGAGTCACAGGGGAATGTGTCTTGGTATATAGGCCTAACGGCACAGATCAATTGCAATCGCTTAAGTCACCAATGGTATGCATGGATGTAACATGCACCATAGTTGATAACCTTCATTTGAGGAAAGGCCAGCCATGCAGCCATTTCACTGTTTTATGTGCCTTTATACTTGACCCACTGTTAAAGTCGTCCACTATCACTAGCTGTGAATGGGTTACTGCCGGGGGTTACTGCTGACCATATAGCAGCTGCTATAAGGTACCTGCCTTCAAAGTCCTAGGGTAAGGACCCTCCCCTCTGTGTGGGCAGTAGCACTTGTCTTTCTTTATGGTAGAAGACCATGTCAAGTGTTGAGTTATCAGTAAACGAAGGATTATAGCATTGCTTTAAGCCAGATTCCCAACTTTGACAAAACCTTTAAGCCAAAATTGTGAATTTAGTACCGCTTAGTCTAGTTTAACCTATAAAAACCCGCATGAAGCAGCACCTTGACTTTGTCCTGATCCTATTATAAGCTGCAGTGGCAATCTGACTTGCATACTTACCGTGGCCTATGTATGAAGTTTTATGGTATGCGACACTATAGGGGGCACTGTAAGTGGAATATCATGCTAATGATGTTTTCCCAGCAGTGCCTGTTTGGATCTCATCAGGTGGCAATGATAATTGAATGCCTGATTTCTGTTGAAGCCAAAGATGAAACTAGAGGGAGATTTAGAAATTGGCAACAGAAGGAGTTACATCCGCAGCAGAAAATTCTGTGTATCTAGTGGCTATTTGCTACAATTCAAGGCATTTGGTACACCTATTTATAGTGGGATGATCACATTTACTCTATGAGTCTATGAGAAGCAGGGAGCTATCAGGGAGATAGTGAAGTTATTCCAAAAGAATTGAGAGCTCTGCAATCAAAACACTGTGGCCCATTTAGCAGGGTCTGGTACAAGACACCAAGGAAAAGTGTGTATAATGACTGGTGTAATCACACCTTTAACTGCTGGAGTGGACCTAAGCTACAATGTATCAATATATGAGGTAGATCTGCATCTCAATTGCATACCATACCTGTGCTCCTCTATTGGGAAGAAAAGCAGGGTCTAGACATGTAGGGAACTTCACCCTAGCATATGGACGCCAAAACGTCATAGGGCGAGGCTAAAGTCCAATTAACCCAAACTATTTCAGATACCGTACTCTTATATTTCGGCACCACAATAACATTCATCTAGCTACACACTGCTGTTTAGACCCCCTACATTCTGTACTCCTATTCTCGTGTTGAATTAATGTTCTTTCCCCAGTTATTGTTGTTTTAGGAAAAGAAAAGTAGTGAATCATTCAAAGTGTTGATGGGTAGGCAAGAAATTTAGTTCTGCTGTCTTTATGACCCCAATTCGCGACATGTGTCGTGAAATTCGCATCACGTTGTGTAAAAAATACCCCCTCCCAAATAAATACCCCTAAAAAAAAATGACCCCCCCCCCTCAGAATAGGTTGAAAAAAAAGACCCCCCTCTGAATACCCCTAAAAAAAATGACCCCCCCTGCCCTGATTTGCACACCCCCCCCTGCCATAAATAATGAACGCTCCCTAAAGCTTTGTTTATTCAGAGATGTCCCCATAAAAATATAAAAGGATAAAAAAAAAAAAATTAAAATGCATAGGCCAGTGGGATTATGATTATTATACGTGATACTGGTTGCGAATATTAATGGAAGTTACTATAAATTATCTAGAAAGGCTAATCTTGCAAATCAAGAAGCAAAACATATCGTTTGGCTCTTCATGCAAAGAGGGCGTACTATGGAAGGCCGGTGCGACATTGTGCCATTTGCTAATTGCCATTTGCCATTTGCCGGTTGTCAATTGCCATTTGCCGGTTTCAGGGTGCTATTTGCCAGTTTGAGGGCCCCATTTGCCAATATATGCCCCTGTACATTGCCATTTGCTATCTATGGGTGTCATTTGGCACTTTTCAACCGAAAATTGCTGTTTGTCATTTGCAAAAAAAAGGTGCTAAATTGGCGTTTCCAAACTTGCCATTTGCCGATCTCAATTTGTCATTTGCCGATCTTAATTTGTCATTTGCCGAATTGAATTTGCCATTTGCCAATTTACACTAGGCCTAGAGGTTAGACAGGAAGCACTATTAACAGGGCAGTTCAGTCTAGGCTTTCTATCTGACCTATAGGAGGCATAGTAATTAAATACCCTTTATGTAGTATATTTTAGGCTAGAAAGGCTAGCTTACAAGGATGATTATGATATAGGTTTTTATTCTAGGTATGTAGGCCTACTGTAGGCCTAGACATAGTCTGACCCTAGACCTAAGTGTAAGCTGAGACTAGCAAATAGCAACTGATTACTAGCTTACAAATGGCAACTGGCAAACAGCAAATGGCAAATGACAATTAGCAAATGGCACAATGTCGCACCGGCCTTCCATAATGACATCCCTACATGTTATTGAGGATGCATCAGAGCATCATTGGGGCCAGGTCCGTCAATGGTCTGAGGAGGTGTTGAGAAAGGTTGCTACTGGATGCCTGTCCTGGATCTCTCATGCTCAAGTAGACGCACAACTAGGCACGCTCTAGTTGGGAAACTCTTTTTGCTGGTAATTATCACAAACTACCCGGGAAAAAAGTGCACAAAATAATTATGAAGGATCAGAGCAACAGCAAATCACAACTAGAACAAGACTATAGTGTGGATGAAGAGCAGAAGACAGGTTTTCTACAATCCCTGTCTACGACGGAGGGCGCCATTACGGACGCCATCGCTGTTTCGCCAGGCATCCAAGAGGTCGACTTCGCGGATGTCAAAACCAAGAAGCATCGCAAACGTGGTAACTTTAAACCAGCCAAAATCTCCCCCCCATACTACCAGGTCAGTAAAGGCTAAAAATTTCTCGCAAACTCAACCTGATTTAGATTCTGTCAACCAAGATAGTTTGGTCGCTATGCAAAACAAAACTGCGCTCGGTGACGTTTCCACGTTGGAATGTGTCGTCACTGGTAGATTCTGGAAGCAATCAACACGTTTTACAGCCAAATCATTAAATCCCATTTCACATGTTCACTCACATTCTATTTCCTCGTCACATAACAGTCTGATTTTGTCTTCCGACTCTGAAAATGATGATGATTTTCATGAAGCGCTGTCAGACGCTGAGAATACTCACGAGCTCCGTGAAGCACCGTCGCCCGCCTCGGAGGCACTTTTCAGCCTTCGGCCACACTCAGCCTTTTCGGAGCCTAACGAACAGGCCCAAATCACTCGAACCAACAACGAATCTGTGAATGACATATACAAGCCTACTGTTTTGTATACGGATGAGGAGCGTCAAGCCCAGTCACCTGCTATGTTGGCATATAAACAAGACGTGTCCATCCCAGAAATAAGTTGCGCAACTACACCTCAACCTACTGACAAGAATGTGGTGCACAACACAACAACCACAACAGAAAAAAGTGAGTACTATGAATCGAGTCAGAATCAGAGTCTGTCTGACATGAGTGACTCAACTCAATATGATATGACCCAGACACAGGAAAACGATGAAATGCCACCCACTCAATCCTTCTCCCAGAGTGAGATACGATTAAATGGCATTCATATTGAGAATCAGTGTGACACCCTAACAATCTCACATGAGGTGACATTAGATCCAAAGGGAGGCTCTCCCCAACCAAATACCTCCCCCATAGCTAGTCTTACCAAGATGACCCCCTTTTCATTTATTGTAGGGGACAAAACAAGGGCACAAAGCATATCGATAGAGGAAAACAGCAAGTCCATACTCCCAATATTGCCCTCAGAAAACTCACTTGACAAGACACGCTTACAACCCTCCCCCTCAAGTGCCCTAGGTTCAAACACAAGTTCAATGACAATGAGAATGAGAGCCGAAGAAAACTCCCACGTCCCTATCACACCAGGAAGAAAACAACTTGAATTTGAAAAAGAGCCAGAGTCAGAGTTAAGCTCTAGCCTTCTCACCAGGGCACTTGCACTAGATAAACCAAAACCACTCTCCTTGCAAGAGGAACTTCACAGTTCCCCTACCTCCTCTTCTACTGTAGGGGGGGTGGTTAGCGCAAAATTTTTGCGGGACCCATCCTAAAAGATGGTACTCATCATGAGAAACATGAATCTGACCTTCATTTTTGAATTTGAAAGCTCTAACCCCCCCGTACGCCCCCCTCCGAAGATAAAAAGTCGGAAAATATTAAATTAATTCAATTTTAATCCATTTTTTATTTCTACAGGGTTTGTCCTCCTTGAAATGTACATCAAACTACTTTTAGGTGGATAACAAAAATATGAACCAACAAATTGAGGTATTTTGATGTATCTGAAAAATTCAAGATGGCCGCCATTGGCAAAATACACCATTTTTCAACCCAATTATCAATTTTTGTTTTCCAATGTGGCCAACCTCACATAAAACTTATATAAAAGTACTTTGACATGGCCTACTACCCCAAAATGAAGGATTTTGAAGTTCCAGAAAAATCCAAGATGGTTGCCATAAGCCAAAAACGACATAGTAAATTCATAGATCATTGAATATCATTCTCTGCAGAAGAAAATTTCTTCTAACCAAGATCTGAGGTATAAAAGGGGTCCTGGACCCTGGTTATAGAAGGGGGGGGGGTAGAACATGTAGGCTTATGGGACCCCCTGAAAGATCATACAACAAAATACACAAGATTTACACACCTTTCCTATTCCACATAGAGAAAGCTGGAAACAGGGGATGAGGGATAGGCCTCCAATAATAAAAGAGGATAGTCAAACACTCTTCTATACACATCATATAAATGCATTTATAGGGTCAGTGTGCATTAGCCCCCTTGGACCCCCTAGTAATAATTTTCTCCTAGACCCCGGATGATCCTAATCCAATATCATCAGTGCAAAACCAACAGTTACAATATAATGGGTGTGTGCATGTGACCCCCTGTAAGATATAGAAATTCATACCACACTTGGCCGTGAAATGGTAATTATTCCTGCCTAGTGCCTTGGACAATTACCCTGTCCTTGGCTTATAACTCCTATACACCAAGTCACTTGTACTATGTCTAATACATGATGGTTTCTGGACAAGGCTTGTAGTCATATTTTCCCTTTTGCATTTGCCCCTAGGTTTTGACAGCCCCTCCCTAGTAGCTGAATGGTGCTAAACTTTAAGACACATGCTTATAGGGGTACTGCAGTGGCATAGGAAAAGGAGGGGGCTGGTGGGCCCTAGGCCCCCAATCACTAAGGAAGGGGGGACTGAATATGTTTAGGCCTCCAAATCCTTACCTCTCCTGCATAGGAGAAAGTGGGTGCAGAAGGGGTTGGGCCCCAAATCAGAACTAGAGGTGGCTCAAATACTTCTTTTCCATACAATTTTATGTAAGCTTGTAAACATGATGGATAAAAGCCAATACTCAAAGTTGGTAGAAGCGCCCCCCCCCCCCCTGGCCCCCCCAATGAAGATTTGCTTTCTATGCCTATGTACTCAACAATGAAATAAACTGATCACAGGTGGGTTCAAGACAAAGTTGAGTTTTGAGAGTACAGCACACAGTGCGGTAGGAACATAGCAGACTCCCTATGATTAAATACTTTGGATTGTTGTGTAGATACTGGTTGGGTGTGTATATCAATGTCAGTGCTTGATATTAGAACCCAATATGTTTTAGAAAGATAATTAAATTTGAAATTGCTGGCCATCAGTAACAGCAGGAGTCTCTTTATTTACATCTGAACGTCAGAGAGCTCTTTGCTGCCCGAGTTGGGGTAGATATATGGCTTCATTAAGTATACTGCAGGCATTATGCGTCCGTGAATGATTCTGAGATACTCTACTTAAGTTATAATTTGATTATCACCTTTCTATTTTCTAATAATCACAGGAAAAATGTTAATATGTAAGATAATTGCTTTCAGCATGATTAAGGGAAAAGCAGTAGAGACTAAACTTATTCCCTCCCATAGTCAATAATCCCTGACTTTCCAGCATAAAGGCTAGTATACTAGTAGGCCTATACATACAAGCCCAGACAGGGGGCAGGGGCTGAGGTCTGCTGCCAATTGATGATTACTTCCTGTGCCTCCATTAAGTTTGTAAACAGCATCTAAACACTGTCATGTAGATAATTTTGGTCCTTATTTCAATACATATAGGAAGAATTACATGTATTTAACGGAACTACACAATGCTTCATATTTTCAAAATAGTTTACTGGATGGTGGGAGGGGCTGGAAGTGATATTGTAACTATTTGGTCATATCATTTATTCAGTTGCTGCCCAAGAAGAAAAACAAAATATTTCTACCGCTTGAATAGCATTTCTGAAGCTTGAATAACAATATTTTTTTGCCAATGGTGGCCATCTTGGATTTTTCAAAACCTTGAAATATCTACCTTTGGTACAGTATATCTTTATATTCCATTTTATAATACTTTTATATGCATTTCATGTCAGTTAGACCACATAGAGTTAAAAAGAGAGCTCAAAAACGGTGTTTTTTGCCAATGGCGGCCATCTTGAAATTTTCAGATAGCTAAAAACTGCTCATTTTAGTGAATTGTATTTTTATATTCTATATCAAAGTGGTTTTATGTCCATTTTAAGGGAGGTAGACCCCATGGAAACAAGAAAATTAATTAAAATTGAATTAATTTAATATTTTCCAACTTTTTATCTTCGGAGGGGGCGTACGGGGGGTTAGAGGTTTCAAAATCAAAACTGGAGGTCATATTCTTGTTTCTCATGATGAGTACCATCTTTTAGGATGGGTCCCGCATTCCTAGCTTCATTTTGACTGAATAACCATCCCCCCTACTTATAACTATCATTTTTGAGTTTATAAATGTGTTTATTTGCACTGAGTGATTTTCAAAACACAATTTACATTTCAAAATGAGAACTCATTTCTCCAAGTCGGTATAATCTTCAGTGTTATGGTACAGAATCGATATTTCATACATATTGACAATAATGACATGCAGTGTAAATATTAGATATTAAATATTAAATATTAAATATAAGATTGTCGGGCGATTAGCGTAGAAAGCCCCTGGCTCTTTGCCTCTCAATATAAAGGGCAGCTAGGATAGGTTTAACTTTTAGACGGAAAGTGTCCTTCGATATTGCGAGACGACACATCTCAGGGAGTTTATTCCACATGTAGATGCCCCTATAGAGTGGGCTTTTTCTGTAGCCAAGTAGCTTGGAATCCGGATAGTTCAACAGGCCAGTACCGGTGGAGCGCATCACTCTCCCCCCCGCCACTGGCCCCCGGAACTCCAGCCCCATTCTATCACAGTCATGTTTTGTTCCATATACATATTTATGAAGCATTAATAGGAGTTGTAGATCATATCTAACAGCAAGATAGTCTACGCCTGCATCGCTGTGTAAATCAGAGACATGGTGCCGTATGCGAACACCCAGGCAGGTTCGTAGGCACTTATTCTGCGTCAGCTGTAGGCGCTTGTGCTGCGACTCCACAACACCGTTATACAGGAAGCCGCAATAGTCTAGCACTGGTAACATAGTTTGTTTATAGACTAAAGTAGCAGTAGGACGCGACATTTTGCCCCTCACTTTTCTCAACATGACGTGTCTGAAGTTAGTATTACATATAGTTTTGTTTATAGTACGCTCTAGAGTTAGAGTGCTATCTAGTATAACTCCTAAGTATTCATACTGGGAGCAGGTCGCGAGTGTGTTATTACCCATTGTTATATCTAGTTTCAGCTGTACCTCGGGCTGCTCATGGGTAAACACTACCACCTGAGTCTTGTTAGCATTTATACACAATCCGCTGCTGGTAAACCAGTTGTATACGGCGGTGGCGTCTGCCTGTAAGAGACTACGCGACTCTTCCAGACTACTGCGATTTATGTAAAACACCACGTCGTCAGCGTACATTAAAACACGACAATATTTTACAATTTTTGGTAAGTTGTTAATATAACAAATAAACAAGAGGGGTCCTAATATCGATCCCTGGGGGACCCCGAAATTAATTTTGGCGGTTTTTGACTTGGTATTATTACACAGGACGCTCTGCGTCCGGTTTCGTAGGTACGCGTATAGCCAGTCACAATAAATTTCTGGCAAATTGAATTCTTTCATACGACTAAGTAACTCTAAGTGATGAATACAATCAAAGGCCTTCCGCACGTCCAGGAAGCAAGCAACCAGCGGGTCCCTGTTGTCACGTGCCCTGAAAATATCATTGACCAGGGTAAACACCGCGTCACTTGTCCCCCTGGACGCGCGGAAGCCAAACTGGCAGCCCGAGATCTTGTTATCTCTCTCGAGTCTCCCATAAATTTCCTCATACACCACCCTCTCCATAATCTTGCTGGGCATCGGCAGCAGGGAGATTGGTCTCCAGTTGCCGATTTCTCTCTCATTACCAGATTTCGGCAGCGGGACCACCGTAGCGGTCGACCAGGCCGCGGGGAAGGCCACACCGTGTAGGCAGTCATTTATCAGGCTAGTCAATTGGGGCGCAAGGATTAACAATGCGTCTTTCATAACAGTGGCACTAATGTGCTCTATCCCACTCGACTTATGCACATCGATTTCACCCAGCAATTTGACAACTCTTGTGTAACAGACCCTAGTTTCATCATTCGGTACATAGCAGTTACTTCTGGGCACATCAATATTACTGACCTTAGGCTTATTACCCAGACTATCAAACAACTTCTCACCAATACCCGTGAAAAACATGTTTATGTAGTCCGGTACCTCACTCCCTTTTAGTTCCTGACCGGTTTCGTGATGGTCAAGAATTACTTTGGGCTTATTTTTACCTGTGCGACCCAGTAATTCATTTAACTCTTTCCAGAATTTATACGGATTTTTTGCATGCTCCTCAAGTTTGTTTAGAAAATAGTTTTCCTCCGCACAGCGTGTCATAGCATTAATATCACGCCGTGTTTGCTTAGCCAATTCAAGTAGGTCTAGGTCAACCTGGCCACCGGTACAGTAATCGTGCATGTACTGATTTCGTTCGTAAATAGCTTCATATATACCGCGCGTCATCCATGGTTTGTTCATATCTTTTATGACCATTTCACGGATCGCACAGTGCACATCGAGGTAGGATACAATTACGTTCAATAAAATTTCCCACTTACAGTCAATATCTACAGTATTATAAAATTCATTCCAATCAACATTTAACAGATAATCTTGGAAATCATCGTAATTATAGGCCTTATACGAGCGGCCAACAATAGTCTTCGTCACAAAGGGTTCTCTTGCTTTCTTCTTTATAGCGAATACCGGTAGGTGATCGCTCACAAATAATGGGAGTGTTCCATGGCAAGTTACGATATCACAGTCCGTGCTGATGAGATCTATACAGGTCCCACCAGGCTTATTCGGATACGGACGAGTTACATTATTGGTAATAATATCGTTAAGACACACCGTGTCCATAGCCTTTCTATAATACTTAGTTTTACAGTCATCCGGGCTTAAGAGATTCACATTAATATCTCCGATGAGCCATCTCTCTCTTCCGGTAAAGATCTCATTTTGACAGGTTTTGACTATGGCGTCTATACATTTAACATAACTGCCGTTTGGTGGTCTATATACGTGTATGAAAGAAGTCAACCGGTGTTTTTCTTGTGTAAAGTTCACAACCATAGATTCTATATCCGCATTAGATTGGAATAAGGCTGGGCAGATGCTACAATATGGAGCCATTTTGTCGCAGATATATATCAGTAGGCCTCCACCCACTTTATCTACCACTCGATCATAACGGAAAAATTTATAACCAGGTACATATAGTTTGTGGTTGGAATAGCCTTCCAATAACCAGCTTTCGCTAACACAAATCACGTCAAATAACTTTACTAAATCATACAGTTCGGCAAATTTCAAGTTTAGACTTCTAATATTATAGTGACCAATTCTGAGCCCTCTCATATTTGAAAAGGCTCCAAGTGACGTGGTCATTTTCGTAAATAGTATCTAGGTGAAAATGCATAACAATAGCAGATATGGTTTTTGCAGAATGTACATGGACGGAGAAATACAGACAACAGTGAACTTATAAATACAGAGATTACATCTGATAACATACATGGCAGAGATTGTGAGCATATCATGGAAAAAGTTGAACTTTCATTGATCACCCTTAATATACATTTCAGACATTGGTGTCTGATGCTGTTGTATAGTTCAACAGACACAGATTCAATTGCAGTGGGAGCGCCTCGCAGTAAGGCGGTTGGACAAAGAGTGTCGTTTGTGTGCGTGTGCGCGCAGTGATGAGACGCCGATCGTTTCATTTTAGAGAGAAAATGGTTGCAGCCGCACTTGTTGTGTATAGAGAACCAACAGGATTAATACATTGACAGGTATCATGAGATACCTGCGACAATGGGTCACCTGATCCTAACATATATATGGGTCCTATATAGCTGAGTTCGTGAACTAGATACGAAGGACTATATGGTTTACTGGACTGTACCACATCATAAAATTATAAGTACAACCTCAGATATTATAGTTCTACAACATTATCAGAGCTAGTCGCTGAATATCTCGCTTTCATAATAATACTTATTGTCTGTCTAATCTAATCTAAACTAAGCTAAGGACTGACCAGCTGTATGATCAGTCGACTGGTATAATAACATTGGTTGCAGGCGGGGGTGTGGGGGGGGGGGGGGGGGGGGGTGGGGGGGGGGGGGGGTGGGGGGGGGGGGGGTGACATGTATAGTTAGGTTGGATTTTATACAAAATGCAATGGGGCAATATAACTATTGCTCTTTGCTAATATCGAGTATGAGAAACAACCACAAATATGATGATCAACGGGTAAAGCCAATTTCACAAATAGTGTGAGATTTGGGAATATTTCATATCCCAATTACAATATACTACATGTCGGTCTTGGACGGTGTGAACATACGCTGTACATAACGACTCGTCAAGAGTAAGCGGGTGTAGTTATTGGTCAATCAGTAGGCAGTCAAAAATACAAATATAAATACAAATACAGATGCAAATACAAATGCAGATACAATACATGGAGTGTGGTATACGATACCAGGATTAGACATAGTTACATACCGGTCTAGGTAATATCACAAAATATCACATCAGTATAATTATCATAAGGCAGAAGTCTGCATCTCATTAGGTGCAGACAGTTAGTGTGTGGCAGTGTACCTAGATTATTTGTCAAAATTAGATAGCGGATATGTGGACAATGACAGGCCAGTACATAAGTACTGATGATGCGCCTTCGATTGCTCAGCATAGAGAGACAAATGTTTTAGCTGTCGTTGCTTGTATAGCTGCCCCTTTTTGGGATACCGCGACGGTTGGGGCGTCCCAGGTTTGGAGGTGGGAGAAGTGTGTTCATGAAAGGTTGTGGCTGTGCTGCAGGATGCGGTGCTACATAGCCATAGTACACAGATAGCTCATAGCGAATATCCATTAGGATCTGTCCCATGATATTTTGACCCTTTACGGTGCGGGTAGTCTGGAGTGACTTATCGCTGTACGCAATACCAATTCCCCAGTAGTCATGGCGACTAGCCTCCATGATTGGCAGGTTGGCAGTTTGGAACAGCTGCAGTCGCAGAACGGCATGCTGGGTGAACTTGGCTACTGCATACCTGCGGATGTGGCCTACTGCATGATCATACCAATCTGACCCTTCCGTGTCAATCTGCATGCCGCGTGACTTATTGAGGCTTGCTCTCGGCTCCTTTTTTATGTCTCTGGCGGCCACCTCGTCATGGACGTGCTTTGCTTTGGTGTACTGATAGGCCTGCTCAACGCTAGCAAATTCAAGGGATTCCCCATCCAGGTCGATTTGTATTGTTGCTGGGAAGAAATTGCTTAAAAAGGCTGACTCGCCGCTGAAGGCTAGGCCTATTGGCGTCATACATATCCGCACCTCTTGACGTTTATGCATGCTGACAAACGAGGTGGGCGGGATAACCCTTGCTTCAGCCTTTGATGTGGACGGTGTAGGTGCGGACAGGGCATCTGGTGTCGTGGTGGACGGTGACAGGGTTGTAATAGCCTTGACTGATGTATGGTCAGCCAACTTGGGAGTAGAGCTGGTGATGGGTTTGGATTGTAGCTCTTGTCTATTGGTGTCTGGTGAGGTTACTAGGATTATAGACGGGTCTCCGTGGGCCGCACTGATTCCGGGAGCACGTCCCGTTGGCATGGTTACAGGCGGATTGCCACTCGGCGGTTTCCCTGATCCTCGTTGGTCTGTGCTATGTGAGCCCTGGTGCTGGTCCACTTCCATTGGCACCCATGGTGGTGACCGGGGTGATACGCGGGTGCTTTGGCTCATACCAGGTGTCGGTGTAGCCGAGGGTTTCGGGGACGTTGACTTGGTCATCTTATGGTCTGCAGTCTTTTTACCAAGAGGGGCTACAGGCCTAGACAGCGCTGCAGCCAGGGATAACTTATGCTGCGTGTATAGTTGGTCCTGCTGCTGACGTAGGTTAGCTCTTTGGGCCAGTTGGTGTTGTTGCTGTTGTTGTCTGAAGTGAGTGTAGTCACTAGGCTGTTGTGGTGCTACCGACCCTGGAGGAGTCGGCTGGCGGGACACTGCCTGGGCGGCTGTCGGGGCTTGGGACTGCAGGACAGGCTTGTGCTGCAGTGGTGGTAGTGGTGGACGTTGCTGTGGTAACTGTGTTTGAGCGCAGCCCTGTGTGGGAGACGGTCGGTGTTGAGGTTGTGGTTGACGCTGACGTTGGGGTTGGGGTCTGCGCCGTTGCACAGGGGCAGTCACTTGGGTGACGTTGAGGTTTGTAGGCTTGAAAACATCAGGTATATCCCTGACGCCCTTTTCAGTTGGGGGATAGGTGACGTCATTGATAGTGATACCTTCGTCGCTTAACGAGGCACCCACGTCCCAGTAGCGAATGTGGTTGTATACTGAGCGCATGAGGTATCTACAGGCACGGGTGTCTCTACCTTCATCAGGATTTAGATAGACTGCCTCGCCTAAAGACTGCACCCTATTTCTCAGATATAGTGCGTCAAGTTGAACCTCCTCGTTCTTAAAGGCAATTAGTACCGGGCGGACATTTCCTCCTGGTCTCCCCACGCGGGTGATGGATGATAGGGCCGACCTATCTACAGGTAGGCCTAGTGCATTCATTATCTTGTCATAGGTAACAAACACGTCTCCATCCTCATGCTCTGTGTCCAGGCCGACTACAACAACATTATAAGTTGAGGGCTTTTTACTAGGGGCAGCCGCGGGCTTGGGTGGTGATTTCCTGGTGAGGGGTGGTACTGAAATTGGAGGGACGGTGTGTGATGGAGCCATGTTCCCTCCTGCCTTCAGTTTTGATGAATAGTCAGGTACCGTTGCAATGTGGGAGGCTGACATAGGTTGAGCTACAGTGGTCTGTCCATGCATCACTATAGGGCCAGTGGTTTGACCGCTGGACATACCCCCTGTATTTAACTTCAGGGTTTCAAATGCACGTAGGTGCGCCTCAAATCTAGCTTCTAATTGGTCATGTTTTGTATCCATCGTATTTTTGACAGTGTCAATGTTATTATTACATGCGGATTTGAATTGTCTGATATCAGTTTTTATCTCGTTGTGTTTGGACTTTTGAGATTCCTCACAAGCCGACACCCGGTTTCCTAAGGCACCGAGCTGTTGGTCAAGGTTGACAGATAGTCCATGGATTTTTTTATCAAAGTTACTGGTAACAGACTTGGTTTCACGATCCAGGTCGGATTTTTCAGCCATATTGGTTTGTATGTAAGACATCATTTTCAATAACTGCACATTTAGTGGTAAATCAGACCGGGGCAGATTGCTACCTGACTGTTGATTTGCATCCTGACTCGACAATTGAGGCACATTGGTAACAGCTGATCTGCATGGGTTTGACCGACTTGGCAGGCTGCCAACACAGGGCCCAGTGCCAGAGTCAATCTCACTGTTTTGTTGAGGTCGCTGTGGTAGTAGTGGTAACAGCGGTCGCTGGTGGAGAGTGTGGGCGTCTCGGCCGTCCGGCCCCATCATGCGTGACCGTCGCGTGCTGGCGGGGTCATTATGTGGGACACCAGCAGTGAAATAGCCGTCCTCATTCGGGCTGTTTGGCGGGGTTAATTGATGTTCAGAATCATTGATAGCAGGGTCAGCGAAATGCTGCTGGTAATCAAGGCAAATTGAGGCATTTAACTGCCCAATAAAATCCGTTAGTGGATTGATCAGACCTGGTTGTGGATGTGAGAGTGGCGCAGCTGCTGCTGCGCCTAGCGCTGAGTCGTGGTCGGTAGAGGCGGGGAGCGGGGGCGGCGGGGGCTCATGTTGGCGGAGGGTCCCGGGGGGAAGGCCGGCAAGCGCCGTCTCTCCCTGCCCGGGGTCGGGCGCGGACGTTCCAGGTGAAGCCATGGCTTCACGGACGATGGCGCTGTCTGCTAGAAGGGCAAAGCGGTTCCTTTTGTTGATCGGTGACAATTCCGATGGGCTTGAGTTGATAAGTCTGCTGACATTACCTTCTGCCGACCTGTGTCTTTTGGGTGTACCAGAAGGGGTAGTCGGTAGTGGTGGCTCTCCAGCCTGTTGGTAGCCGTGTAGTAGGTCTAGCACTGACCTGCCTCGGGGTGCCGGCTCCATGGCGGCATTCTCACGACGCCTGGCCTTGCTGGTCTTTTTCTTCATTTTACACCATGCAGGGCGAGCATCGCGCCTGTAGTATGTGCTGGTCTGACCAGTGCACGTTTAGAGTCCCTGAGTACTAAACTAGAGGTGAACCTGGGTATATATCCTGCTAAATCTCCATAAATGTGCGGAGCTTGTTTTGTGTTTAGCTGTCCATGGCGGCCATTTTCTCCTTTTTGGTATTAGTACAAGTCAATCACTTTAGGGGGATTTCAAGCTTGGTTTGACTTACCGTTATAGCTTTATTATTTTCTAGAAAATAGGGACCAGTAGTTTTAATCTGTATGAAGTGCTCTAAATTGGGCTCATAAATTGCTCTCCGACTTGCCATTGGTTTATAAGTGAAGTCAACTCATCAGATAGGTTTTATGGAAATTGTATATCTTCTGTAGAACTTATTACAGCGTTGCATATTGCTTCAGCTCTTGCATGCTCTTGTGTTGCTTGGTCTAACATCTGAATAAAGTATCAAAATAGGACCCTTATTCATCCTGACCGTAGAAGGCTAGTTGTCTGTGTTACAAACAGTCGTATGAACGGATTTGACATATACAACTTCTGGCGAATAACATTGTGAATACTGTAGGTATTTTTGCATGTATACATTTGCTAAAAAACTATATGGTAGTAGAATGTCTATACTAGATGAACGTTTTCTCTGTGCATATACAGATTTCACAGATTTCGGGAAAATATCTCCATTTTCAGTAGTTTTTACAAGTACTATAGTGGTTTAGTTGTTCTATCATCTTTTCGGAAGAAATTCTTGTGTTTCTCTAAGTCCACAGCTAGTATGAACTGTCTCCCACACTGTGCACACTTGTGAGGCCTCTTCCCCTTGTGCAGCAGCATGTGTGTCCTCAGGTAGCGTGGTAGAGCAAACCGTTTACCACAGACCGTACAGCGGTGAGGTCTGTGCTCGACGTGGGTCGTCATGTGGACGTCTAGCGCTGACGGTAACAGGAACATCTGGTCACACACTGCACACTGCGGGTGGATGTTATTGGCGGCCGACTCCTCCTCGTGGGTCACCATGTGTGCCTTCAGGTTGGAGAACCATTTACTGCACACACTACACTTATGTCTGTCCTCCACAGAGTGAGTGTTCATGTGTGCATCTAACTCACTTTGAGACATGAACTCCTCACTGCACAAGCAACACTTGGGAGGTTTCTCTCCTGTGTGAGTCATCATGTGTGTCTTTAAGTGATTTACTTGTATAAAGTGTTTGTCACACACAGAACACTTGTGAAGTTTGTCTCCTGTGTGGGTCATCATGTGTCTTGTCACAGCACTTTTGTGAGTAAACTGTTGACCACATACAGAACACTTGTGAGGTTTCTCTCCAGCGTGAGTCAGCATGTGTGTCTTTAAGTAACCTGCCTGTGTAAAGTGTTTACCACACAAAGGACACTTGTGAAGCTTCTCCCCTGTGTGGGTCATCATATGTGTCTTTAAGTAACCTGCCTGTGTAAACTGTTTACCACACACAGAACACTTGTGAAGCTTCTCCCCTGTGTGGGTCACCATATGTGTCTTTAACTTACTTGCATTTGCAAAGTATTTACCACAGTGAGAACAGTTGTGGGGCATATCTTTATTTTTATGACTCATTTTGTGTGTGTAAAAATCTGTGGCATTACTAAACCTCTGGTAACAAATAAAACACCTGTGAGGTTTTTCAGCAGCTTCTTGGATTAGTTTGTCCTCAATGTTAGGAGGCTCCCCCTCTTCACAGACCACTGTAGCATCCACACCCACAGTACCCACGGTAGTCTCCTCCTGTTTGACGTGTCCAACCTCCCAGGTGTGCTGATCATGAGCTGCCTCCTCATGTGTTATAATGTGTTCATGTAGATAGGAGAGCTGACACGAGCCATGGTCACACATTGAGCACCCAGAGCCCTCGGGGACCTGTGAGTGGGTCTGTGTGTGGGTGTTGGTCACCATTGGTGTTTCAGTGTCTAGTTTATCCTTAAATTCACAGTCATCAGGCTCAAGCTTGTAGCTGGGGTGATGTACATATGTGTTTGGCTCCTGCTTACATACAGAACCCTCAGCTACGGTGCCCTGACAGTCGGTCTGTGTCACCATTTGGGTGTCAGTGTCAAGTTCCTCCTTACACACAGAAGTCTCAGGTAGGCCCTCCTGAATGCAAGTTGGTACTTTAGTATCTGTCACCATACGAGTCTCAGTGTCAGGTTCCTTGCATGCAGAATCCTGAGGGGTGTGTGACAGTGTGTGAGTGTTGTGTGACTGTTTCTGAGTGGTGTCAGCCTGTACACGAATGGTGTGTGTCTGTATGTGAACAGTAGCAGCCTCCAGTGTACTGTACCTCCTACCACACACACCACACACGTAGGGCCTCATGGAGGGGTCCCTCGTCACCGTCCTCTTACACGGGTACACCTTACTGTGTGTCTCTACATGGACACTAGCAGCCTGCAACTGATGGTACCACGCACCACACACGCCACACACGTAGGGCTTCAGTCCAGTGGTCTTTGTCCCAGTGTCTTGTCCTGTTGTCGTCTTGGCACATGGTTCCCCTTGTTCTGGATGGGTCTGATGTGGCGGTGCTGCCTGCCCCACACCGTCCGCTTCCTGCAGTGCGAGGCTGCCAGGTGTGGTACGTAGAGAAGTCTGTAATTATAAGGCACTGTGTTTTACATGTTTCACAGAATCGGTCAATGAGTGATTAAAGGAAATTTGCATGGTAGTGATCTTCACCAGGGATATGATTTAAAAATTGTAAAACTGCAGGAGAATTTCTAAGACTCAGTATAAAAGTATTCAAACACAAAATACAGCAACCCCCCCCCCCGGGATAATTTTGAAAATCTATTAACCAAATGCTGCATTCTGATGCCTTCTGTCATATATTCTGCTCACCCTGTGACAATTTGAGTAACAGAATTAGAAATAAATTAAAATATGTGTAGGCATGGCACTGTTTAAGAGTTTGTCTGATATTGAATATAAAACTCATATTTCTGCCTATTTATTACCATCTATCTATATAGGGGATGCTTACTTGTTGTTGAAGTGGCAGGTTTTCTCTTTGCTTGTCCAGCCGTGAGCCGTCATCATCTCTGCTTCCTCCGACCACACACTGGGTACCTCCAGTCTGGAATGAGCCACTTGCAGCTCCTTCTGTGAATGCTGCAGAAGATACAACATTACTTTAGGCCAATAGATCAATACATTGTAGATGTTAGTTTCAGGCAACATCGGAGGAAAGCCTGAGGTCGGTAGGTCAAAAATAAGGAAAGATTCTTCAAATTTGCATTGAAAATACATGGTAGGCCCTATTTACCTAGGACTGGTTAAATAACCTGAAACTAAATCTTTTTTTAAAAATTTGACCTTATTCACTTGCAGTTTCATCGTCTAAGCCCCATTATAATGTGTCTCTCTAATTTTGAATTATGAGGTTCCACAAGCAATGGTTTTATATCATTTGTTTTTCAAGGTTAACTGCACAATTTTAGATTTCTCAGTGAGACCACAGTCCTTCACTACTTCGGGGAAGGAGTCAATTCAGTTGTTTGATGGTGTACAAATCTAATAGCATCTAACCATGTTGATACTGTTGGTACCTATTGAATTGACCCTACCCATATGTGGGCACTATCATGAACATCTTAAAATACCAAAGAGAGTTTCTATTCCTGTCTCAATAAAGTCAATCTGAGCTCCACATACCTGTGCCTACATCAGTGCTGTTGATGATGATCTCACCAGCAGGAACTTCTTCGATCAACATGCCATCTAAAACAAAACATGATACATAAATTAGTTTTAAAGTATAATTATTCAAAGTATCACAAATGTTTTTCTTCAAACATATATAGCCCTTATTGCACAATTTCAGAATTCTCAGAAAGACAACAGTCGATCAGGCTGTATTTCTGCATCAGGCTGACCCTGAGGGTTAATGTTATCCCAATTAACCCACAACAAAAAAGGTTAGGCGTTTTTTTGATGGGGGAAAATCTCTTTTTATTATTTTTAACAAACTCAATTTTCCTGGCTTCCGATCAAAGAGCAACCTACCCCCCAAAAATATAATATACAATTGAACAAAAGAAGTAAGGAAACTTTTATTTCGAAAAAAAGTATGGTGCGGGAAATCGGTAGACCAATCTTTTTTTTGTTGTGGCCATTAAAGGTCAACATCATGCATGAATGCCCTGGTACAAAGGGTATAACAGCCACAAATAATACATCAAAGAAACCCTTAGGGAATAATCATTAATCAACTATGAAGGGAAGGGGGTTGGTGAAATCTCACACTGAGGCCCGTAGATGTTTACCCTCCCTCTAGAGTACCTGGAATCACTGCTTCATCAAAGGTACCCATAATTCTTTCTTTGAATGCCAATTTTTTCTCTTGCTAAAAAAGCGACAATATGTCATGCATCCCCTTCCCTAGAGAGAGTTCAAGAGTTCTTAACACCCCTACAGCCCCCCCCCCCCTTGTGTGTGATTAATAAATGACCCCTTATGGTGTTAACAATCAGCTCAGGCCTAAAAAAAAAAAGTTGTGTTCCGGTATCCCGACCGACCCTCCGATTTTGGGGCCGACCCTAATTTTTTAAGACATTTTTTAAATTTTAAGAAAAATTTAGGAAACTTTTAGCGCTTTTACCACTAAAGTTCACTTTTTTCACTAAAAAAAAAAGTTAAAAAAAAAAAATCCGACCTACCGACCCTATTTATTTTTGGCCATGTTACCGACTTTTTTTTTTTAGGCCTCACCATGTTGGTGCTGGTTACTGCTCCATGTGTCGCTGGCCGCTGTCTTGGTGTCCAGTTTGGTGATGAGTCTGTACGACACTGGAGTGTGCCTCGTCCCGCGCTCCATGTGCAGCACGGGGTGAGGGTACCGCACAGACGGCTTCCCCTCCACAAAGTGTTTGTGGCAGACTACAGCCTCGTCCCCTGCCGTCCATGGGCGTCCGTCTCTGCCCCGTTTGTTGACGTTCCGCACCCACTGTCTGCGGGCTGTGGTTCTCTTAACTTCCCCCGGGAACCGGAAGAACTTGGCCTTGGGTCCGTACCGGGAGTCGCTACCACAGCCTAACACGGAACAGTGCCGGACCATGGTAGGAGGGCTGTGGGTGGTTGTATCCACCAGCGCGCACTAGTGACTTACTTTCTCCCGTTCCTCCCAGGGTAGTGACTGTAGTGTACTGCAAGAAACAAAGTGACATTACTGTATTCAATGTTATAAGCTGCCTTGGCGCTTGTAAAATTATTTTAATGGCACTTAGGAGTTTAATTGTCTCCAAAAGTCATGAAATTTGAACATTTGTTCTAGTCTAAGAATGCCCCAAAAAGGGAGAGGGCGCTTATAACATCGAATATGGTATATTGACATCTAGCTTGTATCTTTAGATTATCCTCTTATCACCTACAATGCAGTTCTTTCTGATTTAATAGGTCCATAAAAATGTACTGCCCCCACCCGCTGAAAGTAATCTCAACACCCGCCCCGTAATTTGTAAATCCCCCCACGAACAATGAATCGCATGTTCCTGTGGAATCCAACTACGAGGCATGTATTTAAATGGACCATATTTACTTGTGACCCCCCCCCCCCTGCCCCTTGCTCAGGTTGGAGCGTTTTCAAGTTTTGGCCCCCCTGCCCCTACTGAGTTTGAGTTTGATATTCATATATTTATACTGAAACATGAATGTGGCCAGGCCCTGTCTTGCTATGCTTCAGTTTAGGTCGGCATAATGAAAATAATATGTATTGAGTTATAATGGTAAAGATCAAGTACATATAGCTCTTATGCATGTATGCTGTTTTTATCCCTGGGTTCTGTAAGGAACCACACATTGCAGACGTGATGGCTAAAAGCCTACAAGAGGATAACAGTAGTAGTTATCTTCATTTATATGATCAAAGATAAGGGCTTAGAACCATTTCATAAAAAATCAATCCTGCACATGGATCAATTTTAATATTAGTAGTATTAGAGGGCTGAGGGCCTGTTTTCCATTATAATCCCCCCCCCCCCCCCCACTTCTACCAAGCCTACCCAGGTAGCAATAAATGACTCAACCCTAAATCACTATTTTGTGTGCCTCCCTACATCGCCAAAGGCTGCAAAAAGTGTTTGCCTTTTCGCCTGTCTCAACTTATCCAATGTGTCTCAAGTAACCCCAGTTGACAGTATCTTATGCCCCCCCCCCTTCAAGAGGGGTATAGGCATGTAGCCGGTTGAATTATCAACCAACTCCCTGCTCTTCACTGCGGAATTCTTAGGGGGCATTACATAACAGCTTGTACCCATTGTGATTGCTGTACAGTGCTTATCTCGCCAGTCACCAGATCAAGCAATGGTGCCCCCTACGAAGGAACCTGCAACCTCGGTATAAATGGTTACGCCCCCCCTCCTCCTGTGCCATTTTAAAGCTAATAAATGAACACTCCCTAAAAAGGAACCATACTTGCGGGAGGGGGGGGGGGGACTATTATTGGGCGTTCAGAGGGGTCCCCCCCCCTCAGGTCGGAAAGTCATCAAAATTAAGAGCCCCAGTTCACAAGGTCAACTTTTTAGACCATTTTAACTAAAGCCAATTTTTTTCAAAAAGTTGCCAGGACGCTTTAATTATGGTACCAGGTCGCCAGGTTACTTTTGACCCCTCTGGAGCCACATTAGGGAGTGATCATTATTTAACAACAGGGGGGGTGGGTGGTATTTCGCGTGGAGTGTGCAAAAAGATTTTCAACCCCCCCCCCGTCAACGGGGCGAAAATTGGTGCACACGTGGGCCCATAGTAACGCACAGGCTTTTTTGCCCCCCCCCCCCAAGGGATCCAATTTTTTTGCCCCCCCCCCCCCCGTTCATAAAAAATGATCGCTCCCTTATTTGGCACTGGTGTGGTGACCACCAGCATATATATGTGTCTTTTGGGGGAGGGGGGGGGGTCTTTTCTCAAAATTGCTGTGAAAAGAATTACCTGGTCTCAACAGCTAGTTAGAGATGTCTTATCCCTGACCTTGACCCCCAGCCCCTAGCGCCCATAGCAGCTCGACCGTTAGACGCCTGAGACATTACCCCAGGTACACAAGCCACAGGCTACCTCAGGTACACAATAAAATATCAGCCAATCAGGAGTCCATCTGCTATGTTGGGTTTGTTAGGCTGTGCTGTATACCTGAGGTACAGTAGACTTCTAGTGGGCCTAATTGAGTAATTACACTAAGTTACCGAAACCACAACTCTAGTTTTCATTCTGTACCTCAAGTACACAGTGGGCATGATAGCTACTGTACCTCAGGTACACAGTGGTCACCTTGCGTACTTCAGGTACACAGTGAGCATGATAGCTACTGTACCTCAGGTACGCAGTGGTCACCTTGCGTACCTCAGGTACACAGTGAGCATGCTAGCTACTGTACCTCAGGTACGCAGTGGTTGTACTGTACCTCAGGTACACAGTGTCCTATTCTACCACAGGTACACAGTGATCATCCTATGTGTACCTGAGGTACGCATTCTCACCCTACGGTACCTTAGGTACACATCCCTACTGTACCCCAGGTACACATCCACACCCCTAGGGCTATATGCTTACTACACATGTGTTTTCTCTTCTAGAAATCCAATTGCAAGGAATGCTCTAGTATGACATGCTGTATACCTGGGGTACAGAAGGATGTGTACCTGGGGTACAGAAGGATAGCCACTGTGTACCTAGGGTACAGAAGCCTACTGTACCCCAGGTACACAGCAGCCAACCAAACCCAACCACTAAGAGACACAACACACGCATCTGCTGCAACAGCAAGTCAATTCTGATTGGCTGATTATTCCCTGTGTACCAGAGTTAGACTGCGGCTTGTGTACCCGAGCTAACCTCTCAGGCGTCTAACGGTCGAGCTGCGCCCCCATACAAGGTATTTAACAAAAAACTTGCCAGTGCAACTAGCCTAGCCCTAGGCGGTAGGCCCACAATGTCAATGCCACTGACTGGCACTGTAGGTGGAATAGAAGTAGGTATATCTAGTTTTAAATCCACTCAACTTTATTCCATAACCGAGATGGAAAGACCTGTATTTAAAAGATAACTTTATACAAACTAGTTGTCACAGATAGACCTACCTTTACAAGATACCTCTTGTATATATACTTGTAAACTAGTTGTGTTGTTGTTGTCAGCTTCAGGCAGGAAGCTGGCAGTAAATGGTGCAAGTTGTCACCCACTAATACTGGGGGAGTAACTGCACGCACTGCAGCTAGGTGGCAGCACCACTGTAGACTAGTGTGAGGTTCTCTCCCCATGTGGTTGACCCCGAGACCGGTATGCCATGCTAGGCTATATGGTCATATCAGAAAGCAGGATGCCACAGGGGCAATTAACAGTAAACTGGTGAGGCTATTATATTAGCATTACCACAGAGAAATTAGAAAAATATCATATCGTTATAATTCTCTTTTCTATTGATTCGCCATGCAGCAAGGATAACCAAACTTTTTGAATTTTGTGTCTAGCCTGTCTAGAACCAACAGAATTTGAGATTTTAATAAATAAGGGGAGTCGATTGGAGGAAATGTACCATAGATTTGCACCTTTCCATGGACCCCCCCCCCTCCAAGGTGTGACCGCATACGCCATGCACACGCAGCTTTCACAGCTTTTGCCCCGACCTGACCCTGAGACACCTGGGGTGTACATGCACTTTGCTCCCTGCTCAGTGCGGTAGCTACAAGGGGAGTGCGTAATGATATAGCTGGGGTCACTAAATACCTTCCAAAGGTTTGGAAAATCAACTTATGGTTGTATAAGTTTCACTGCAAATACACAACATATATATCAGTATAAATGTATATCATAAGGACCATCACTATAATATTTAGCCTTTTAGGACTCATTAAGTGTTCTCCTACTCCTATATTTACGGGCCTGCCGGGGAGCAGGGCCCTGTGGCTCCCCAGGATGCTGTTTCTCCACAAATTTGAGGAAGTTCGCAAATTTGCGGACGTCCGCAAATATATTTATGGAGCTCTGCAAATATATACAGATGTCCGCAAATATAGTACAATATAATAATAATAATCTTTTATTGACAACAAAGGAGGTCATTACTGACCTATGTGTCATACATTCAGCATATGTTTCTACTCTACAGTTAATTCCTACATTTCTACATATATCTACTAGTTTTAACACAAGGTAATATACAGTTATAAAGTATACAAAACACCCACTCACACACATATACACACATTCATAGTCATACATACTAGAAAATACAGACATGGCATACATACCCAGATGTGGGTTCTGAGAATACTTCCTCTTTACAGTTACATGAAATAGTATATAAGTATATTTTAACTTTGAATTAAACCTGCTGTCTTTGCGTAAATACATTGCATACAAACTTGGCAAGTGCCTTTATAACAATAGCATCACTAGTCTTCATTACTGAGATAAATTTATCTAGGTTTGACATTTCTTGGTAGTTATGTATCGTATCACTTATAGTCGTCATAAAATGTTCTCTTGGTACACTGTGAAAGTCACATGCTGTCAGGAGATGTATCTCATCATCTACAGCACCACTAGAACAATATAAACATATCCTGTCACAAACAGGTTTTGGAGGCCTACAGTGCCTTCCTGTCTCAATACCTAGGTTATGTGAACTAAGTCTATACCGTGAGAGTGCAATCCTATGGTTTTGATTAGGGATGGAAAACAGGTAGTGTTCAAGCCTAAATTCTGTTTTGAATATCTTATAAGTTCTTAGTTTTTTGCCTTCCCCTGCTGAAAATATCTCATTCATTACCTGGTCTCTATATTTACAATTTATTATTTCAGTTACTGCATTTATAGCTTTAGGGTCATCGCATGTTGCCTGCACATTCCAGAGTTGAGCATATCTTATACCTAATGAGGTCAGTAAACATTTAATGTTTCTACACCAATTAACCTGGCCGGTGGTTTCAAGAGCATTTAGTTTCAGGTAGCATTTATGCAGGATGTGAGACTCTTGAAGGTTGATAACTCGTTCCCAATATCGTAGGGCCTGAGTTTCCCATTGTACTTTGAGGGGTACTCTCCCTGTATCAGCGTATACTGCAGCTGTTGTGGTCTGCTTTCTAACACCTAGCATAGACTTTAGGTATTTTAATTGTATAGTTTCAAGCTTTTGGACCTTATTACCATTACTCATGCCCCATATTTCACAACCATAATCTAGACAGGGCCTAATCTGACTATCAAATACTTTAAAGGCCATTCTCGGATCAGGTTTTCCTATGTGTTGATAGCAGCATGAATTAGCTTCATAGGCTGCCTTTCTGCCCTTATCCCATAGCTGGTCATAGGTTTCGAAGAAAATATCCTTATGACTAGTGTTTAGTATAAAACCTAAATATTTATATGATTCTACTTTTTCTACTGTTGCATCTCCATACTTAAAGTTATGTGTGCTCTTCTTTCTCTTATTGTTAAATATCATAATATTTGACTTGGTCATATTTACTATCAGATGCCATTTCCTACAATATTGAAATAGTTTGTCGAGCTGCCTCTGTAGTCTGTCAGGTGAGGAAGACATTAGAACTAAGTCATCTGCATACAGTAGGTAAGCAACATTCATCCCACATATATCTATTCCACAGTCTAGGTCAAGATGCTCAGCAATATCTGAGAGGAAAGTATTAAACAGTTTAGGGCTGAGGACTCCCCCTTGTAGAACACCGTATAGACTATCTATGTTTTCACTTAACTCAGACTTGACACGCACTTTTGAGTGTGACTTCTCATACAAGTTCATAAGGACAATATATACAGAGGTCCGTATTTGTATGCTTCAGTACCAAAAGACAATTTCCGTTTATATTTGCGGAGCTCCGCAAATTTATAGAAGCAAATTTGCGGAGCTCCGCAAATTTGCGGAGCTCTGCAAATTTGTGGAGAAACAGGAGCCAGGCCGACCTCAAGGGACACGGTGGCACAGGTGTGTGAGAGGCGGTCTCACACCCCTGGAAGACCCCCAATACACATTATAATTGTAGTTTCAAAATCCGCGGGGCTTAACAACAAGTCATGTTGACCATGTATACATTAATAGAAAGCCACGTTTCCCCTATACATTATGTACATAGTAGAAAATGGGCGCGGGATAAATATTTTAAACAATGAATGTAATTCTAAGAAAGTTAACTTCTCGAGTTCACATCCCTAGTTAGCTGCATCAGAGTTCCGACTAAACCCCACCAAAATGTAGCTTAAGATATTTTCTGTTTAAGTAGATGATTTCCACAGATATATGGCCTCAGGTAAAGCCCTCAGCTATAGAATTAAGGAGGGAGCATTCTAGTGGTAGGTGAAAACACGGCCCATGCATGTGTGAGCAAACAGTAGGCACAGCCATCCAACTGATAATGGGGGCCGATTGGTGAGGCTAATTATATACCCGGATTTAATTGTTTATTTACAAGATAAAATGCCATCTGTAGTCTTCTGGAAATGTTTAAAATTCGAAATCATGACCTTGATAGACGTAGGGGCATTTTCCCGGGCACAGTGACTTTTTTTTTTTGATTTTTTTTTTTTTTTAGATTTATGATGTAGGGTAGAGACAACTTTACCATATTGAAAGATGGCAGGGCACTTGGAGTTTACCCTTGAGGGGGTTGGTGGATTTACCAGCCCCCCCCCCCCCCCCGCCTCCCCGTTGGGACCTTTCAGAATTGTTCTGCCCCCCCCCTCTTTAAACTATAGTAACATGTAGGCTTTTGAAAAAGGCTGCCGGTGCCTTTTTTTACCCCCCCCCCCCTTCCCCTCTAGAGGAGTTGTCTGTTTTCTACCCCCCCCCCCCCCCTCACTCTAGAAGGGTCGTCTTTTTTTTGGTCAGGTTTTGTCATGACAAAATTCGGCATGATCAAAGTTAGCCAATGGTGGCCAAAGGTGATCACAAATGCCAAAGATTCCTATAAATATTATGTAAAAATATGCACTGCTCTAAGATGCTCAATTTTGCTCAGAATCGTCCAAGAATATTTTTGGGTAAAGAAAACCATTCTGAGCACACCCCTACCAGAAATGGTGTTATTATGACACATTTAAGCAATATGCTCAGAAAGATCCGCAGTAGTCCATTCTGCAATGGCCGCATCCCACCTTAATATGTTTTTCATGTTTTCATACCATTTTGTCTTCATAGTAAGTGTGCTGATAGAAAACCTGACACTTTCTGCGATATGTGTTAATAGTTTATTCATGCTATAATGTTTTAATTCACAAGTCTGACATACCTCAGCATAAGCACCTGTATCATCTGAACACTGCAACCTTATGGTAACTGCCATTGTATTAAATTATAAATGTGTTTGGTTAAATAAGGCTGTGTCTCATGAGATGAGGCCAATGTGATGGTCGTTGACCAGCTGCCATCTCTGACCGGGTCCCAGCTAACAAAAAAACTTTATTTTACGTCAAAATAACGTTAGTAACGTTATGCCATAGTAAGGAGCCTTAGAGAAACGTTATTTAACGTTATATAACGTTATGAAATGTTGTATAACGTTTTTTGTTTACTGGGGTGCCATCTTTGACCAGGTGCCATCTTTGACCTGATGCCATCTTTGACCAGCTTGAAAGCTGTTTATTTAGGGCCGATGAAGATCGAAATGGGATGAAAAGGCTAATGGATGTTATAACACTTTAAATTAGTAGTTAATGGCCCATTTACATCTTCATTGGCCCTAAATGAACCCTTTTAAATTGAGGCACCAGGTCAAAGATGGCACCTGGTCAAAGATGGCATCCGGTCAAAGATGGCACCCGGTCAAAGACTTACACATTGGCCCCATCTCATGAGACACAGTCTCTGACCGGGTGCCATCTCTGACCAGGTGCCATCTCTGACCAGGTGCCATCTCTGACCAGGTGCCGTCTCTGACCGGCTTGGCTTAATAAGGTCAAAATACCAACAGCTGGAGGCTAATTATAATTATAATTATAAATATATAACAACCGCAATAACGTTTTTACAAATCCTTATATATATATGAATATAATTCTTTTTAAAACACCTTTTTTCTGACACCTGGTCAGAGACGGCACCTGGTCAGAGACAGCACCTGGTCAGAGACCGCACCCGGTCAGAGACAAAAACATTGGCTCAGGGTCGTGAGACACAGCCATAAGCCATCCCATAGACTTAAGGGCCCAGTGCCCCTATATATAGCGCTGAGTACCTGTCCCGACTCCACTCCGACTGCCGCTGGAGGGGTACCGAGACCTGCAGGTTTAAAGCGGCGTAATCACCGAGCGTGTGCCACTCACTATTTTTGTACTGTTCTCATCTACTATGTGGTGACTGTGACACAAATAACTTAATCAATGACATCAATAGCTTTATCAGTGACGTCAACTATGTTGTTGACCTTGCCATTCGGTCAAGCAGGGGTAGCCCCCACGTCTTTGTCAGAAAGTCCGCCCGGACCTGCCCACCACCTTGCCATACTGTTACTGTACACCCCCCATGTAACATCCCTTTTACCTCCTTGCAATTATCATTCATGAACAGACATCTTTCACTGTGACATCTGAAACTTTATCGGTCACTTCAATTACTTTGTAACATCAATAACTTTACCTGTGACATGAATAACTCTGTCATTGACATTGATAACATTCTTCTACTTTGTGACAACTTCATTGGTATTAAACATCAAGAAATTTTTCGGTGACATCAAGAACTCTATCGTTGACATTGATGACTTTATCCGTGACATCAATAACTTTATCGATGACACCGATTACGTTGTGACATCACTAACTTTAGCAGTGACATCAATATCCTTCATGATGATGTCATTGGTGTTGTTGACCTTGTCGTTGACCTTGTCATTGACCTCGCCATACTAATACGGCCTACCCCCCATGTAACACCCATTTTCCCTCCTGCTCTTCCTTATTATTCATAAAGAGACATCTCTCACTGTGACTTTATCCGTGACATCAATAACTTTCTCAGTGACATCTATAACTTTCTCGGTGACCTCATCCATGTCGTTGACCTTGTCGTCGACCTTGCCGTACTCGTACTGTATGAAGGACATGTAGGCGGTCCACACGAGGGACACCACCCCCAGGTACATCACCCGGAACTGGGGCGGCAGGAAGTAGAAGTTGACAGCCTGCGCCGGAGACCAGAACGCAATCTCCCCCTGGTGGGTACAATGTGAACTATGTTATAGGATGAAACACATTCTTAAATTCTGGAAATTGAAATTAAATTCTTTTAATTGTTTTTAAACGGACAGTATTTTGGAGATTGAAATTGATTTGTTTATCTATCCCAGTGGCGGATCCAGGATTGTCTAGAGCGGGGGCCCAAACCTGGCCAACCTGGAGTGACTGTCTGTTTCCCACGAGTGAAGAGCAGCGGCCATATTAGGGGGCTTCGGGGACATGCCCCCTAGACAATTTTGATGTTCTGGATGTAAAAGATGCATTCTCATGCATTTTAGGATGCAATATTTTAAGACTGAGCCCCCTCCCCCCCTCCAGGTCATGTTATATCTTATTTTTCTTGGGGGGGGGGGGGGGGAGGGGGGGCAAGGCCGTTGGGCCACCCCCTGGATCCGCCAATGTATCCTGGATATTTAGATAAATATAACAATTAGAATTTTTCTTTTTTCATTTAATTGTTTTAAAAAGACAGTATTCTGGAGATTCAGATTGATTCGTTTATTTATCCTGGATATAACTACACATGACAATTTGTAAAATATTCATTTAATCATTCATAACATACAGAAAGCAATACATGAAGGCACAAATAAAAGAACGCCTCTTTTCTGTGATGAAGGTCTTCCCAGATGCATTTATATTGTGCATGAAATAACTATTTCAAAAAGCCTTATTCTGAAGCTTACCACTATAATGGGTGGAAGTTTGACGATTGAATTCCAGGCGCTCTCCTTTGCATTCATCCCATCTAGGAGCCCAATTGCTGGAAACAAGGGGAAACTTATTTGAAATGAATCATAAACGATTTAAATCCAAAAGGTATTTGCTAGGTTTATCACAGAATATACCAAATCAGATATGGCCATGTTTTAGGTAAACCTTGCAATAAGACGCTGAAAAAGTTCACAATATTATCAGATTTAGCATAAAGGTCAGGAATTCCAGGCTCATGGGGAACAGGAAACATTAAAATAAAAAATATGACACATTCTCAAATAAACCTTGCAATTTATATACATACAAATAAAATAGAATATCAAATCTAATTAATTGGTCTTACTGAAGAACCAGGAGACGTTGGTGAGGGGGACCCCTATGGTGGTGTCCAGTGCCATCTTGGTGACAAACTTGCGGACGGCGGTGCCGGGGAACCGGCGGTCCAGCCAGCCATACCAGAAGTGTGCCACCGTGCCCATGGTGATACCTGACGCAAACATGCGGCCTGAAACAGGAACACATCACACTTAGTCCAGGCATTCTGGCTCATAATTAGGAGGGACCTCAAACAAATTGTAACAAAGGTTTCTCACCAAAATGCATTTCTATGAAGTCCCTAGAATGACATATAAAACTCAAAAGAAATCCGGTGGGGAAATTAGCATATCTCTAATTAACATGACCGATTCTAGGGACATCATAGAAATGCATTTATCTTTTGTTACAATTTGTTTGAGGTCAAACCCTAATTTGACTGGACTACAATGGTCAGAGACGCAAAAAGGATATGACTGAAATCAGTGCCTTGACAAAAGGCATATATCCTCCATAGTCATAAAAAGCATATTCCTCGTAGTCTTAAAAAGCTTATCCCCGTAGTCTCAGCCATATCTATCCTTGTCTCACTGCAAAGGAATGCTGTAGTGTCGTGTTTTCTATAATCAAGGCAATGACCTGAGCCTTAATACAAAAGGTTCATAGAGTTGCATTCAATATGTAGCTCTCAGGTATTGCAGTAGTGACAGAAAGTAAGTACAAACGCTGCGTCTAACATTAAGAAAAGATGCATTCAATATCTGGGTTGTCTTCCTCTTTTTGGCGAAGAAATAAATAAAAAGTGATAGCAAACCTGTTCTTATAGGTTATTTGTTTTTAGCATAGTTTGTCGAAGGAATTATGTTATTAACTTTTATAGTACAAAATGCCAAAAAACACGTGAATTGGTGAAAATGAAACAAATCAAACAAAAAAGTGGTTACCTGTCCTGTCCCAGTCCTGCTGCTTCCTGCTGTCCCCGTGCATGACGCGCTGCACCACTCGCTGCTCTATGGTGTCTCCTGCTGCCAGCATGCACGACACTCCCACACAGTTAGTCACCAACAGGTACTTGGTGAACATCTTATTGACACCCGCCCTCAGCCGGCTCACCATGGTTACCTGTAACACAGCCATAGAGTTAGTCACCATGGTAACCTGTAACACAGCCACTCAGTTAGTCACCATGGTTACCTGTAACACAGCCATAGAGTTAGTCATGATGGTTACCTGTAACACAGCCACTCAGTTAGTCACCATGGTTACCTGTAACACAGCCATAGAGTTAGTCATCATGGTTACCTGTAACACACCTAATCGGTTAGTCACCATGGTTACCTGTAACACAGCCATAGAGTTAGTCACCATGGTAACCTGTAACACAGCCACTCAGTTAGTCACCATGGTTACCTGTAACACAGCCATAGAGTTAGTCACCATGGTTACCTGTAACACAGCAATAGAGTTAGTCACCAAGGTAACCTGTAACACAGCCACACAGTTAGTCACAATGGTTACCTGTAACACACCCACTCAGTTAGTCACCATGGTAACCTGTAACACACCCACTCAGTTAGTCACCATGGTTACCTGTAACACACCCACACAGTTAGTAACCATGGCTACCTGTAACACACCCACATAGTCAGTCACCATGGTTACCTGTAACACACCACTCAGTTAGTCACCATGGTAACCTGTAACACACCCACTCAGTTAGTCACCATGGTAACCTGTAACACACCCACACAGTTAGTCACCATGGTTACCTGTAACACACCCAGATAGTCAGTCACCATGGTTACTTCTAACACACCCACTCAGTTAGTCACCATGGTTACCTGTAACACAGCCACACAGTCACCATGGTTGCATGTAACACAGTCATAGAATTAGTCACCATGGTTACCTCTAACACACCCACTCAGTTAGTCACCATGGTTACCTGTAACACTGCCACACAGTCACCATGGTTGCATATTACACAGTCATAGAATTAGTCACCATGGTTACCTGTAACACACCCACTCAGTTAGTCACCATGGTTACCTGTAACACAGCCACACAGTCACCATGCTTGCATATTACACAGTCATAGAATTAGTCACCATGGTTACCTGTAACACACCTACTCAGTTAGTCACCATGGTTACCTGTAACACAGCCACACAGTCACCATGGTTGCATGTAACACAGTCATAGAATTAGTCACCATGGTTACCTGTAACACACCCACTCAGTTAGTCACCATGGTTACCTGTAACACAGCCACACAGTTAGTCACCATGGTTGCATGTAACACACCCACATAGTCAGTCACCATGGTTACCTCTAACACAGCCACACAGTCAGCCACCATGGTTACCTGTAACACACCCACTCAGTTAGTCACCATGGTTACCTGTAACACACCCACTCAGTTAGTCACCATGGTTACCTGTAACACACCCACTCAGTTAGTCACCATGGTGACCTGTAACACACCCACTCAGTTAGTCACCATGGTTACCTGTAACACAGCCACACAGTCACCATGGTTACCTGTAACACACCCACTCAGTTAGTCACCATGGTTACCTGTAACACACCCACAGAGTTAGTCACCATGGTTACCTGTAACACAGCCACACAGTCACCATGGTTACCTGTAACACAGCCATAGAGTTAGTCATCATGGTTACCTGTAACACAGCCACACAGTCACCATGGTTACCTGTAACACACCCACATGGTTACCTGTAACACACCCACTCAGTAAGTCACCATGGTTACCTGTAACACACCCACATGGTTACCTGTAACACACCCACTCAGTAAGTCACCATGGTTACCTGTAACACACCCACATGGTTACCTGTAACACACCCACTCAGTAAGTCACCATGGTTACCTGTAACACAGCCATGGTTACCTGTAACACAGCCATAGAGTTAGTCATCATGGTTACCTGTAACACAGCCACACAGTCACCATGGTTACCTGTAACACACCCACATGGTTACCTGTAACACACCCACTCAGTAAGTCACCATGGTTACCTGTAACACACCCACATGGTTACCTGTAACACACCCACTCAGTAAGTCACCATGGTTACCTGTAACACACCCACATGGTTACCTGTAACACACCCACTCAGTAAGTCACCATGGTTACCTGTAACACAGCCATAGAGTTAGTCACCATGGTTACCTGTAACACAGCCACACAGTCACCATGGTTACCTGTAACACACCCACATGGTTACCTGTAACACACCCACTCAGTAAGTCACCATGGTTACCTGTAACACACCCACATGGTTACCTGTAACACACCCACTCAGTAAGTCACCATGGTTACCTGTAACACACCCACATGGTTACCTGTAACACACTCACTCAGTAAGTCACCATCTTGTTGTCAAGTGGATAACTGCAGTGAAGTCATGGGTTTAATTTTAAAGCAGCATTTTGAACAGAGACTATGGTATAAGCGAGACACAATCAAATATTTGCTGGGAATAGAGATGTATTGAAAGAGATAAATGCACTATTTAAGTTGTTCTAGATGCATACCCAGTATAACCGTATATGTATGCATACATTATCAAGATATTTAAATAGATGAACACAACAACAGGGTAATCAAAATAGGCATTCGACACTGTAGATCACAAAATTTTGGCTGTCAAACTTGAGAATATGAAATTAGATATAGAACTTTAGTCTTGATCAAAAATCATCTTCAAAATTGATTGCAATCAATGATATTTTGGGACGTATGCGTCCAGTAGCCTGCCGGCCTGCCTTCGGCAGAGACGGTTTCAAAACTATACAGTACCATTTACATGTCTGATCCAAAGCTACATCGTCACTAGTTTACAGACTGGCCTGAATTCCTTCTCTGTCTGGTATGCAAGTAACAAATTTACTGTTGATTTCTCTAAAACTAAATATATGAGTTTCAGCCACACCTTCTGTAATATCTCACTAGAGCGGATGTCCTGTGCTAGAATTCAGATTCAGTAGATTTCAGGTCAACATGGAATAATTGTGAGAAGAGAATCACACTTTTCCTCCCAGTTATGAAGTATCTACAACAATCTATATATGTGTTGTGACGGTTACATGGGGACGTACCTGTGACGTAATGATGACGCAACTCTGACGTAACGTTGTACCTTCACCTGCGTCCGGCCTGCGTCTCTTCCCTCCGTGTGACGTACACTGACGTTTACGTCCTTGTTATAATACGTCCTTATCAAAGTATTCTATGCGTTCTTGTAGTCAGACCTTCACTGTAGGGTCAGTCTTAAACTAGAGGTGGTGCTGGGTTCTGGTGTGCCGGTCTGGGAGGTGGCAGCATAGGGCATGACCCGAGCATGGACAGTCTGTCTATCCTTTGTGTGGTTATTTTTTGTTATCTCTGATAATGAACATGTGCATACATGTAGCTATTCTGGGGGGTGTTACTTACTCAATGAATATATATCATAATGTGTAGGTAACCATGGGACCCGGGGATTGCTAATTTGTTGATTATTTTATTTTGGTAATAAACTTGTAGACAGAAAATAACCTTCACTGAATATGCACTACTAATTACTAATCCATTCGGTTTCTCCCCCATATTGTAGGGTTACATTGTAGAGAAACGACCACCTTTCACAGCAATACCAACATCGCTGTGAAAAAAGTACGAAACGTTTGATCGGGCAGTTTCTTATGAAGTTACCAAACGGATTTTCACATTTAAATGGCCCATTAAAGCCGCTATAAAACCTGGTGAAGAATTTCTGAGGGGAAATAACTGCAAAACGATATTTTACTATGTAACAGCCCCCCGGTGATGTTCCAATCTGTAGGAACACTATGCTTCATTATCTCTGCCCCCCCCCCCGTCTAGTGTAGTCTGTAGTAGCCGGTAGTATAACCCTTTATACGCTGCATAGTGCTTTAATGCTTCACGAACTTTGTCATTATGATGCATGGATATATAGCTCTGGCGAGTAACTCGTGACCTGGGCCCCTTAATTTCGGCGACTTTCCGACCTGTGGGGGGTGGGGGGCCCCTTTGCACGCCCTAACTCACCAGGGTTGCATTCAAGCATCATGACGACTACGGGCATCCCAATGGGCAAAGAACATTGAATCAACATTGAAAATTGTTTGTCAATGTTGATTCAATGTTGATCTAATGTTGATTCAACGTTGAATGGAATGTTGTGCCCACTGGGTTGATGCATTACAGCACTATGCGGCCCTGTGAGGCCCAGTGCCTGTTATCATGGGATTACCCCACACCTCTACCCAAGTAACATGCCCAGCTGGGGCCCAGTTGGGTTTGCCTTGGGCAGCCTTGGGCTGGAATGGGCTGCGTTTTGGGCTGGACAAATCCATGGGCTTCAGTGGGGCCCCAGTTGGGCTAAGTGAATTTTACAACATGCTTTGTAAATATCCACAATATCTTGAATCATACTCTCCATTAAAACGATTCCGAGTATAAACATGTTATAGTCACTTTTGGGTAGGAAATGTATGATTGGGCTTTAGGTGGGCTTAGACTGGGCTAACTTTCACTTCCAGAAATGCTTTATGGTAGTCCCTAACAATGTGAATCAAACTCTCCTTTTAAAATAAAAAAAATATGAAATTTTATAATGATAATTTTGCTGGAAAATCATAGTTGGGCTTTCTTTGGGCTTGACATGGGCTTCCCAGCAAGTAGTTTAGAGCATTGACACTAGAGGGCTATGTGGTTCTAAGCGTTGACACTAGATGGCCTCTCTATACCATGTAGAGAGATTTCTTCCAATTCAAGGTAACTTCTTCAAAGATACAATAAAGCCAAAATGTGTCATGTAGTTAAAACATGTATGTGAATGAAGGTATTTCAATGCAGTTTGATAATATATGGAAGTTTCCATTTTAATGTGTAAATCAAAGTAGAAAATGAAGTATTCAACTGGAGACCCCTATAATGTGGTTAAAAAGTAACTACAAGACATGGACCCACATAACCTGAAGGCATCAGCTGCAGATTTGATGGCTAAGATGAAATAGTATCTAGCCACTTGCACAAGTCTCATCTTTGGTGACTTAAACTTGATGAATACATATTCTATCTTCTGTGTAGAAAATGTATGACTTGAAGGGTTTCCGGTAGGTATACCAGAATCCTACCTTGGGCCAGCCCAACCTGTGCCCACCTCAAGCCCAGCTATATATTAAATCAATGTAAGGGAATGTATTAATTGAAATTAATTACTGGACTGCCCTATTATGCAAGTTGTAACCCTAAAATATTAAAGTGGGGCCCATTCGGGGCCCTGGCAGGGCCCAGTTTGGGCTAGCCCACTTGGGCCCGGTCTGGCGCCCAGTGCCCGTTCTCACAGGGCCCCAGTCGGGAAACACAGGTGGGGCCCAGTTTGCAGCCCAATCGGGGCCCAACTGGGGCCCAGTTGGGTTTGCTACTTGGGTAACTGCACTGTGTCATGCATACCCAGGGGGGGGGGGGTACTCACTATCTTTTCTATATCAACCATGTGTGACTATAATGTGGGCCCAAATGACCAACATATAAAACGCTACGGGAATGTTGAATGTGGCATTTATGGGAGTGGTAATAACAAGGGGGGAGGGTGGATTTGGGAGGGGGCACTAAAAGAATTTTGACCCCTTGAAGGGGGGGGGGGGGAGCAACAAGAAATTGGACCCCTCTTGAGGGGGGACCAAAAGAATTGCACCCCTTTTTAGCTAAAAAGCAAGCGCGCTACTAAAGCTCAATGGGGTCGGCTGCATTCAATTTCAACGTGCCTAAGGGGGCTATTATTATTATCTTTAACCTGGCTTAACAGTAATATGATCTAGCAACACAGGGTGTAAACGCGAGTTACTACAGTAGCAACAGTACACCATCGTGTCACACATATGTCCAAAGTATTCTGTGTAACCATGTAAAGATATCCACATGTAGAACATTATAAAAAAGTATTGAAATAATTATGATAAACGAAAAAGATGTCTATAAGAAACAAACACTTCATGCGTCATGGTCTGAATAATGTATGAATGGTGAAATTAACTCAGGACATATATGTACACGTGACTTGTAATTACCCTTTAAGGACGGCATAATGTATTAATGCATCATGTCCTTGGTCTTCATGATGCACGAATGCAGCCCTGGCGAGTAACTCACCTGTGCTGCATTCAAGCACCATGCCAACCCCACAGGGTTGGGCCACTCCCGTAGGGTCGGCATGATGCACCAATGCAGCACCCGCGAGTTACCCACTGGGGCTGCATTGGCACAAATCATGAGAACAAATGTCATCTTTTAGCAACATCCATGCTTAAAGGGTTAATATAGACCAATGAAGCAAGAAAGGGTGACTTTACAGAAAATTTGTTGATAAAGTTTTTGAACATTTCTGAAGCATAACCGACAAAATCATAAATATAACCTCAAAATCCTGCATTCCAATATATACTATTAGAAAGCTATTTGTCCTGGTAATCTTCTGATATAAGATGTTAGCAAACGTAGCCACAACAGACAATGTTATGAGGATTCTGCTAAAACCAAAGTAAACACAACTTTAAGGAAAAAGTCACCCTTTCTTGGTGCATTGGTGTATAGACCACCGTGTGTCCTACATGTGCACTAGAGCAGCCCCACACATGTGGCAGTTAGTTATAACCCTTTAACACTGAACCCGTAGGGTTACCTTAAAGCTACAGCATGATGCACCAATGCAGTACTGGCCAGTAACTGGCTGCCAGTGCTATGGTGCATCATGTAGACCCTTAAGGAGTGTATCGGAATGATGCATGGATGCAGACCTCACCATCCCTGTATTTCTGAACCAGGACAACAAATCACATGACGGCCGAAAGCATTATGCTGTCCTTGAAGTGTCTAGCCTGAATTAACTTTATAAATTTAGATATTTATAGATTTAGATTTATAACTAGCAGGTGTCTCTTAAACCCGGCTAGGTAGGTACATATGTTAAACACTTATTATTATATATCACATCTTGGTTTTGTTATCTACTTGAAGAGGACAGCCTTTGCTATGCCCTCTGAGTGAAATCAACATGTTGCAAATGCAGTTATTTAATCAATGTCTATTTCTTGAACGGTTATTCAAAATATTACGATCATTCAGATTCAAGCCACAGATTCAGTGCCGCTATAGATCTTCCCACCATATATGGGACTCAAAACTTAAAGTTTCCCCTGTATGTTTTGAAGAGTCATTGATAATTTCGCAACCCCTGAACATACAATAGTGATCCAAATATCAGGTTAAAGCTAAAATAAAAGGCTAAATAATTGTGGCGTTGTCACTCCCATATTTTGAAAATCATGTGACTGGTTGCCATGGAAACCATTACAATTTTTAAATAAAATCTGGGATTTTTAGCTATCTGTCACCACTCTGACAGCCATTACACAAAAACTGTTCATAGTGTGGACATGGGAAGTCCACAGAATGGGTAAAACTAAATTCTGCTTCTTTTGAACCTTTTTTGTTAACTCTAGCACCCTTACTTTGGAAAATATGAGCCTCTAGAGAGATTCTCAGAATGAGGCAAACAGGCTTTATGCCTGCCATTGGACAAAATATGCTAAAAACTCTTGATCCGTTATGCTCTGAGACTCGAAAGTCAATGCAAATCAAAGCTAGTAGTTAGAGCTACAATCCTAAAGGGTGGAGGGGGGGGACTAGTTGGGATGCTAGGGGGGTAATATTGGCAGCCAAAATAAAGTTTTTGTCAACCCACTGTGTTCTACTTTAGGGAATCTCACCATTATCTCTACCAAACAGGCTTTCAAGAGTAAACTAAGTGGTGCTTTTTTGCAAAAAGTGCTAAACGATAGGTGACAAATCATTACATTCTGCCTCATAACTCAAGCAATATTAGCCCATTTTCTCAACTTAAAACAGTTTTGGAAAGCCATGGCAGTCTGCGTCCCAAAGAATTAAAATTGTTAACTCTGTGTTTGATGCTAATGGTCTTGATATTCTGTCTCGGACACATATGATGCTTCAGAAAGTTGAAAATCCAACAGCATATAGGCCTGTGTAGGTCAAAGTAACCCCTATTTTAGACTGTTTCACTCACCCACTTGGTTGCAAAAATCAGAAACCGTCCTCATTTTCCATAGGTTATACTTAAAAATGCTGTGTATGGCTTCTACTGTATTATTGAAACTCATAATTTCCTTTCCTGAATACACCTCAATTGTTGAGTCCCATATATGGTGGGAACATCTATAGTTGAAAAGGCATTCTCACCACTCGCACTTAACCACATAGTAGACTAGAACAGTACTAGAATTGTGAGTGGGATACGCTTGGTGATTATGCCACTTTAAGACTCTTATTCTGGGACATGAACAGAGTAATACACTGTGCCCTTTGTCTTCCTGACAAAGGGCATAGGGGCTACCGGCTTCCTCCCCTTTAGGGGTCCCTTCTGGTATCTTTTAGGTTTAAAGATATAATAACCCCCGGCGACAGAGATCAGACCGACCAGTCAAATTTTATGAGACTGTCTCGGCTGGTTGGTCGGAGCTGCCCAAAACAGTTTAGTGTGGCTGGGGCCTCAAGCTGAATCTCGGGCCTAGCAGTTTTGGGGCCTAGGGTAGACTGACCTAAAGGTAACCACGTACCATGAGATGTCCGCTATGATTATGTAGTTATTTATGTATGGTATTGTCTTTATTTGTCCTTTGCTGAAAGAGTACGACTTAAAATGTACTATGACACAAAAAGACAGAACTTATCTTGCATGAATGACTACAAAATCAAGGCGGACATCTCATGGTACGTGGTTACCTTTAGGTCAGTCTACCCTAGTAGTCTTAGTAGTTTTATATTTCAATGGGGGTAGTCTTTACTACCCCACTGTGGGGGTTCCAACTGCAAAGACTCCATCTCTCAGGGAACAGGGGAACTACAACATTGCTGTGTGTTCTCTACAACTCAGCATGTCTGAGAAAATGCCATCATACTCTAATACTACCACATGTAACAACGAACCAATTATACATCCATATCAAAAAGACTTCCCCCCTTTGTTCCTGCTGTATATTAACACTGATTAAAGGCATGCAATGTTTGAGAATAGAGAAATCAGGGCTAGTTGACCTGACATTGGCTGTCCATGAAGCCAAAGATTAGACAGTTACTGAGACTTTTGAAGGGTAGGTCCACTGAATCTAAACAAGAATTGCGGTTGTTGCCGCGTAAAAAAATGCCTCAGGCATTTTTATACGCGGCAACAACCGCAATTCTTGCATTCGAAGAAACATAATGTCTACATGGTTGGTATGTTTAAAGGGAACCCATTCAAGACACCAAAAAAGCAGGGCCGGGTAGGGGTTATCAGGGGGAAGGATAATAATACTTCAAATATGGCATTTCCTATGAATTCCTTGGGTCCAAGTTAGGGGGTAAGGAAATGTGTATTGCTTGGCAGATAAACAATTACAATAGATGTTGCTAGGCAACCAGCTGGATTAGCAACAAACTAATAGAACCATTGAATTCCTTGGGTTCATATTAGGGGGTAGGTTTGATTATAATCAACCTTAGGACCATGGAAATGTGTGTTGCTAGGCAGATAAACAATTAGAAAAGCCGTTGCTAGGCAACGAGCTGTATAAGCAAAAAAACAATAGAACCATTGAATTTCTTGGGTCCATATTAGGGGGGTAGGTATGATTATAAGCAACTTCCGGACCATGGAAATGTGTGTTGCTAGGCAGATAAACAATTAGAATAGTCATTGCTAGGCAACCAGCTGTATCAGCAACAAACCGATAGAACCATTGAATTCCTTGGGTCCATATTAGGGGGTTAAGTATGATTATAATCAACCTTAGAACCATTGAAATGTGTGTTGCTAGGCAGATAAACAATTAGAATAGTCATTGCTAGGCAACCAGCTGTATTAGCAAAAAAACAATAGAACCATTGAATTTCTTGGGTCCATATTAGGGGGGTAGGTATGATTATAAGCAACTTCCGGACCATGGAAATGTGTGTTGCTAGGCAGATAAACAATTAGAATAGTCATTGCTAGGCAACCAGCTGTATTAGCAACAAACCGATAGAACCATTGAATTCCTTGGGTCCATATTAGGGGGTTAGGTATGATTATAATCAACCTTAGAACCATTGAAATGTGTGTTGCTAGGCAGATAAACAATTAGAATAACCGTTGCTAGGCAACCAGCTGTAAAAGCAACAAACGGATAGAACAGTTGAATTCCTTGGGTCCATATTAGGGGGGGTAGGTATGATTATAATCAACTTCAGGACCATGGAAATGTGTGTTGTTAGGCAGATAAACAATTAGAATAGCTGTTGCTAGGCAACCAGCTGTATTAGCAACAAACTAATAGAACCATTGAATTCCTTGGGTCCATATTAGGGGGGGTAGGTAAGATTATAATCAACCTTAGGACCATGGAAACGTGTGTTGCTAGGCAGATAAACAATTAGAATAGCCGTTGCTAGGCAACCAGCTGTATACGCAAAAAATGGATAGAACCATTGAATTCCTTGGGTCCATATTAGGGGGGGTAGGTATGATTATAATCAACCTTAGGACCATGGAAACGTGTATTGCTAGGCAGATAAACAATTAGAATAGCGGTTGCTAGGCAACCAGCTGTATTAGCAACAAACCGATAGAGCCATTGAATTCCTTGGGTCCATATTAGGGGGGGTAGGTATGATTATAATCAACCTCCTGAACTATCAAAGGTTGATTTATATTATTGTTATCACATTAACATAAATTTGTGTTGTGACACCTTAATCCAAGATGGCGGCACAATCCAAGATGGCGGCGCCTGTTCTGACTTCTGGCAAAGTGCAAACATCATATGGTCTCAGCGAAGGAAATCCTTTTACTATATATTTTAATATAGCGGAAAAGGCAATAACAGCTACCAGGACATTTACAATTTCTGAAAATCACCCTTGACCTAAAAGATACATCTTTCCTACAAAACATTTCCAACCAAAATTAGCTACTCACCACGGAAAATTTGAGCACTGGTCTGTAGCGTAAAACCACCTGAATTCCGCCTGAATTTGCACTGAATAATTTGCATTTTCGCTGATCCCCAATCTAGCCTTTGAAAAAAATGTAAACTCACTGAGAATCCCTTTCCTATTATTTGATTGAAATTGGCAGACATTCAGCAGCATGTGTACAAGTTTTCATGATATTGGCATCATTTCCAACTTAATTATGGACCATTCAGTGCCCCTGCAGTATTCACTTCTGACCAGAATCGTATATGACTCTCAGTTTTGTGCGGGATTACCCTCACTGAGACCTACTATAAGTGGGATGTGGCTTTCTATTGTCTATAATTGTGATTTTCATAACCCAATACATGTTTATAGATAGGCCCTGAGGTTTTATGTCCCTTGGATTCCTGTATACCAAGATAAGCTGATGTTTCCTGGACAAACTCAGGCCCAAAATCACCCTGATTTCCTGCTTTGGGCCGAGAGCGCCCCCTCCTCCATGTTTTAGCTATTTTCACAGCAAGGAGTACCTCTAGGACCATCAAATCCAACATGGATCTTTGCATAGAATATCTCTATGTGATACATGTGCCAATACTATAGATTTCTGGTCATAAGGTGGAAAAATTATGGGAAAATATGGAAAAATACCTGAAAATTACCATAAAAATAGACATTATTCGCACGTCATGCCAGGACTGATTCTTTAGAGTATATTGAAAGGCCATTGACTCATGTTTTTCTACATTTCTTCATGATTTTTAGAAAGTACACTTTAAAAAAATACGGTGGAGATTGTCCTTGTAGTAGCAGATATGCCATTTACAGTACCAGCCTCTAACTAAATACTCACCGTGGAGCCTTCAAAAGTCATCAACGCCTGCTCCCTCTATGCCCTTAACTGGTTACAAACTGTAGATACTACATGATTTTGATATACCTGTGTTATTATGATTAATGTAAAAATAAATAAGACATATCAAATTACTTTGAATTACCCCCAGTGGCTATAAGCTGAAATCAACTTGCGGCCCGGCTGCGGGGACCCTCCGACAATAATATTTTTGTGAATTTCCTCCTTTTTTTTCACATTTCAAGGACCTAGTCATAAATATTCCATGAGATTTTGCAAAAGTAATTATTCTGTAGATAACCAGTGCAAAAACAAATCAATCTGACGGGTTTTTAACTTTTCCATGGTAATAGCCCTTTTGCTTTAGGTCTCAGCGAAGGAAATCCTTTTACTATATATTTTAATATAGCGGAAAAGGCAATAACAGCTACCAGGACATTTACAATTTCTGAAAATCACCCTTGACCTAAAAGATACATCTTTCCTACAAAACATTTCCAACCAAAATTAGCTACTCACCACGGAAAATTTGAGCACTGGTCTGTAGCGTAAAACCACCTGAATTCCGCCTGAATTTGCACTGAATAATTTGCATTTTCGCTGATCCCCAATCTAGCCTTTGAAAAAAATGTAAACTCACTGAGAATCCCTTTCCTATTATTTGATTGAAATTGGCAGACATTCAGCAGCATGTGTACAAGTTTTCATGATATTGGCATCATTTCCAACTTAATTATGGACCATTCAGTGCCCCTGCAGTATTCACTTCTGACCAGAATCGTATATGACTCTCAGTTTTGTGCGGGATTACCCTCACTGAGACCATATACCTCGTTTTGGTGGTGCCTGGTGGCACCACCAGGTGGCTACGCCACCACTTCGGCATAAAAAAGGAAATATATAGAATGATATGCCCTGTATCAACTTGCATATGGAGCCCTGAGGGAGCTTCAGTGCTTGTGGTTGAATTTTTTTTTTAGATTGTCTCTCTTTAGCATGCTGTCCCATTGAGGCCTATAGTAACTAGTTTCTAGAAATGCCATGGAGGGCACCACTGTATTGGGATCTCACTACTCCACATCCATTTGGCTCCTGAACTGAATCAAAGTATGCATGAGTTTAACACAAGGGTGCGAGGCAATTCCGCCCTCCTCTACCCACTGTTATTGTTTTCCCCCCTAGGGTTAAGGTCTTCTCATTACATCTTTGGATCTTCCCATTTTGGGACCAGGACATTTTCTCATATATTCAGGGCCTTGGCCTTCACCTCCATGCTATGTGGGATTCATGTTAAATGTTGTTAGTCCTCTCATGTTTATTTGTCCATGTTCTGTGTCACACAAACCTTAAAACGGGACGACTGTCCAACGCTTCATGAGTTTTAAAATGAATCATCATCAGAAAGCCTTATCTAATTTGATTAGATGTTTTGGGTCAGAGTTGAATAATGATGCTACTAATGTTCTAAAATAAATAATATTTTTTTGTTTCAGGATTTCATCTTCCTTCATCAACATCATGTGTAGCTGAAGTTGGCTCAAAATTCAGATGCTTCATTTCTCAGACTTCTCATACGACAGTGGCTTGATGTCTGTCTCCGACTCCTCATGTATAAAAGTGACTATACATGGGTAAAAAACGACGCAGGTGACACAGCGACACGGGGGTTGTTAAAATCGACACGGGCGACACAGCACTTTTAAAATGCGACGGACACAGTCAAAAAGAGCATTATGCACTAGATAAAAATTGGCACAGCGTCACGGCCCTTTAGCTAAAAATCGACACGCGACACAGTCAATTATTTGGGGACCCATGCATAGTCACATAAAATAGTGTTCAGCATGACTGTGTGCAGGCTTTCCATCATCATACTCTGTCTCCTGACTGTCTATGTATTACATTATCTGATAGTTAAACCTGATCAGCAACTCCAGGGAGATATCCCGCCTGAAATATCGAGGAAGGTTATGGGAAGGAAAGACAAACGTGAGAAACTCTCAGGAGATATCCCACTTGAAATATTGAAGAAGGTTATGGGAAGGAAAGACAAAAGTGAGAAACTTGTTACACTATTTACATCATTTATAGACTCACAAAAGAAGAGAAATATTCACCGAAATGTCATATTAAACTGGGCAAATATCAGTACGCGCATTCAGCCAATATTTTTTGGCAATCTAACTAAGAACAGTGAACTTTGTCTGTTGGCAAGAAAACTTGGATGGATTTTGCATCCAACAGAGCGACTGTACAATGGTGATGGGCCGCCATTCTTGAAGGACATGTACCGTTCTGCTACCAGGCTCTCCAATAGTTTGTATTATGGGTTTGCCAATGGTGACCTTCTCTTTACTGAGGACTTGATAACAAATCTAGAGGCAGTCAGCAGAGTGTTAAACAATGTCACCATGATTGTTGGTCAGAGAAGCAATATGGCTGTCAATGAAAGTTCAGAGGTACCATTTTACAAGAGCGTGGATATAAAGCAGAAGGCGCTGTCAAAGTACTCCCCTTGGGCTGAGGATTACTTCTTCTTGCAGCATCCTCAGAGCTTCCCATGGCACATGATGAAAGATGTTATCATTGGTACAAAAGCATATGATAATTATTTCCCTGCTGTAGGTGTGCTTGGTAATGTGTCTGTGGTGGATGCATCTAACACGCTACTGGCTGCTCACCAGACGGGGACTGACGGTGACCATGCAGCACATCGACACAAGTACTCCTATGTCAACTTTATACTCATACCTGGGACATTTGATTATAACAAAGGTACGACCGCTAATGTCCCTTATTTAACAGTGATGGGATCAGCTGGGAATATATCTATTCAGAGACGTACAAAATCTGTAAGGTAAATACATGTTGAGAACAAAGAATGAAGTCAAAGTCAAAGAGAGAGACAAGGAACAGCTTAAGCCAAAAAATGTAGTTGCTTTCAGGTAAAACAGCCCAAAAGAAAACAGATTATGAGACAAACTCCTTTTTCCCCGCATAATTTCAGTAAAATATCAGGGGAAAAAAGTACCATAAACTCCCGCGTACTACCCGCGGGTTCTACGCGAACCTAACTCAGCTTTCATTTGATACCAAACATGCCTTTATAGGGTGCGGGTTATACAAGGGTTTTTATCATTATAAAACAGTACTAAAATTGAAATTTTCAAATCTAAAAACGGGTTAGAGCATTCTCCTGAGTTGGGGGTGCGGCTTATACATGAGATGCGGGTAGTACGCAGGAATTTACGGTAGTTACTTTTTGGTTGAAAAACACAGAAATGCCTTTCAAAAAGAATTTAAAAAAGAATTGGGTCGGGCCAAAAAATAGGGTCGCTAGAGATACCTGAACGCGCCTATTGTTGTTTTTGGCCTTAGGAACAGGATGATATTTTGAAAAAAAGAAATATTGGAAATTTTACAAGGACGGCCTTAAGTAAATTGTTGAATATTATTATCAACATTGGAACTTACATATGAAATTACAAATAAAGCATTGGACAAGAACTAGAAAAAAGTGAACTATAACAAATATGTCGAAACTCCTTTGAGCTGCAGTGTTCCTCAAGGCTGTATATTGGGACCTATGGTTTTAAAGATTATAAAGCAAGGCTACCAATATTAAACATGAGGAGAGGATGACATAGGACGTTATTACCATAAATTCCCACGTATAACCCGCTGGTTATACACAGACAAAACCGTCAGTGTCGGTTCTACAATATTCCCAAAGTCTAAGTATTGAAATGTCAATTTCAGACCTCAGGTGCGAGTTATAGGATTCTCTCAAATTCGGGGTGTGGGTTATATGCAAGATGCGGGTTATACATGAAAGTTTACGGTAGCTCATGATAGAGCTTACTCATATGAGAAAAGGACCCAGGTCGATCGAGGTGAACTGTGGAATGCATTTAGTGTCATCTCTTCCCTTTATTTAAGGAGGAGAAGCAAAAGGCATTCTTTGACTAACTACAACTCTGATCACATTGGGTGACACAGTCAGAGTTCCTGTGAGTCTGATAGTGATACCTGAGGGAGCCCTGAGGTGTTATGTACTGTGATCATATCCTGGGGAAAGGTGTCAGTATCAGAATGCTCCTCATTTCTCTATTGGTATGCAAACTTGTGTGAACAATTTCATATAATATGAACGTAATGTGAAAACTGTATCATTTCAATGGTTTTAACAGAATTGTGAATTTATGGCTCATTGTAATAAAGACAAGACAATGTCTATAAGATATCAAATCCCATGTACTCTCAATGATGACATCTAGTGGTAAGCTCAGGAACAATACTTGCCCACTTAGCCCAGGTGAAACCCACTCTTTTGGGGAAAGGTCTTTGAAACATAATCATGAAAGTTGTGTTGGTAGAATTAGCCAAAAAAGTGAAGTTGGTGGGTTGGCCCACATGGGGCCCACCTGGCAGCCCACACCAAGCCCATGGAAAACCCATGCAGACCTCAGCCCATTTAGCCAAGCTCTAGCCCAGGTGAAACCCAAGTAGACAACATAGCATGAGAAAAATAATTTGAACTTGCATTTTCTAGAAAAAACGAACAAGAGAGGATAAATTAAAATATCTGCAATGCAAGAAATCCATTAAAAACTAAGTTCAGTGCATGGGCTCAGCCCACTTGGGCCCTATCTGGCTGCCCATGCTGAGCCCATGGGAAACCCAGGGATACCTTTGCCAAGTTTGCCCATTTCCAACCCAGATGAAACCCACATTTACAAAAACACATATAATGTCAATTTAAAATGTAAATTAATCGAATATTTTCAGAAAAGAGTATGAATTGAAGGATTTACAGTGAGAACATGACATGATGATATTCTGGGCTGAGCCCAGATGGGCCCCATCTGGAAGCCCAGACAATTACCAGTTGATACCCAGATATGGGCTAGCCCATGGTGCCCAGAGACACGCCCATATGGGGCCCATTTGGGTGTGTTGGCTGGGATGTATCTAAAGCCACCCACAAATAAATTTGGTTTCTGATCACCAGACAGTAAAGGTATTGACTGACAGGGGTGTATGAAGCCTTTCCGCCCTGACGCCGTAATTGAAGTCACTGCCTTCTTGCTCCAGCCCCAATATACACTATTGATATTGCTAAACACTTCTTTTTTACATATCAGTACATATCATAAATTCTTAAATATGTTGTTGATTGCTGCCTTCTTATAAAATGAACAATACATGTATTCGAGTAAACTTTATGTCATCGTGCATAATATGGGATGACCCAAAAATGACAATGGCTTTTTTGTCCAACACTTGTGTTCAATTTATTTAACTAAATTGTATTAATTGTCATATGACATACTATACTGTGTACTACCGGTAAAAGGAACAAGGTAAATGGTTCATCTTTTAAAACCTGCTTACAACAAGGAATCATAGGAAGTCAGATGTATATCATATATTGTAAACCCAGTATCTAAGACTTATGGACAATAAAGCAAAATATTACTTTAAAAAAAAGGTATGTGTCCGACTGAAGGTGAATCTACCCTATTTCAGCACGTGACATATATGTCATGGTGTGAGAGTTACACTGATAAAATCACAGCTTCTAAAGTTGTCAAATAGTCATCTCATGAGAAGACTTTAGGGTATTCTCAGTTATTGTCATAAAATCATACAATCTATGTCCACTATTAATTGTGTGGGAGCAGTTTAATCTAGCAGTGGTGCAGGCATTACCAAAAAGATAAAGGTAGTTCAAGACGGCCAAAATCAGTAGATTGTCAGTTGACATAAATCATCATATTGAAACCAAGTTGAATCATGTCTACACTGATAAAATCAAAGCTTCTAAAGTTGTCAAATAGTCATCTTAAAAGAAGACTTTAGGGTATTCTCAGTGATTGTCATAAAATCATAAAAGTTGATAGCTGTCCATCTGAGGACCTACCAGGTTACCATGCCACAAGATGACACTAGACTCATCTGACTGACAATGTTAGCCCAGGCAGTGTCCCATTCCAACTGTCCAAGTGACAAGTCTAAGATTGTCAAATTCACAATCCTGGATAACCCTTTAATGGCTGCATAATATTTATATGTACCTTTTGTCAGCATGATGTATGAATTTATCCCTGGTGAGTCTAATTGAGCTCCAATCCCTCCATTAGAGAATACATCTCTCCATCCTTGACCACATGAACCACACCCTAATGTAGAGGCCCCATCTGTACATATGTGCATCTCTATATTACAACTAGTATCTTAATTGTATCATGTGATATGTTGCAGTCTACTAGCCAGCGTCACATTACTGCTGTATGGTGCTACAAATCAGAAACACCATAATAACATGCCTGTAAGCGTTTATGTAGGCCTATATAGTAGCCCTCCTACTTATTGAATGATATACATAATCCCAACAGGGATATCTCTAACTTGCTAGTGTAACCGTGTCAAGGTCATAAAAGAAACTGAATTGAGTTCTAATTACCTGTATGTGATATAACTATGGTATTCTTACAGATGCCAACATTGTGTTAAGGTGATGGGACTGATTGTATTGTTGCTCAAATTGTATGCAGGGTATGAGCCCATGTAGTCTTCTGCCGTGTATCTATCAAATACATGATTATAAATATTGTGGACTATAGATACACCCATTTTGAATGTATTTTTTTTTTATAAAATCATTTTATGAAGAAATAAACGTTTGACAATTCAAATTGCTGAGCCTGAATTCATACATCATGCTGACACTTTGGAAATTCTAGGGCTCTGACAGTGCCGAGTCTGGAGCTGAAAAACGTCAGGTTTTGGGCTGGCAAATACCAGGTGGATCTCCTATCTGAAAACTTCAGCTAGAAGACCCACTTCCTTGTCACTGAAAAGAGTCTGTGGACGAGTTCCCTTTTTCCCTGTAACTTGGTCACGTGTCCCCCCGGGGTAGTGGACCTGGTGGTAACTGCCAGTCCCTGGGTCAGGCCACTCTATAGACAAATGCAGCAAGAAAGGGTGACTTTTTCAGAAGAAAGTTCACTGAAAAAGTATACGTGTCTCCAGACTCGTCTAAGTGTTTGTCATAAAATAAATGAGTCAAAAGCCATCTGACCTATCAGGTTACCATCCCACAAATAGAATCTGCAGCTGGCAAAAGTCGGGTTTTGGGCTGGCACATGCCAAGTGGGTCTTTTACCTCCAGCTAGAAGACCCGCTTCCTTGTCACTTAGATGAGTTTTTAACTCGTTTATCTTATGACAGTCACTTAGAAGAGCCTGGAGACAAGTTTACTTTTTCAGTGCACTCTAAAATAAATGCAGCAAGAAAGGGCGACTTTTTCAGAAGAAAGTTGGGTGAACATTGGTTTTAGTATACTCCTCATAACATTTTCTGTAATAGCTATCTCACATCAGGAGATTTACAGGACAATTACCTTTCAAAATTATAATATATAAGAATGCAGGGTTCAATTTTTGTTTTGTCAGTCACTCTTCAGAAATGTTCAAATACTTGATTAAAATATGCTATACCCTTTCAAAATACATAGATATGTATTATGTTGCTTTTTCTTAAACAAATATCAGTGAGATATCACAAATCTAGTTCCAAAACAGGTATAATTCTAATGGTATCTTATTATTGAATGAGATTCAGGGTCATGTTATCTCTGGAAGGTAGACAACAATAGATCTTTCTTCATGTTTGCTGTCCCTGCTGCATATTGCCCATACGGTGTATCTAGTATGAGACCGACAAATAATCCTAGTTGAAATATCTTGAAACTAAGACTTATGGTGCAAATTTTATCATCAATTTTGAATTCAGTGACCTCAAACTAACCCAGTTAAGTTGGCTTGCCCCCATTATTTTTTGAGTCGTTGAACAGTATGCGCATTGTTTAGCAATGACTTTATTTTTTTTATGAAAGATATGTTTTGACATGCATGTATTACAGAAAGTGTCATGCTCTGAGAGTTAACTTGGTCAGTGGTGCTACCCCGGGGTGGTATCCGAGAGGCGCTGAGTCGGGCTACTTTACGGCACCTGTATGCTTCTAATGAGTCATAGTGTGACTTTGTTTCAAACACTGAGGCTACAAGACGTCTTGTTAACACCAACACACGGCTGTCTGCTGTAAGGTAGGTGCTGGGTTGTGGTATATTTATTTATTTATCCTGCAATTACATGGGACAATGCCTTGTTTATGTAATGTAGCTCGAGTGCATTAATACAGGGTCTCAGCTGTAACATATATATAAATATATATATATATATATATATATATATATATATATATATATATATATATATATATATATATATATATATATATATATATACATTCCTCCTGTCCCATGTTACTAAAATCAAAATGGCCTATATCAGGTGCATTGTATACGTTAGAGTAATAGGCTGATTTTAGCCTTTTTAGGACTGCAAAGTGCATTAATGCATCATGCCTCAGTGATCATGATACATGAATGCAGCCCTGACAAGTAATTCGCCGGTGCTGCATTGGTGCATCATGCCGATCCTTCGGGAGTGTCCTAGTCCTGTAGTTACAAGTTACTCGCCAGTGCTGCATTCAAGCATCATGCCAGCCCTAATGGATTAAGACACTCCTGAAAGGTTAGCATGATGCACCAATGCAGCACCGGCAAGTTACTCACCAGTGCTACATTCAAGCAACAAGGCAGCACTGGCGACATCCGTCCTCATAGGGTATAAGACAATAAGGACATGGTGTGTTCCACAAAAGCCTGGGCTCCACTAGGGCGGCACAGTTCCCTGCGAAACGATGCGATCTTTTTTATGTTTTGTTTTACACATTTCACTTCATTTCGCTTCATTTCGCTTCATATCGCGGCCATGTCGCCCTCAGTAACACCAGAAATAGGGTGATAAACACGGCGACACTGCTGCAAAATGAGGCGAAATGAAGCGAAATGTGAAAATCAAAACATAAAAAAATCGCTTCGTTTCGCAAGGCTCTGTGCCGCCCTATAGTGAAGTCCGGCCTAAAGAGTCCTACTTGGCAGCATATATACTTACAGGATTGGGGGGGGGGGGGGGTTATATTGGTGGTGTTTTACTTCCTGCTTGGCTACACCATATACAGGCCTCCGGACTGAGACACACCTACTGCTGGTTGCAACAGTCAAGATGTTATCAGTACTATAATAATGCATATGTTTATGGTTATCTTATCAAACTGCTCAATATTTTATATGAAACCAACTGCTGGCTATCACTGCATCAGATCTCATCTTCATTGTAAATGTTCTTCTGCAAATTTTGACCATTAGAGGGGGTGGATGGGTGGCCGATTTTTGCGTGAGCATGACAGCCTGTAAAACCACTGTAATAATACTGTAAAAGCCCATGTAAAATACTGTGAAAGCCCATGTAAAATACTGTAAAGGCCCATGTAAAATACTGTGAAATCCCATGTAAAATATTATAGAAGCCCACGCAAAATACTGTAAAATCTCATGTAAAATAGTGTAAAAGGCCATGTAAAATACTGTAAAAGCCCATGTAAAATACTGAAAAAGCCCATGTAAAATACTGTAAAACCTCATGTAAAATACTGTAAAATCTCATGTAAAATACTGTAAAATCTCATGTAAAATACTGTAAAATCTCATGTAAAATACTGTAAAAGCACATAATAGACCATGGGACCCTCTTTCTGACCTCTAACCATCCATGAATAATATTGAAACAGTATACAGTAAATATCATTTCGGTAATCGGAGATAACAACTTTAACGTGTGTCATGTATACTGTTTGCTTGCAGGTGACACGGCCATGACTACAGTGGGCTACCTGACAGACTATTTGCCGTATTTGGGTTTAGCCGGTATCCCCACTATATGCTGTATAATATGTTGTGTATATTATTGCGAATGTGGCAGAAAAATAGGTAGTACTTACTGACTTTTAATTCTATAATGGTCACATTCTGCTTTGAAGGAGTAAATGTTCATGTTGCATGAATGCAGTCCTGGTGAGTAACTCACCAGGGTTTTATTCATGCATCATACTGACCCCCCGGGGGTGCATGAGCACTGAGAAGATTAAAACACCATTTAGTTCAAGGGATATGTAGTAAAATCGTGTCTCTGCCTTCCTAGGGCTTTTTAAATGGGACTACTCATGAATTAACACAGTACTTAAGAGGCATTTCTAACTACTCCAACCGCTCCCATATATATATGTTGTAAATTTGATAAATAAAAAAGGGTAGTGTTTTAAATTTTAAGTGATTACAAAACGAGGTTTTGATATACGTGATGCCATGTTAATGAATTCCATTCCACATTTGACAGGCAGGCGGCGAGAGGCAAACAATAGCATGGTATTGTGTACAGTTTCAGCGACAGAGGGCAGCAGGTGCCCCGTGGTGTGTGAGGCTGGGGTGTGGAGGGGGGAGAACCAACCCCACCAGCCGGGAGCGCCCCACCTACAGCCACCTCCCCACCTGGGTGATGCCTTTCACTCCTCAGGTAGCTATTGTAATAAACGATACTTTGCTCCTCTATGATATTGTTATAGTATCAAGTAAAAGAACAAAGTCCACACAGTTCGGATCAAGTGTCACAGGTTGCGAATCAATAGGTTTATTCAGGAACCTAGACAGGCAAAGCTCTAATGGTGCGAACTCCCTATAGAGTTCGGAACGGGTCAGTAGGCTGATATAGCCGCAGTGATCTTGGGGTCTCTTCACCAGCGTGACTCAAGAGTAACCGACGAGTCCCATCGGATGCTGGGTATATATATAGGCAGCCAGCCTGCGCGCGCACACGCAGACCGGAAGCCTATAGCGACCTCTGTCCATACCCCAAGCCCGAGGCAGGTGGCAGCACCTGCCGTCGGACTGAAGGGTTCGGACGGAGTTCGCAACACAGCATCCAACAGAACCCGTCATATAAAACCCGTATAACCCTAGCCCCTACACTAGTAATACACCAAGCTGGCCCCAACGCGTCCGAGCGACATCGCTGGTATCTGAGGGGCCATGACCGCTTCACTTCCCCCGTATATTGGGGGGGGGGATTCCTACGCGATACCCATCTGCACTTTTAATACAACAGCACCAAGTGCACAGGAACTATTTTAACCAGCAACCTTTGGTGCCAGCGATGACGCTCGGGAACAGAGGTTGAGGTGGAGCCAGCTTGGTAATACACATGTATATATACTCTCACTCTCAGATACCTCCACCATTGAATTTAGATTTTGCTGGGTTCGGGCAATCCATACTGGTAGCTTGGAACCAGTGAACAGTTTGAGTTTGAGTTTGAAAAAGTTTTTATTGACTGAATTTCTCATGTGAAGTCTTTCAAACACAGCCGAACAGGAACCAGGATGTATGATGGGAGCTCTCCCTGCAAACAAGATCTCGGGCAGAACTCGTGCGGTCCTTGAGTCACAACTCGGGATCCCTGCAAGAAGTGTGCACGTATCTGGCATGAGAATATGTGAACAGCTTTTGATTGTGTTATATTTTGTGGAATGCCACATTATTTATATCAAACAGAATTTGGGAATTGAACGTTCGCAACTGGGTAGAATCCGGGTAGGTCACAATGACACAAGAAAGGCACGGAACTTGTCTCCAGACTAGTCAAAGTGACTATCATAAAATCAACGAGTCAAAAGTTGTCTAATCTATCAGGTAACCATCCCACAAATAGAGTCTGGAGCTGGTAAATGTCAGGTTTTGGGCTAGCACATGCCAAGTGGGTCTTCTATCTGCAGCTAGAAGACCCACTTCCTTGTCACTTAAACAACACTGTAAAAATATTCCGTTGAATATACGGAGAATCAATGCAAAACTTTACGGTGGATCATCGTAATTGTGATTACGATGAGGCAACGTTAAGTCAACCAATTTTACTGTGAATATCTGTAATCCAGTACGGTGAAACACAGTTTATTCATTTACGGATAAGCTATGTCTTGTAAAAATATTCCGTTGAATATGCAGAGAATCAATGTAAAATTTTACGGTGGATCATCATTATATATTATTGCAGTGGGGCAATGTAAAATCGATCAATTTTACTTTGAATATCCGTAATTCAGCACAGTGAAACACAGTTTATTAATTTTACGGTGAAGCTTCGTTTAATTGATGTTTAGTCTTATCACACCAGGTGGCAGTTTGGTTCATGAGGAGATTTTCATGGATGCTACGAACACCATTTTTGTGGTAATAAGAAAAATATATAGATAAACAGCTGTAAGGTTTGCTCTGTAGCCATCCTAGAGTGACTTCTTCTCATGGACTGGCATTACAAAGTGTCATGAAGCATTTTATTAGGCTCTCATAGACTGATTCCTAATGATTAGGCTTGACACTAAGCTGCTATTGCTGATTGGACATGGTACCAAATTTGGCATGGAGCCATATTGAGCATAGAGTTAGGTATTGGTGGATAAATGGAGGAAAAATACTGGGATAAATGATATAAATATTGTTAAAACTATTGTTTAGGCACTGTATTAAAATCACAGTGATGTTCCGTATTTTGTTCGATTAACGGTGATTCACTGGCAACACTGGGTGCTGGACTTTCACTGTTATAATTACGGAGAATTTGAAATGACGGTGACCGTTATTTTTACGGTGAAAGTCCGGCACCCAGTGTTGCCAGTGAATCTCTGTTATTTTAAAGGAATTTTTTTTACACTGAAGTTTTTGACTAGTTTATTTTATGATCGTCACTTGGAAGAGTCTGGAGACAAGTTTACTTTTTAGCCGTGACCTAGGTACACAAGCTTTTACAGTCCTCTATGGGATTGCTAAAAGGCAGAGTTTGCAGAAGTGGGGATATATGTATAATATATTACCACAAAAAAAGGTGTCTATATCTATACAACAACTTTCTTCTGAATGTTATCAAATAATTCGGTTATTTTGCCAAACCTATGATTAGTTTGAATTGTTAAAGTGTCAAAAACATGTAGATTTATTGAAAATAACCATCATTATAACATGTATATCAGCCTGTGTATACTCTACTTTAAGGTTGATCGCTACTCTTAACTTTTCATCCATAGAATTTCCAAATTTTTTGTCTAATGGTAGTTTAGATCATTTAGAAATGGAAAATGTAAAAAAATTGGGGGGGTCCCGAGCTACTTTTTTTAATACAGATTTTTGAAAAAAAAAAGTATTTTCTATTTTTGGCCAAAAATACCAAAAATTGGGAAATCTTCACGATTTTTTTTCTTAGTGAACTACTGCACACATCAATGTTATATTTTAAATGAATAATCCTATATTGTGTCCTTAAATGGGAAAAATAAAATTATGGTCTAAAAACAACCCTTTTGTGAAAAAAAGTGGTGGTTATAGGACGATTGATTAAATTTGATGCTAAATTTTTCAACAAAACCTTAAATATTAGCAAAAAAAATCCATAGACTTTTTTTTTTACTTTCTCAAAAAATAGTTTAGATCATTTGCTAACATAAAAAAGTAATTTTGATAGGGGGTCCCGCGCATATTTTTAGGGTTTTGGGCCTTTAAAGTTAAAAAAATAGGACAAAAACTGTCTAAATCTCATATTTAAAGGCCAAAAAAATGCGTTAAAAGCCAAGGATCGGGGTCAAAATTGTATATATTTTGTACTCTTGTTTGTTTGAAGTACAGTCATGAGATCTATATCAATCTCGATAATGATTTATAGGTAAATAATTCCAATATTCTAAAATATGTTAAAATTATCAAATATCACTGGCTCCAAATATATCAAATATTCAAAGTGCAATAAAATGCTCAATTTTGCTCGGAATTGTCCAATATTTGAATATGGCTTAGTGGTTATGTATATGTATCCGTTCCTCTAATATTGGCTCATTCTGACAGGTTTAATCTATATGTGCAAAAAGCTGCGCAGTAGTCCATATTGCATGAGTAGCGATCAACCTTAAGGGGTCATGCTCAGAAAACTCTTCATACAATCCAGGCTAGCGCTTGGTGTGCAATAGCAAAACAAGACTTTACCCTGCTGGGATTAGACATAAGAAGATAAATCTATGGTGAATCATCATAATCCAAACCATGTTAGCACATTACAAGTATTCACCATAAAATGGCTGATATTGGCAATTCTTCATTGCATTCGGAATAACAGTAAAATACAGTTGCGTTTTACAGTGTAAACACGTAGAAAGTATGTCTATTTCTTACAGTGCAGGCTAAGAACAGGGGTTGTCCAAACTCTGCAAAATTTCAAGTTCATAGTGATGTTTTCAAATGTCATTCTATGCCAGAATAGCGCGTGGGGCAAGAGTAGAAATACATAGAAAATTGATACTTGTAAGCTGGCCATCATCCGGAAACCTTGTAAATAAAAATATTTTATACTGTAATCTAACAGTAGATTCTACCGCTCGTATATTTAACAGTGTAAAGAAAAAATATAGTAGATTCTAACTATTAGAGAGCAGGAGAGCATAACAAAGAATCTTGAGTTAACAAACCATTGGCATTTGAAGTGACATGGTCCGATTTCTACCAATTTTTAAATTCTGCTTAAATGTTTTTCAGAATTAGAGGTTCAGATGTGGTCCAAGTGTAGCACTTTCCAGGGTATTTCCAATGGGGGAATTATAGCGTGCACTCCAAAATAAGTAAATTGAGCCATAATCTCATGATAAGTTGAATTCTAAGCTGAATCCTAGGGAATAAGATTAAATAAAGAAGGTAGGGCATGAAGTATGGCCATAGGGAACATTCTGGTTCATTTTTAACTAAATTGATTTTTGAGCCCCAATCATCGGACCATGTCACTTAAAACTAAGTTCATTAGGCTAAATGAACAATTCTCTGATTTAAGCTCTGCCTGCCTACAGTCCTGCCAGAGACGACAAGGCCCCCCCGTCCTACGGTGAAGCTGTAGGAGGCTACAGCATGGAGAACATGGAGGTAACGTTTTAAATCATCTAGTTTTAACATACCTGTGGGGTGTTTCACAAGGGGGATATAAAAATAATTGTAGAATAAGTGTTTCTATAGGAGGACTTAATTGTATACAACTAGTAAGACCGGCGTTTGGTTGTATCAATTGTATACTGGTTATAAAAAGTGTTTCACAAAGGTCTACAACCAAGATGTTAAGCCAGGGTCTTTGGCCTTCAATCAAGATACAACTAATGTATAATTGTTTCACAATGCATATTAGCGTGGAGCTCATACCATGCCCACTAATATATTCCTTATAGATTTATTCCCATATTTTGCACATAATGTATGTGTCATAATGCACATACACATTTAAACAATGCTTTAGGTTGAAACTATATCATTAGAATACGAGGGGTGAGTATTTAAGATTAATGCTACATAGTTATTAAGATCGACTTACTTTTATCAAATGTCATTCTTAAGTTGGTATTTCACAAGCCGCATTAGTATCTACAATTGTATCTAAGTATACAACCATAGATACAATTCTCACTGGCCAGACTAAAACACTTCTCGCGTTCTTGAGTACTTACTACTTCATATACCTGCACCCTACAGGGCTTGGCTTTGTCTTATTAGATGACAAAAAGACAAATAACTATAAAGCAACTCTGGAGGTTCACAAATGTTTCTCATTTGAGGTGAAATGACCTCATGGACATAGAACGCACCTACATTTCTGGAATTGTGTTTATGTTCAAGGTGGTACAACAGTTCATGACCAAAATATAATTTACTTGTTAATGTTTCTATTTCTGCACTATGTTACAGCAATGTCATGAAGGGCCTTCACCGTGTCCTGACAGATATTCACACTCTCCAGAACAAGCGGACAAAGTGACCGCAAACAGCCACCCAATCAGGGCAACAAAGATGTAGCACCCAGGTGGCAGCTAACTTAACGTCCCACCACTAGATCTTTCCAGGGTTACAGCAATTTGTTGCATTTACTATATTATAATATAAAAGTGAGAAAAAAACAGGACCTTGTGGTTGAAATAACCAGAGCAGAGCAGTTGCTCATAAGTCACTTTTGGCAAATTATTGAAATGACTATAACATACAAATTTATGATCTGTACATTTGTGTCTAAGCCTAATATGTATATGAATCACATCATATATATCAGTACTTTTAAAGAAACATATAGATATAAAAAATATTTCTGGGAAAACCTCAAAGTCCAATAATCACAAGCAGAAAAAAACACTTTCTTTATATTTCATTAAAAATAAAAAAGATCCCAATATTAAATATTCTTTATATTTGAGATATAGTGTGCAGATAGACTCTCATAGTCTATGTGACTATAAAATGGATCGACGCGCTAAACCTCATGTTGGACTGTGAGTAAGAGGTGCTGCCCCCTAGTGGGTATAGATTGAACCTCTGCCTGCTGGTGAGTGACCGCGGGCAGTGGTGAGGTGGACAGCGTCCGAGCAACATCGGTGAAATTTCTTTTGGGAAGTAAGAAAAGGCAAGATGCCTAGGAGGTTGGTGAAGTGCTCGGATTGTGAGAATACACATCCCCCCAAAGGAAGGGGACAGTGTCCATATGTCACTTATGCAAAGGCAGCTTCGCTCAAGCACGGTGGTACGGTGGAGGAGTGGTCTATGCACCTGGACTTAGATATGATCAAGGCTGACTCAGAGCTGTACATGGGTGGACCGGAGGAAGGTGACAGTACTCAAGAGACCTTGGTGGGTGAGTTGGTGAAGGAGTGCAGGGAGAACCGTAGATTCATGCAAGAACAAATGTCTATGCTAACTGTGATGATGCAGGCTATGGCTGGAGGAGGTCAGTCAGGTGTGAGTGGTCAAGAAGGTGTCATGGCGGCCAGTTTGGCGCCCTTTTTGGGCCAGGTAACAAAGACAAAGACAAAGGGCGCTGGGAAGCCCAGTTCACTCGCAGGCACTCAACTACCACCGGGGTTCCAACTACCACCGGGGTTCCAAGTACCTACAACAACAACAAGACCCACCCAGGGTGCGGGGGCTGGCGATGTGCCTGGTGCAGGAGGAGGTACTGTTCCGCCAGATGAAGTGGACATAGACGAATTGGAGGAGGAGGAGGACGTCAGTGATCCGGCCCAGAGGTCAGTTAATCTACAGCTGCTTCAGAGTATCCTAGCGGGCCGGGTTCATCAACCAACCCAGAAGGTACCGCTAGTGAAAGGACAACGTTTCTTACCATCCGGTATGATTAAGGGAGAGCCGGTACATACGACGCAGTATCCACCACAGGGATACACTACACCTGGAGGAGCCCAACAGACGCAGTTTGTTCTTGTGTCAGACAAGCAGGCCAGAAAACGTGAGTTGGTGACATTTGATCTAGATCCGCATATGCATAGTGACAGTGTTCAGAATCCATGTTTACAAGATGTCATTTCAGCCAATATGAGTCTACTTCTATGCATGATTGAATGTAATGTAGAAGATACATATTATTATGGGAGGCATGTCAAGTACATGACTGACAAGCAGGGAGTCTACAGGGAACATGCCTTGATGAATTATGATCTTAGTATGAGAGAGAGGGGTGAGAGGTGTGGGATCAAATCCTTCTGTTATGGGGATCATGACAAGTTTGTGGAATTTCTCATAGACAATGTGGAGAGCCGGGAGTCCAGGTATGAGGTGTATGGGAATAGAGGTAGGAACCGCAGGGGCGGTAGGAGGGGGGGTAGAGGGGGGAGGGGGGGTTACCAGAATTATGACCAGGGTGGTTATAATCAGGGAGCCAACAGTCAGTGGTATGGCCAAGGGGGTGGGGGTATGGGAGGGGGCGGTAGGGGGGGTAGGGGGAGGGGGGCTGCTAGGTCTAACATTTGTTGGGACTGGAACAACCAGTCGGGATGCAAGTGGGTCAACTGTAGGTTTCACCACGTTTGTGATGACTGTGGTGGTAGTCACCCCGTGTATAGGTGCAAGGGTGAAGGGGGGAAGGCGGGTAAAGAATAGGATAGGGCAGGCCTTGGGGTGGGTAGCAAACTCATTTTAGGGCCTAGTCCCGGGGATTCAAGTCAGGTGGAACAGGGAGAGTGTGCGGGGAGGGATGAAGGCTACACTTCTGGAGGTGAAGTTGTTTCGGTGACCGGGCAATCTGATGGTTTCATTGATGGTGGCCCCCGCCGGGGGTTGGGACACCAAACTGAGTCCAGCGCAGAGGTGGTTGACTCTATGCGGAGTCATTTTTCAGTTTTTTCCGGTGGTCCTGGATCTGATTCACCTTGCCCGGGTGCAATCAATCAGGTTGACGGGGGAGGGGAATGTGTAAGTGGTTCGCAAAGCGCAGAAACGCAATGTTGTTGTTTACCTGTGGGCGCGGCCATCTTGGATCTCGGGGGTGGCGAGACCTCAAACGAGATAGGTGACGTCATAGGAAAAAATGGCGGATTGGCGTGTCGTGGGGAGCGGTATGATGTTTCGGTGCCCGGGTTTACGCATAAATGTGAGTTACATTCCTTATCTGGTTGCTATTACTGTGAGGATTGGGACCTTGATGAGATGGAGGTTCCCTGTTGGGATGTGGCGTTTAGTGTGAGGCGGTCAGGACTGTTTGAAAAGGAGATCCCCAATTATCGCCCCCCCGTGTGGACAATACCGGCTGTGAAGGCAGAAGTGGAGGTGAATGGAGTGATTCGCCACAGGCCGTGTGGAGTCAAGTGTATAGGGTCTCATGAGTTGGGGGGTGTGTCACTCCAGTTGAATCCATGTGCGGTATTCGATGAATGTTATGGTCATCCCGCGGGAATTGACAAGGAGGCAGATTACATATTTGGTGGAGTCAAGGATGGGTTTAGAATCGTAGACTCTGGTTATGATGAGGTCTATTTTAGACCGAACTATGAATCTATATTGAAGGAGGAGGCAAGGAGGAAGATGGATGTAGTGGTAAAAGAGGAGTTGTTGAATGGCAAAGTCAGGTTGGTGGAGAGTAGACCGCAATGTGTGCACGCACTGGGGGCTATATTTAAATCAAATGGGTCTATCAGACCAATTACAGACTGCAGAAGGGGTAAGGCGGGGAAGGGGGAAGACAGCATCAATGATCATATGACAACGACGTGTGAAAAATTCTCTTATGTCAGGATGGATATGGTAACTGAAGATATGACTCCTGGTTGCTGGTTCGGGGTTCTGGACATTAGATCAGCTTATAGATCTGTGGCTGTGCAGGTTGAGGATAGGCAGAAACAGGGGTTTGTATGGAATATGGACGGGGAGGATAGGTACTTTGTTGACTGTGGATTAGCATTTGGTCTCAAATGTGCCCCGTTCATATTCACAAAAATCACGGAATTTGTCCTCAGGTGTTTGCAAAGGAGGGGGATTGAAGGAATATACGGGTACCTAGACGACTTCCTGGTTATGGCAGGAAGTGAGGAGGAGTGCAGGTTCAAACAGAAATGTTTGATTGATGTATTGAGGTCACTGGGGTTCCATATAGCATGGCCCAAGGTGGTGTCACCTACACAGGTGGTTAGATTCTTGGGGCTGGAATTGGACAGCTTGAGGATGGAAATCAGGTTGCCAGCGGACAAAGTACTAAAAACCAAGGAGCTAGTAGAAGAGTTCATTGGTAAAGATTGTTGTAGTAGGAAAGATCTGCAGGTATTGGCTGGCTACCTGGCACATGCCAGTCAGGTGGTCAGGGGGGGCCGGACTTTTAGTAGGAGGGTGATTAACCTGCTTAAGTTCATCTCTGAAGACAGCAAAGTGGTACACATACCGGGATGGATGAAGGAAGACCTTCAGTGGTGGAAACACTTTATTACAGTGTTTAATGGCAAAGCCCAGGTGATACAAGAACGCTATTGTGGTTCCCCCCAGGTGGAGACTGACTCATCCATGACAGGGTTTGGGGCCAGATTGGAGGCAGATTGGGTTGCGGGGGTGTGGGATCCAGGCGGGCATCCGGGATGCAGGGAGTACCTTGATCACCATTGGTCGGAGGCGCCGACAGAATGGGACCCCAAAGATGACATTAACTTACTAGAATTATGGCCGGTGGTAGCAGCAACAGAGAGGTGGGGGGATGGGTGGCGGAATCAAAAAGTAGTTATTTGGACGGATAATACCCAGGTTCAGCAGATGATTAATACAGGAAGGTCCACTAGTATAAAAGCAATGTGGTGGATTAGGGAGTTATTCTGGAGATCATGCTTATTTAACTTCCAAGTAGTGGCTAGGAGAATCACCACTAAAGAGAACAGGGTAGCTGATTACATTTCTAGATTATTTGATTCTAGAAACAAAGGTACCCTTCTTCCCACTATGACGGGTTCATTGTGCTGCTTCCAGGTGACGAGCTAAGGAGGATGCTCGGGGTGTATCAGTCCCGTTGGATGGCAGATTCTACAAAGAAAACCAGATCGTCCCAGTGGAATTTGGATTTGGATTTTTGTGAGGAGTTTGGGTTTCGGGAACCCTTACCAGCTACATTGGACATGATATTGTTGTACATAGTTCACATGGCCAAGCGGCTCAAGTATAAATCAATTCAAAACTACTTGTCATCAGTATGGGTTCTGCATGATGTAAGTGGGCTGAAGCATGTGGAGGCGGATCATTTTGAGATTATGGTGACTATGAGGGGGGTAAAAAGGACATTAGGTGATACCTCAGAGCAGGCTAGGCCGGCAACTCTGAAGGACTTAGTGGTTATTCATTCTCAATTAGATATGGGGCTCATGGAGGATCTGGCCTTCTGGGTGGCAGTGTTGTTAGGATTCAGGGGCCTACTACGTAAATCTAATATGTTGGAAGTGGAATTGGCGGCATGTAGATCAGACGTTAAATGGTGTTCATGGGGAGTGGGTCTAGTTATACGCAGGACCAAGACGATCTGCTTTAAAGAGAGAGAGTTGTTTATACCCTTTGTTCCCATTCCTGGATCTATTTTTTGTGTGTGTTATTACCTTAGGTTATTGTGGGTGTGTGTGGACTATCCTCAGTTAGATTCACAATTAGTGGGTTACATGCAGGCGGGGAGATATGTACGGGGCTCGTATTCATGGTATTCAAAGAAACTGTCAAACCTGTGCATTGTGTGTGGTCTGGAGAAGATGTCGTCACATTCCATGAGACGTGGAGGGGCCAGCTTGCTGGCTGAGAACGGCATTTCACTTGTGGACATTAAGAACTTAGGGGACTGGAGAAGCATGAGTGTCCTATTCTATCTCACAAGGACTCTGGAGTCCAAGATCAAATTGGACCGCAGGATTGTGTGTGGTATATTCCAGAACCCTGACACATTTACATAACAGACTTATCCTTCGGTTTGGCGTGGGTGGCAGGACGTTCAGGAGATGGTCACCTGAATAAAACACGCCCAAACCTAGTCTGCGTCTTGTGGTTTATTATCTAGTATATGTATGTATCATCATTATAAGGACAGAACAGTTTATAACAACTATACACTTGTGCACACTGTAGAAAAATCAAAACCACCTGCAGCAGTATTCATTTTTCCACAAAAGTGGGGTATCTAAAGAAGTAATTATTGTTAAGTAACTTTAAGGGATTGATTTATGTGGGCAAATTTGGTGTTCGTGGTCAAGAGAATGCATCCCCTTTAAGGATTGACAATGCAATCAAAACAATATAAAAGTACAGTTATATGATTGTGTCTATTATGTAATTGTAATAACACATCAACATGAGAAAACATGTAATACTACTTTCGATATTTCTTTTAACGATTTTTTAGTATTTTTTTAGAACAAATTATTTTCATTCACTTAAGGTTAAATTCTGGGTACATGAGAACATATGACAATGAATTTGTATGTGCAGAAAAACATGAGGGTCAGCTGGACGCTGGCTATGTTACCAAAAGGACTCTCCTACATGGGTCAGGCATTTTAGTGAGGGTCAGGCATGGCCATGCTGAAGCTTTATGACAGAGTCTGGCCATGCTGGACTCTGGGGAGAGTCGCTTTCAACCTCTGAGAGTCCAGCATTTTGTGACCCGGGCATAAGGGTCCAGCATGGTCAGACTATCAAGCAATATGGCAATAATTCAGCCTGTTATTGTTATTGGAGCCTGACCCTCACTAAAATGGCCCTTGACCTTTTGATTATAGTCCAGCAGTGCCTGACCCTTATTATACATGAGAGAGTTCTTGGCGACATGGGCTGAGGCTCATGTTTGCCCCAGTGCATTTATGTTAAATAACATAAACTGTATCTGGGCTCGGCAATTCCGCTATGATGCCAAACCCTCCTTTAAGAAAAGCTTGCTTTTTATCTCTACAATAACCAAAAACCGATCATTATAAATCACAAAATCAACATTTAGTCAATTTAGCTTTATCCCTGTATTGACTCCAATGCACTCATCATTTTATTGCTGAAACTAAAAGGAAGAATTTATGGAACAAGGCAGAATGATGTAAAAGTATACAGGGCTTGGTACTCTCTATTATATTCACACATGTGAGTTGGGTCTTGACAGTTCCATCAATTTGTGGGGAAAAAACCCACCAAATTACTCAGTCTATTAAACAATTAAAATGGAAAATGAAAGTGATTTGACTGTGCCCCAAGCCATCTCTGACCTCAAATAATTATAATCCCACTCATAAACTAATGTACACTTTTATGTAGTATACAAGCTTAACGTGGCCTCTAACAGTCCGTATGTATACATACACATTATATGAAAGATGTAGATGGTATGTGAGCAGAAGGGATTTTTATCGCAGCTGGTATTTTCTTAGGATGGATGAACCATCATAAAAATGATGAAACTTTGTGCATTTGGTATCGACTTAAAACTTAAGGTGATGATAATCCAGCAACCCAGAGGTCATGATCTCTTAGCAATGAGAAGCCAATCATATGTTTGATTAGCCTAAAGAGGTAGCAAGTCTCTTGTAAGTCGTTGTGACTGAGTATAATCAAAGAACTACCATTGATTAGCCTGGTTTATATATGCATAATTCTTTTTTAAAATGTAATATTCATTCTGGAGATATCAAGGTGGGCTTCTTTAAGTACCCATATGTATACTCCTGGCTTTGGAGGTATGACAATTAATAGGGCCGAGTTTTGGAGATTAATTCAGGCATACGTCCCGGGGGGTGGGGGCAGAGACCCTACCTGCTAATCCATCTGTCTGTATGAACATACTCTAGTCTTGTAAATACATATTGTATAAAACCTGAAATTACATGGTACCCCATGGATAGATAGCTACCGTAAAACCTCGCGTTTAAGCCTAACTCATGTATATAAGCCGCACCTAGAGTTTGGCCCCATGCTATAAACCGCACCAACGATCTGATTGAGGTGACTTTTAATACTGTACCATAGCAGCAAAAATGAGTGTCTAAACCGCACCCTGACCCTCGGCCGATCCTATAAGCCGCACCATGACTCACCCACTAGCTGCGGCTTATACGTGAGGTTTTAAGGTAGATATTGTTTTATTCATGCTGAGATAATTACACCCAGACCGAGAGTCCGTATTACGTAAGTCTATACATACAGTGAGATACATCAACAGACTAATGGTACTCCTTGTGACATGAATTAACCACCTGATAACCAGACCAGGCTACTTAACTCTATATGGACAGAATGATACCTTGATGCATCATAACCTTGGTCGTCATGATGCATTAATTAATGCAGCCCTGGCAAGTAACTCGCCAGTGCTGCATTCAAGCATCATGCCAACCCTATAGGGTTGAGACACTCTCGAAGGGTCAGCATGATACACCAATGTAGCCCAAGCCAGTTACTCGCTGGGCCTGCATTGCTGCATTATGATGACAAATTCATTTTTTGGCAACATGTATCCTTAAAGGGTTAAGGCATGATAATTACTGATAATTGAGTATAATATCTAGATTAACTTGAGATTGGGTCGGCTGTAATTATCCAGGCAACAGTATGAAGCTGCTTAAAGGTTCCTTTAACATAACTTAAAGAGTGAAATCAGCTTCATTTTGCATTTAGCTTAACTTAGCTTGATTTATCAAATCTGTCATGGTACTATTGGCAATCAAAAACGCTATTGACAGTTCGAACTGTCAATAGTGGAAAATATTTCTGTTATTGACAGTTCACACTGTCAACAGTGGAAATTATTCCTGTTATTGACAGTTCCTCATGCAAACTGTCAATAGTGGAATATTTCTGTCTTATTGACAGTTCCCACTGACATTGGAGTCAAAAAGTGTTTTTTTTAAGCAAAAGTGTTTTTTTCGCAAAAGTGTTTTTTTCACCAAAATCGGTTTTGTCCTCAAAATCGGTTTTGCCCCCAAAATCGGTTTTGCCCCATAATCAGTTTTGCCCCAAAATTGGTTATGCCTCCAAAATCGGTTTTGCCCTCAAAATTAGTTTTGACCTAAAAACGGTTTTGCCCCCAAAATCGATTTTGCCCCAAAAATCGGGATTTTGCCCCAAAAATCGAACTTTCCACCAAAATCGAACTTTCCGCCAAAATCGAACTTTCCACCAAAATCGAACTTTCCACCAAAATCGAACTTTCCACCAAAAATCGAACTTTCCACCAAAATCGAACTTTCCACCAAAATCGAACTTTCCACCAAAATCGAACTTTCCACCAAAATCGAACTTTCAACCAAAATCGAACTTTCCACCAAAATCGAACTTTCAACCAAAATCGAACTTTCCACCAAAATCGAACTTTCCACCAAAAGCGCTCTCAGGGTTATGACAGTAATTATAAGGAACTGTCAATAAGAGAGGAAATTCCCACTATTGACAGTTTGGTGAAGAACTGTCAATAATGGTATAATGTACCACTATTGACAGTTTGAACTGTCAATAAGAGAAAAATATCCCACTATTGACAGTCTGAACTGTCAATAAGAGGAATGTTTTCCACTATTGACAGTTTGAACTGTCAATAGCTAAATCAAGGTGGGCCGGCTATTGACAGTGCAAACTGTCATTAGTGGAATATTTTTCTCTTATTGACAGTTCAAACTGTCAATAGTGGGATATTTTTCACTTATTGACAGTTCAAACTGTCAATACCAGGATATTATTCCCTTTTTGACAGTTCACACTGGCAATAAGAGATTCATTTTCTCTTATTGACAGTTCCTTTTTGGAAGTGTCAATAAGAGAATTTTTTTTTCCTTATTGACAGATTGTATCCTGGTATTGACAGTTCAAACTGTCAATAAGGGAATTTTATTCTGTTATTGACAGTTTGAACTGTCAATAGTCACGGCCATTGGCAATGGCATTTGTTAGACCGAGAAAAGAAACTATGTCAAAAGTTCCAGGTTGTCTGCAAAATGACTCCTCTCTCTAAGGGAGCCCAGACTGCATAAGAGACCCTAGGTGACTCTCTGGCCGGCCTAGGGGAGTCACCTAGGGGAGTAACATAGCTTCCTGACTCACCTAAGGGAGTTAAATATTGACTGGGGCTACGCTAGAGAGGGGAGTCATTCTGGCGACAGCCTTGACTCCTTTAAAAGACTCCGTTTCTGTTCTCTATGTAGATGATAGAACAGCCATCTGGAGACTATTACTCTTACCAATGAGCTGATTTGATTTGAATTCTTTTTCTTTAACTGGAAAAGAAATTATTACATAACCACCTCCATATGAAATCAATATGTAAATGGTTAATTTGTAAGATTAATAAAGATCTGTTTTTTTTGAAAAACTTTATAATGTTTCTTTATTGCCCTTGATGATTTTCTAAAGAAAACAATGTATTCAAAAGGGGTGTTTGGTCCCTTCAATAAACATGTATGCACATACATCAACAATGTCAGATATGCTACACATTCAACTGACTCCATACAGACAATCGGGAGATAACATAGTTCTAACATCAGATCAGGCATCTTATTTATTAATCAAGACACTTATGATTTGTATATCAAGTCAATTCACTATCAAAGTAACCATTAGAGTAATAGGTAAACAGTGGTAGAAATCAAATATGACTAATGACATATGACAATAATTGATCCGACATTAGTGAGATAGGGTAGTCGAGGGACCCTAACCTAGTTAAACATAGAGTTCTGACCAATGATACGAAAATGAAAAGGCATGTTAGGCGGTCAACATTAAAATTAGAATGTATCAATGGTGTCTGGGGTGTCTTAGCAGATGGTAAATCCAATGAAAATAGTTATAATCAGGTGGAGGACTAGACCAGTGATACAGCCTGGCCTGTATTTCCAGGCAGCCTGTTAATTCAGGCTGCCCAGGCTGGTTTAACAGGCCGGGAGTCTTTACAGGCAGGGTATTTGTACAGGTTGTTCACACTCTCCAAGCACATGACCCTGGTACAGCAGGCTGGGGCTCAGGCTTTCACACCTTCTCCAAGCAGAGGCAACTGTTATGCCTGCTCTTATGGTTGTCCCATCAGATAAAATACCAATTTAAACATGTAATTATTCAAAAATGCAGTGGACCAGGCACATACTGCATCCATAAGTTGGAAGGTGATGTACTGATCTATATCCTATATATGAGTTTATTCTTAGCAAATATCACATAAAAATCGCAAATATGATTATATAAAAGCTATAGTGAAAACACAGTCCTGCTAATGAACAGCCCTGTATTCCAGGCTGAGTGACCTGTGAAAACGGGCTGGGTGTGTTATGCAGGCTGTACTGTAAGTCCAGGCAGTCTTCTACCTGATAATGACAAGGTAGAAAATAAAAACAGTTGACCGAAGATAAACACTACATATTTCCTATGTTAATATAACTACCGTAAAACCTTGAGTATAAGCCTAACTCATGTATAAGCCACACCCCTACCTTTGACAGCTGATATCTGCCACAGAGAGGGTCTGTAAACTGTTAATTTGGTATTGTAGTATATTTATAAAACCTCACCCTATATAAACATGTTTAGTATCAAAAGAAAGCTGAGTCTGACTCTCGTACAAGCTGCGGCTTATACGCGAGATTTTACGATAAGGGAATACTTTTCACAAATGCCTTTTCTGTATGAAACCTGCACGTCCCTTTCAAGGGTTAATGTTTTACTGGTTTCAGGTTGTATTTACAGTAACAAAACAGTCTCAGTATTCTGTCCTCAACACACAGGGAGGTAGACCCGTACAGGTTCAAACGTGACATGGGGCCTTTCAGCTCAAACCCCTTCTTTCTTTCAGCAGCTGAGCTAGTTTTCATTTTCAATAGCTGTTTTGTATTTACAGAAACCGTGCCATAAAATAATCCTCCTGCTGTCTTTGTGGTGATGGTGAGACGGTAATGGCGCAGATACGAAATATCATCAGCAGTGGTGAGTTGTGCGTAAGAGTTATTGTGTGCATCATATAACTGGACTGCATCATTGATTTTGCCCAGCACGGGTCTGATGCACACATTGAGAGAGTCTGCCAGGATTCTCGTGATTTCATCTATCAGAAACTCCGCAGCCTGTTGGACCACCCAGTTCTTTGTATCGACAACCCTCTCTTTAAAGCATGTGCACAAATGACCTGAAATCCGGGCAATGTCACACGTTCGTTCTTTGGCTATTTCAGTGAACAGACTTTGGGCCCAAGGCTTTTTGTATTGAATATCCTTTCCACCAAGGTCCAGAATATGCAGAAGTGTTTGGTGTACATCAAAAGGAGTAGTAAGTCTATGGATATTTGTTTTCATATTCTTGGTGAACTGTGGATATTTTTTCTTAAAGGCTTTCGGTAAGACAATGTACATCATAGGTAAGCGAGTTTCAACTCTTCCGACAAAGGACTTGCCAACATCTGAACCACGTGCCCCATGGTCTGAGAAGAAGAAGAAGATTGTGTTTTCCAATGTGCCCTGATGTTTGAGAGTTTTCAGCATCTGTAGGTAGAGATCATCTGAATACCGGATATTAGAGACACGGTCTATATCATTGTTGAACTTGGTGATATCAGTATGTGATAGTGTAGTAAAATGTGACATTATTAGGAAATTCTCTCTCTGAACACGAACACTCCTGGTGAATCTAAGTAGATAATCTCTAAACTTCTCTGCCCGTAATAATCTCCTCTCACAGTCATTTAAGTTATCAAAATCATGATCGAGGGTATTTATTGCCAGGGGATGCCAGTAATGATCAGCTGGTGGATGAATAAACCTCTTGTGATAAGTCAATGTCCATGAACCAGAGTCTTCACCATAAAAAGTCTTGTATCCTGCCTGTGAGTAGTTCTTGAAAATAAACGGCAGGTGATCAGGGCTCATATTGACATTTGGCAGTGCTTCCTCCTTTGTTAAACCTGTCATTAATGACACCTGGTTTGGTAGTGTACTAGTACCGATAATATTATAGCCCTGCAACTCTATCGCCTCCAAATTGTGTAGCAAGTAGCGTCTGGTCTTTCTGAGGAAACGAATAGAAGCAGAGTGAGATATGCTGTCCGTACTTAGCAGAAACACATTCCACTTCTTCTTCCTTCTATTAAGATTAGGTTTTGCAGCTTTAAATGTTACAAATGCATGGGAGTCCTTGTATAGAATCTCCGTCCCTGAGTAACATTGAATTTTGATGAATTCAAATCCAGGTTTAAAGTTCTTCCCTACTTTAATGGATCTGAATCCTGTGCTGCTGTAATTCTGTAAGACGCCTTCGTATTCACACGACATGTTAGCATTGTATCTTTCATGAAGGACTGTCAAATTGAACTTTAGTTCATCTCCCTCGATGTAGGTCAATACTGGTCGTGTCTGACAGTGTGGAAGTGGAGGTGGAGAGACAAGTTTAGATATCTCTTTGTCATACGGGTTAAGGCGTGGGATTCTACAGGTTGGGGTGTCTACAGCATACTGGGAATGCTTCTCCATGTTCCCCATATATTGGATCCTGTCCTCTCCCTTTGCCTCATCTTGAATCCTCTCCCCTCCCTCTGCCTCTTTTGTATTGAAGTAGTCCAGACAGTAAAATTGTAATATGACCACGCTTCCTAATGCTCCAAGGACAATTATTAAGAGATTCCTAAGAATGCTGGATCTGATGACCATCTAGTCATAAAAAAGAAAATGTGTTACTCTTTGGGTCATATCATCATAATTACACACCATACAACATAGCATTCAAATGTCAAGAAATTAGCTTGATATAAGGCCACTCAAAAAAAAATGACGAGGGCGTTTTTTATTTTAACTTTTTTTTAAACTTGAAGCTGAAATACACAGGTAAATTTGGATTTTTCGCGGGGAAATTTGAATTTTTCACGATAAATTTTCACATTTTTGTAATTAAGAGTTTATTGATCATCGACGGTTGTTATAATGCAAGTCATTACCAGCGGACTGCATTGCTGACAGCATAAGCTTTGATTTGAGACCAAATTTTCTAATATTTCTCCAATTTTAAAATTTTTTTCATCAAAAGAAAAAAAAAAAAAAAAGTTTTCCCCATATATTGATTTATATGATGCGCGCGGTGATGAGAAACAACTTTTTTTTAAAGTGGCCTAAACATGAAGTTTTGCAATCCGTATAAAAAGCAGTGGCACAGAAATTAGGGTTCTATTATTCAACACTTAAGGACTATTTGACTTTATATATCAGAACAGTGTCCTCTGCTAGGTACAATCAATGAGAGAGAACCTCAGCAATGGTGTAGAATACCATTGCCTTACAGTAGATATCTTGGGATGTGTCTCATGAGATCGGGCCAATTGAAACAGGTTACATCTTTGACCAGGTGCCAACTTTGATGGCTGACTTAAAATGGTTTATTTAGGGCAGGCAAAGCCATATATGAAGATACAACGACCGCCATTTTCTTTATTTTATCCCTTAAATATCAAACAAGAAATTCATTTTTCTTAAATATATTTTTTTATGGTGGCCGGACAAAGCTGGCACTTGGTCAAAGCTGGCACCTGGTCAAAGGCGACATGTCCTTAACCCTTTAATGTGCTAAGCCCTTCATCATTCTGATAGGTGGATGCAGACCTAGCGAGTAACTCGCCAGTTCTACAATAAGTGCCTTCTTTTCCCAGCTAGAATAAAAGAAATTGAACTGAGTTGAGATAAATTGAGATGAATGACTAAACAAAAACGATTAAAAAAATAGCATGAAATGATGGCTGGTTGCCTTTTACTAGCAACATTAATTTTCTCCCATGATACACTCCCTGCTAGGAGTACATCACTGGCACTGTATTAGTGCATCATGCCATGAAATGAACCTTAAAGCAGCATGAGAACACACAAAAGAGAAGTAGAATCACTGTAACTCCCTGATCACTGAGGTAACTCTCCCCAGGACTTTAACGTGACCCCTTAACATTAGCAGGACTCTAAAATAACTCCATAATGACTCTATAATGACTCTGTTCTAAGACTCCCTAATGATTGGGAGTCACTTTAGAGTTGCGGGGAGAGTTACCTCAGTGATCAGGGCTGGACTCCCATTGAGAGTTACAGTGATTCTACTTCTTCTCTCTGTGTACTCATACTTGGGCTAACCGTTGGTGAGAACCTTACCTTTGTGATGCCTGCTGCGGCTGACTTCATTGTGGTGTAGCTGACATCCCCCGGAGGAGTTTAGCATAGGGTGATGGGTATATTAACACGACATACATACTCACACCACACTCAAAAAATAAACTTGTCTCCAGACGGTCATCAAATAAACGAGTCAAAAACTTGTCTAAGTGACAAGGAAGCGGGTCTTCTAGCTGGAGTTAGAAGACCCACTTGGTATATGTCAGCTCAAAACCCGACATTTGCCAGCTCCAGATTCTATTTGTGGGATGGTAACCTGATATGTTAGACAACTTTGGACTCGTTTATTTTATGACAGTCACTTAGATGAGTCTGGGGACGAGTTTACTTTTTCAGTGCACTCATACCTATACAATTAAGGGATTGGCCATTTTTTAACAAAAGGGTGAGGATCTAAAAAATAGGACCCGTTGAAGTGGGCGACCAGAAAACTGATAAATACCCCTCTTAAGGGAGGGACCAGAAAAATCACACCCCTTTTTAGCGAAAAAAAACTGTGCTAATATAACTCAAAGGGGTTGCCTACGCTTACTTTGAGTGCTGCTGGCAGGAGCGGAAAAAATGTCGAGGAGGACTGAAAAATTCTCCCCTTGTTGTTAAATAATGACCGGTGTCTAAGACATCCAGACAAGTCTGCTTTCGGTTTAGCTCTCTGCGAATGCCCATACCTGGGGTCATGGTCCAAATGCCGTCATAACTAGTTAATAACCATGTAATGACATCAGTTTTTTTTTATTAATTAAGTTATGAACCAAACATACACTGTCAGAAGTTAGTGAGATATACTCTATATTTACTGTATTAACGGGCATATTTCTGGTTTTAAGTATTACATAGTGTTCAGCTACACTCACCTACAGTCGGCCCTTACTTCCTCGAATTTGGGAAATGAAAGACATTTATCTGAGGAAGCAAAGTATCAGGGAAATTAAGTCCAAATATAATGGAACTTATATAAGGAAGGTTCCCAGGCAACTGTTTGAGGAAGAGAGGGATCCGAAGAAATAAATGTTCGAGGTAGTGAGGTTTGAGTGTACTTAAAGCCCACACACAGGAGGTAGAGGGTCAAAGTATCCACTGGGAATGCTAAGTATTACTATTGGGATGCAGCTGAAACAGACTAATAAACCCACTCAAAATTAGAGGATTACTCCTATATAAACATAGCTAGATTTACATTTCAAATAGCTTAGAAATACAAAGGACTGGGGTTCGAACCCTGCATCTTTGGATTGACCTACCGCAACACCACAATGTGGCGTAAGGGAGTGGTCATTTTTTAACAACATGGGGCGGGGGGGGTCAGTGGATTTTCGCGTGAGGGGGTTGAAACCTTTTTGGTCTCCCCCTCAGGCAAGTTGAAATGAGTGCGGCCGACCCCTTTTAGCTATAGTAAGGCGCAGGCTTTTTCGCTAAAAAGGAGTGCAATTATATTGGTCCCCCCCCTTCAAGGGGTTCGATTTCCCCCCCCCCCATCCCCCCCCCCCTGTTGTTATGACCACTCCCTAATCTACAGTAAAACTACTGGAAGCCAAAATTACCTCCTTTTATACAGTGCAGCTACATCACATACTGCTTACAGTGTACATGTATCATAGCCTTGGCCATCACCATTGCTCGGCTATGCCAGTTATTCTAATTGATTTAAATTGTTTAATTTTTTGTGTCATAGTACTGTTATCCCAGAACGTACTGTATTTGGGTTAAACTGTTGCGATTACCCTCTTAGTATAGTGCTGCAGTGCAGGGGACAGTTGTGTCTCTAAGATGTCTCAGTCTCATGAGTTTGAAACAGTTGAAACGTCTTTGACTGGTGTAGTCTTTGACCGGGTGTCGTCTTTGACTGGATATCTAGAAAAGATTTTTTTTTCAATTTTTTAAAATATTATATATGTATATGATGTAATGTACTTGGTGGGACTTCTTATTGCATAATACTTTGGACAGTGCAGCTGGTTAAAATCTTTTCTAGATACCCGGTCAAAGACGACACCCAGTCAAAGACTACACCGGTCAAAGACGACACCCAGTCAAAGACCTTTCAACTGTTACTCATGAGATTGAGCCACAAACGGTGGTCTATACACTCCAGGAGGCTCAGCATGATGCTCTTATGAAATACATGGGAGTTACTCGCCAATGTTGCATTGACACAGTAATTATCCACTCACATCATAGAATGGACAACAGTTTTTATGTTTTAAGATTTGATTTTGAAGATAACATGAAACATAGACTATAGATATAGGACCCACACTGAAAAAGTAAACTTCTCTCCAGACTCGTCTAAATGACTGTCATAAAATAAACAAGACAAAGGTTATCTGACCTATCAGGTTACCATCCCACAAATAGAATCTGGAGCTGGTAAATGTCGGATTTTGGGGTGGCACATGCCAAGTGGGTCTTCTATCTCAAGCAAGAAGACCGCCTCTTGTCACTTTATTTTATGACAGTCACTTGGAAGAGTCTGGAGACAAGTTCACTTTTTCAGTGTAGGTCTCAGAAGCTGGCCTCGACTGTAGTTAGAAAGGGGAGAAAAAAAAAAGGTCAATGGTGGTATACTCCCAATTATTGTAGAACTTAAGATCTATAATACATTGAAAAGTATTCTGTTTTTTCTCCGGGTTCTAGACCAGATAGGACCTGAGATATCATCACTTGAAGCTGTAAACTAAGATGTATAATGTTGATTCCAGAGGGCACAACTGGCATTATAGTCTTAAGGCCCAGGTTAATTAGCCCTTTGTTCCCCAGCAGGCGCGGATGCAGAGGGGGCGGACCAGGCCTACGCCCCCCGCATTTTCCTGTATATTTCAATGTAAAACATTTCAATACCCCTCGTACATTGCCTATTTCACGCCCCCCTTTTAGGCCATGGGCGCGGCCATGTCCAACTCCCTGTGCTTCCTTTGGTTGCCTCTAGATGGGGCCTAAGTCAGGATAGTGATTGTTTCAGTCTGTGTTACCCTGAAGACATGTGAATAGCATTGGCCCTAGTAGCTAGGCCTACTCACTGAGGGTCCAAGTCCTGGGAACCACTTCAGACAGAAGCAATAGTGGGCTGCCCTGTGATGTCACAACCCCCGGTTAGCTGCTCTACCTAGTGGCCAAGGTTGTAGGTCACTGTGTACCATATTAAGACACTAGATGTATCTGGTCCCATGTTGCAGTTTGAAATAGAGGAGTTAATTCTATCTAACCACTGGTTGGCCTTAAATCAATGATTTAACATTTTAGATTAAGAAAAAGAAAATTCCCTGAACATTTGGCCTTTGTATGTGAGTCTAGCATAATTACTGATTTGTTTTATTGGCCTTTATTTAGTGCAGAGGTTATGTTGATAGATATGTTATTTTTCACTGCAAAACAAGCAAAGTGGCAGAAGGTGACACATTCTGGGCTGTGGGAAATAAATGGAACCGACTTTAGGTCAGTTTTATTGTCAGTTTTATTGTATAACCTTGTAGCATGGCAGCTAGGTTTGATACATAGAATCGATATATTGATATGTATAGATACACAAGGCCATATGGCAGTTTGACGGACTTCACCGCCAATTTCTAAATTATTTTTTGACAATTGAATAAGTATGTAATAACGTAGAATAACTGCATTTAAAGAAAGAAGCGTCCGTGGTGGCTGCTGGTCAGCAGTGTCCTGGTGGGAGCACAGGTCTACACTGAGCTGTGGTGGTGATGGTCGGCAGGGGTTCGGTAGTATTAGTGTAAAGGTCTGACACTGTGCTGGTCCGGTCATCTAGGTGACCACGTGACCAAACTCTACATGCAGCTAGTTCCCACAATAAGCACCAGGCCTATACTGGAGCCATCTACTGTCTGCTGTGTACATTAACACGACATACATACTCACACCACACTCAAAAAATAAACTTGTCTCCAGACGGTCATCAAATAAACGAGTCAAAAACTTGTCTAAGTGACAAGGAAGCGGGTCTTCTAGCTGGAGTTAGAAGACCCACTTGGTATATGTCAGCTCAAAACCCGACATTTGCCAGCTCCAGATTCTATTTGTGGGATGGTAACCTGATATGTTAGACAACTTTGGACTCGTTTATTTTATGACAGTCACTTAGATGAGTCTGGGGACGAGTTTACTTTTTCAGTGCACTCATACCTATACAATTAAGGGATTGGCCATTTTTTAACAAAAGGGTGAGGATCTAAAAAATAGGACCCGTTGAAGTGGGCGACCAGAAAACTGATAAATACCCCTCTTAAGGGAGGGACCAGAAAAATCACACCCCTTTTTAGCGAAAAAAAACTGTGCTAATATAACTCAAAGGGGTTGCCTACGCTTACTTTGAGTGCTGCTGGCAGGAGCGGAAAAAATGTCGAGGAGGACTGAAAAATTCTCCCCTTGTTGTTAAATAATGACCGGTGTCTAAGACATCCAGACAAGTCTGCTTTCGGTTTAGCTCTCTGCGAATGCCCATACCTGGGGTCATGGTCCAAATGCCGTCATAACTAGTTAATAACCATGTAATGACATCAGTTTTTTTTTATTAATTAAGTTATGAACCAAACATACACTGTCAGAAGTTAGTGAGATATACTCTATATTTACTGTATTAACGGGCATATTTCTGGTTTTAAGTATTACATAGTGTTCAGCTACACTCACCTACAGTCGGCCCTTACTTCCTCGAATTTGGGAAATGAAAGACATTTATCTGAGGAAGCAAAGTATCAGGGAAATTAAGTCCAAATATAATGGAACTTATATAAGGAAGGTTCCCAGGCAACTGTTTGAGGAAGAGAGGGATCCGAAGAAATAAATGTTCGAGGTAGTGAGGTTTGAGTGTACTTAAAGCCCACACACAGGAGGTAGAGGGTCAAAGTATCCACTGGGAATGCTAAGTATTACTATTGGGATGCAGCTGAAACAGACTAATAAACCCACTCAAAATTAGAGGATTACTCCTATATAAACATAGCTAGATTTACATTTCAAATAGCTTAGAAATACAAAGGACTGGGGTTCGAACCCTGCATCTTTGGATTGACCTACCGCAACACCACAATGTGGCGTAAGGGAGTGGTCATTTTTTAACAACATGGGGCGGGGGGGGTCAGTGGATTTTCGCGTGAGGGGGTTGAAACCTTTTTGGTCTCCCCCTCAGGCAAGTTGAAATGAGTGCGGCCGACCCCTTTTAGCTATAGTAAGGCGCAGGCTTTTTCGCTAAAAAGGAGTGCAATTATATTGGTCCCCCCCCTTCAAGGGGTTCGATTTCCCCCCCCCCCCCATCCCCCCCCCCTGTTGTTATGACCACTCCCTAATCTACAGTAAAACTACTGGAAGCCAAAATTACCTCCTTTTATACAGTGCAGCTACATCACATACTGCTTACAGTGTACATGTATCATAGCCTTGGCCATCACCATTGCTCGGCTATGCCAGTTATTCTAATTGATTTAAATTGTTTAATTTTTTGTGTCATAGTACTGTTATCCCAGAACGTACTGTATTTGGGTTAAACTGTTGCGATTACCCTCTTAGTATAGTGCTGCAGTGCAGGGGACAGTTGTGTCTCTAAGATGTCTCAGTCTCATGAGTTTGAAACAGTTGAAACGTCTTTGACTGGTGTAGTCTTTGACCGGGTGTCGTCTTTGACTGGATATCTAGAAAAGATTTTTTTTTCAATTTTTTAAAATATTATATATGTATATGATGTAATGTACTTGGTGGGACTTCTTATTGCATAATACTTTGGACAGTGCAGCTGGTTAAAATCTTTTCTAGATACCCGGTCAAAGACGACACCCAGTCAAAGACTACACCGGTCAAAGACGACACCCAGTCAAAGACCTTTCAACTGTTACTCATGAGATTGAGCCACAAACGGTGGTCTATACACTCCAGGAGGCTCAGCATGATGCTCTTATGAAATACATGGGAGTTACTCGCCAATGTTGCATTGACACAGTAATTATCCACTCACATCATAGAATGGACAACAGTTTTTATGTTTTAAGATTTGATTTTGAAGATAACATGAAACATAGACTATAGATATAGGACCCACACTGAAAAAGTAAACTTCTCTCCAGACTCGTCTAAATGACTGTCATAAAATAAACAAGACAAAGGTTATCTGACCTATCAGGTTACCATCCCACAAATAGAATCTGGAGCTGGTAAATGTCGGATTTTGGGGTGGCACATGCCAAGTGGGTCTTCTATCTCAAGCAAGAAGACCGCCTCTTGTCACTTTATTTTATGACAGTCACTTGGAAGAGTCTGGAGACAAGTTCACTTTTTCAGTGTAGGTCTCAGAAGCTGGCCTCGACTGTAGTTAGAAAGGGGAGAAAAAAAAAAGGTCAATGGTGGTATACTCCCAATTATTGTAGAACTTAAGATCTATAATACATTGAAAAGTATTCTGTTTTTTCTCCGGGTTCTAGACCAGATAGGACCTGAGATATCATCACTTGAAGCTGTAAACTAAGATGTATAATGTTGATTCCAGAGGGCACAACTGGCATTATAGTCTTAAGGCCCAGGTTAATTAGCCCTTTGTTCCCCAGCAGGCGCGGATGCAGAGGGGGCGGACCAGGCCTACGCCCCCCGCATTTTCCTGTATATTTCAATGTAAAACATTTCAATACCCCTCGTACATTGCCTATTTCACGCCCCCCTTTTAGGCCATGGGCGCGGCCATGTCCAACTCCCTGTGCTTCCTTTGGTTGCCTCTAGATGGGGCCTAAGTCAGGATAGTGATTGTTTCAGTCTGTGTTACCCTGAAGACATGTGAATAGCATTGGCCCTAGTAGCTAGGCCTACTCACTGAGGGTCCAAGTCCTGGGAACCACTTCAGACAGAAGCAATAGTGGGCTGCCCTGTGATGTCACAACCCCCGGTTAGCTGCTCTACCTAGTGGCCAAGGTTGTAGGTCACTGTGTACCATATTAAGACACTAGATGTATCTGGTCCCATGTTGCAGTTTGAAATAGAGGAGTTAATTCTATCTAACCACTGGTTGGCCTTAAATCAATGATTTAACATTTTAGATTAAGAAAAAGAAAATTCCCTGAACATTTGGCCTTTGTATGTGAGTCTAGCATAATTACTGATTTGTTTTATTGGCCTTTATTTAGTGCAGAGGTTATGTTGATAGATATGTTATTTTTCACTGCAAAACAAGCAAAGTGGCAGAAGGTGACACATTCTGGGCTGTGGGAAATAAATGGAACCGACTTTAGGTCAGTTTTATTGTCAGTTTTATTGTATAACCTTGTAGCATGGCAGCTAGGTTTGATACATAGAATCGATATATTGATATGTATAGATACACAAGGCCATATGGCAGTTTGACGGACTTCACCGCCAATTTCTAAATTATTTTTTGACAATTGAATAAGTATGTAATAACGTAGAATAACTGCATTTAAAGAAAGAAGCGTCCGTGGTGGCTGCTGGTCAGCAGTGTCCTGGTGGGAGCACAGGTCTACACTGAGCTGTGGTGGTGATGGTCGGCAGGGGTTCGGTAGTATTAGTGTAAAGGTCTGACACTGTGCTGGTCCGGTCATCTAGGTGACCACGTGACCAAACTCTACATGCAGCTAGTTCCCACAATAAGCACCAGGCCTATACTGGAGCCATCTACTGTCTGCTGTGTACACTAGCTGCATGTAGAGTTTGGTACTACCAAAGCCCTGCCGACCATCTCCACCACAGCTCAGTGTAGGCCTGTGGGTGGGTGGGTGGGTGGGTATGAACCCACCTGGTGAGTCTGGTGAGTGTTATTGGCTGGGGCTGGGTTATAACATGAACACCGGGGTGTGTGCCTGCACATCAAAAAGTAGAAAACATGTTCAATAACTCGGATTTAATGTTTTTATCCAACATTTATCTGGTTTAGATTTAATGGTTTGTCTTGTCACATTAAAGTATAGTGAAAATCAAAACTGTACATAACCGTTTGGCCGTGGTCAGCTGGTGCTGCCACCTGCCGAGTTATATATGTACCTAGAAGACCATGGGGGTCTCAGACAGGGAATTACTCCCCCACTTTACTTTAATATAGCATGACATGCAATAAATGGTATCATAAGGAGGTATTGAAGGAAAAGTCTATCATACGTCACTACAATGAACCTTCATACATAATCTATTAAAGTATAAGGAGACTTTGTTCACGAAAATCTGAAATGCTACTCCCAAATGTTTACAAACCTCCATGACCGGCTAGTTCTGCAGTGAATAAATTCATTTCAGACCGAACTCAGATAGACCCCAAAACAAAGGCCTTTACCTCCAAGAACCATATTATTGCATGTCATATGACTTAGAATTTATATAGGGGCACCTGTGATTTTTAACAGAATTTTAGAAAATCCCCTAACTATTTTGACCACCCAGAACTCATCTGGTATTCTGTGCAGAGTTCGTTTTTTAGTGAGGATGTACCGACTGACCTCGGGGAATTCCCTATTTGAGACCTGGGGTCCCACAAGACGATCTTGGGGCCTTCCAAGATTTTAAGTGTGGTGTTCTTTTAAACTGTAAATCAACAGTAGATTTATCTGTTTATGTACACTAATACCGTGGTTCATAAGTAGAGTGCACTGCTCAGCTACATCAACTTCTAACAGTGCACCTAAGGGAGGCTACCACGATTGATGAAAATCGACATAGTTACATTCAACGGAAAATAAATAATCTCATTAAATGCCGTTTAAAGATGCCATATGAGTTAAAACGCCCCAAAATTAATTTATACGATAACATTGCAATTGGTTTCATTAACAATTTTCTTATGTTTGACATCATTCATGGTATTGATGCTCTCCGTATTGTGATTTAAAGGTAGCAGTAGACTGAATGTGGTGGTTGTGTACACAGGTTGTTGTATTTTGATTGCAGGATAAATCCAATGGTGCTATGATGCATCGCTAACAGGTTTCTACGAGCCGACAGTTATTCATTTGTGACAATATATTGTACTTTTACTATTCTAAATGATGAGTCTTCCAACTTTCCTGCATACAATTATATAAATCATGCAGTCAACCTAAAATGGGAAAATCGCCTAAAATTAGCTGACATAGTAACTTTAAGAATATGTGAGGAATGCAAATGTCAAGATGAGGTTCTGTCACTGTGTTTACCTACACCCATATAAGGGAGTGTTCATTTATTGTTTACAGGGGGGGGTGGTGAGATTTCGCGCGGAGGGGCAAATTTTGTTTACGCCCCCCCCTCGAGAGCGTGTGGAACGTTTTGCGTGCCCCCCCTCGCCGAAGGCGGCGAAAATTTTTCGCCCCCCCCCCCCCCTTTGAACTAGTAACGCGCGGGCTTTTTTGCTAAAAAGGGGCTTACTTTTTTACGCCCCCCCCCTCAAGAGGGGTCAGAATTTTTTAGGCCCCCCCCACAAATCCACCACCCCCCCTGTAACTAATAAATGAACACTCCCTAACTATAAGATGTCAAGGAGGAAAGTCTCTTTTAACAGCAAATAAAAACGCAGCTTTGTCCTCCGCCCCCTCAGGAGAGTTGAACTATTTACAGCGTGAGCCGTGTATTTACTGAGTTTGGAGCAAAAACTAGCAGGATTTGTTACGGTCTCTTAATAATGGATGTGCAATGGAGAATGGTATTTTTGATTATAGTCAAAGATTGAGAGATGTCACACAGAGAAAAGGAAGAGCGCCAGAAGGGACTCCAGGTTGCCTCCAGAACTTTGGGGAGCCCTGGTCGCCTAAGGCAGTTCAGGTGACTCCCTAACTAACTTAACAGAGTCACCTAGAAGAGTCACATAACTCCCTGGCTTACCTCAGGGAGTCATATAAGCACCTGGGCTCCCCTAGAGAGGAAGCCACTCTGGAGGCAACCTGGACTCCCTTTTGACGCTGTTTCTTTTCTCTGTGCACTGTCTCTCTAAACATTTCTGTCCCTCTGTCTCCCATTTACGCTCATCTCCCTGTCTGCCCCTGTCTCTGTCTGTCTGCCAGTGTGTCAGTCTAGCTGGCTCTCTGCCTATCTGTTTCTGCCTCTGTCTCTTTGTTTTTCGCTGACTCTGACTGAACCCGCAGGTAACCGGACCCATCAGATTGTGCCGGGATTGCACCTATGACTCTGTAATCTCGTCCCAAATATTTTTGAAGGAAGACTCTGTTGACAGCCACTATGACCTTGAACTTGGCTTTCTCTGGGTTTAGGCAGTCCCTGTGGTTAGCTTGGAACAGGAACCAAAAATGGAACTAGAAAGTATAATGGTAAACCTACAATAATAAACCCTAGTTTCTGTCCACTGGTTCCACGCTAACCACAGGGACTGTCTTATTTAAAAACCCAGGTAGTGGCTGTCACCAGGGCCTTCCTCGGAAGGATTTGAGGACGAGAGTAATGATTCTGCAACTCTTCTCCCCTCATTACTCCCCTATTGAAAAGAAATAAAATGGTTTCTCATCACCAGGCGCATCATTAAAAAAAGCTTTTGAAGGAATTTCTTCTTTTTTTCTTTTGGAAATGATTGATGAAAAATATGATAAAAATGGACAAATATTGTCATATTTGATATCAAATTAAAGCTAATACTGCCAGTAATGCAGTGGGATAGAAATAACTTACATTTGCCCCACTTTTCAAGACCATGGCAAGAAAATTCTTAACTACTAAAATGTGAATTTTGGTTGTGAAAAACATATTATCCTATACATTTTAGCCCATGAGTAAAAGAAAAATCAGAAAAAAGTCTCTCTCGTCATATTTTTCAGTCCTTGGTGATAAGAAACCACTTTATTTTTTTAAGTGGCCTTATAACAACAAGTACACGTGTGGGCGTCTTCATACAGGTGGACGTCCACATCAGTAGGAGGGGGAGGACACTGACTGCCGTCTTGTACTTTTTAACAGACTGACCCTGTTATTGTGATGGGGGAGGCGCAGCAGTATATAGAGTTAGTTTGGTGGGGGAGTGTACACATAGAAGGGTAGGGGGACCGTGATAACGCTAGCACTAAAGGTAGGCTACCAACAACTTGACTGCTGAGTGCAATGCTGCATTAGAGGTGGTGTGTTTGTAGATTAAGGGGAACTTAAAGGGGCATTCTCACCACTCGCACTTACCACATAGCAGACTAGAACAGTACTAGAATTGTAAGTGGGAAACGCTAGGTAAGAATGCCACTTTAAGTTAAAGGACCCTTCCCAGTGGGCACATAAATTCAGTTCAACATTGAAACAACATTTTAAAAAAACTCGACGACCATTCATCAGTGTTGATTCAAAATTTCTGCCCACCGGGCTCTAGGTTGGGAAGGGTCAGTGAAAATACCACTTCTCACTCTTTGAACAATAAAGCAGAAATTTGCTGTCCCTGTTGACTGTTGATGTTGACTGGTGGGTGACCTGGCCATCAACATTGACTGGTCAACTCATGAATGGGGAGGTTACCCCAGGTGGCCTGGAGACAGGAGGTGTGTCGGGGAGTCGGTGGTGTGTGCCACTCATGGGGAGGTTACCCTGGAGACAGGAGGTGTGTCGGGGAGTCGGTGGTGTGTGCCACTCATGGGGAGGTTACCCTGGAGACAGGAGGTGTGTCGGGGAGTCCGTGGTGTGTGCCACTCATGGGGAGGTTACCCTGGAGACAGGGGGTGTGTCGGGGAGTCGGTGGTGTGTGCCATTCATGGGGAGGTTACCCTGGAGACAGGGGGTGTGTCGGGGAGTCGGTGGTGTGTGCCACTCATGGGGAGGTCACCCTGGAGACAGGGGGTGTGTCGGGGAGTCGGTGGTGTGTGCCACTCATGGGGAGGTTACCCTGCAGACAGGAGGTGTGTCGGGGAGTCGGTGGTGTGTGCCACTCATGGGGAGGTTACCCTGGAGACAGGAGGTGTGTTGGGGAGTCGGTGGTGTGTGCCACTCATGGGGAGGTCACCCTGGAGACAGGAAGTGTGTTGGGGAGTCGGTGGTGTGTGCCACTCATGGGGAGGTTACCCTGGAGACAGGAGGTGTGTCGGGGAGTCGGTGGTGTGTGTCTCTCATGGGGAGGTTACCCTGGAGACAGGAGGTGTAGGGGAGTCGGAGGTGTGTGCCACTCATGGGGAGGTTACCCTGGAGACAGGAGGTGTGTCGGGGAGTCGGTGGTGTGTGTCTCTCATGGGGAGGTTACCCCAGCCTGCAGACAGGAGGTGTGTCGGGGAGTCGGTGGTGTGTGCCACTCATGGGGAGGTTACCCTGGAGACAGGAGGTGTGTCGGGGAGTCGGTGGTGTGTGCCACTCATGGGGAGGTTACCCTGGAGACAGGAGGTGTGTCGGGGAGTCGGTGGTGTTTGCCACTCATGGGGAGGTTACCCTGGAGACAGGAGGTGTGTCGGGGAGTCGGTGGTGTGTGTCTCTCATGGGGAGGTTACCCTGGAGACAGGAGGTGTGTTGGGGAGTCGGTGGTGTGTGCCGCTCATGGGGAGGTTACCCTGGAGACAGGAGGTGTGTAGGGGAGTCGGAGGTGTGTGCCGCTCATGGGGAGGTTACCCTGGAGACAGGAGGTGTGTCGGGGAGTCGGTGGTGTGTGTCTCTCATGGGGAGGTTACCCTGGAGACAGGAGTTGTGTAGGGGAGTCGGAGGTGTGTGCGGCTCATGGGGAGGTTACCCTGGAGACAGGGGGTGTGTCGGGGAGTCAGTGGTGTGTGCCACTCCCCAGTGGGCACAGAACATTGAATTAACATTGATTAATGGTTGTCAATGTTGATTCAATGTTGATTCAACATTGATTCAACATTGAACTGAATTTTGTGCCCTCTGGGTCATGGGGAGGTTACCCCAGCCTGCACACAGGAGGTGTGTCGGGGAGTCGGTGGTGTGTGCCGCTCATGGGGAGGCTACCCTGGCCTGGAGACAGTAGGTGTGTCAGGGAGTCCGTGGTGTGTGCCACTCATGGGGAGGTTACCCTGGAGACAGGAGGTGTGTCGGGGAGTCGGTGGTGTGTGCCACTCATGGGGAGGTTACCCTGGAGACAGGAGGTGTGTCGGGGAGTCTGTGGTGTGTGCCCAGGTTGGGGCCGGGACCATGTTATTAGAACGTACTAAATACATAGTACACCCTTTCCATTGGGTCTGTACCAAGATTATGGTACAGTGCCCAACCTTAGGCTGTACCATAATCTTGGTACACTTGTCGTGCTCACTGGACCATGACCCCTGCTCATGCAGGTAAATGGGCCAATCACAGCCCAGTACTCATGTACCCTACCTGTGGTCACTGGACTGTGAGCATTATCTGTGCATGTAATTAGTGGGGTCACTGGGGTCATAGGTGGGACTAGGGAAACCACTCTACTATTTCATACTTATATTTACATTATATGGCTTATTTACTACATTATCAAACATCACTGAGTGAAAACAAAAACGTCATTTTGTGGGCCTTAATCAATGATTTCATCCTATGGGTTCATTTTTATTAGCAGATTTAACAAAAAATAAGCAAACTGATTTTACTAAACATTTACTGAAGGAAAATATGTAGATAAAGCCAATTTTTAGATAATATTCTGATTTTAGTTATGGAAAAGGGTACATACATAAATTATAGACCTCTGCTTCCTATAGTGGCATCAGAATTTTTCATTTTGGCATGGAAATATGAAAAAAATGACAATAAATGAGTGTACCAAGTTCTTGGTACACCCTGTGTTCTGGGGACTATCATTCAATCCTAGGGCGTACTAAGAAACTGGTCAGTCTCCAACCTGGTGCCACTCATGGGGAGGCTACCCTGGAGACAGAAGGTGTGTCGGGGAGTCGGTGGTGTGTGCCGCTCATGGGGAGGTTACCCCAGCCTGGAGACAGGAGGTGTGTCGGGGAGTCTGCGGTGTGTGCCACTCATGGGGAGGCTACCCTGGAGACAGGAGGTGTGTTGGGGAGTCGGTGGTGTGTACCACTCATGGGGAGGTTACCCTGGAGACAGGAGGTGTGTCGGGGAGTCGGTGGTGTGTACCACTCATGGGGAGGTTACCCTGGAGACAGGAGGTGTGTCGGGGAGTCAGTGGTGTGTGCCACTCATGGGGAGGTTACCCTGGAGACAGGAGGTGTGTTGGGGAGTCGGTGGTGTATGCAACTCATGGTGAGGTTACCCCAGCATGGAAGCAGGAGGTGTGTCGGGGAGTCGGTGGTGTGTGCCACTCATGGGGAGGTTACCCCAGCCTGGAGACAGGAGGTGTGTCGGAGAGTCGGTGGTGTGTTCCGCTCATGGGGAGGTTACCCTGGCCCGGAGACAGGAGGTGTGTCGGGGAGTCGGTGGTGTGTGCCACTCATGGGGAGGTTACCCCAGCCTCGAGACAGGAGGTGTGTCGGGGAGTCGGTGGTGTGTGCCACTCATGGGGAGGTTACCCTGGAGACAGGAGGTGTGTCGGAGAGTCGGAGGTGTGTGCCACTCATGGGGAGGTTACACCGGCCTGGAGACGGGAGGTGTGTCGGGGAGTCGGAGGTGTGTGCCACTCATGGGGAGGTTACCCTGGAGACAGGAGGTGTGTCGGGGAGTCGGTGGTGTGTGCCACTCATGGGGAGGTTACCCTGGAGACAGGAGGTGTGTCGGGGAGTCGGTGGTGTGTGCCACTCATGGGGAGGTTACCCTGGAGACAGGAGGTGTGTCGGGGAGTCGGTGGTGTGTGCCACTCATGGGGAGGTTACCCTGGAGACAGGAGGTGTGTCGGGGAGTCGGAGGTGTGTGCCGCTCATGGGGAGGTTACCCTGGAGACAGGAGGTGTGTCGGGGAGTCGGTGGTGTGTGTCTCTCATGGGGAGGTTACCCTGGAGACAGGAGGTGTGTCGGGGAGTCGGTGGTGTGTGTCTCTCATGGGGAGGTTACCCTGGAGACAGGAGGTGTGTCGGGGAGTCGGTGGTGTGTGTCTCTCATGGGGAGGTTACCCTGGAGACAGGAGGTGTGTCGGGGAGTCGGTGGTGTGTGCCACTCATGGGGAGGCTACCCCAGCCTGGAGACAGGAGGTGTGTCGGGAGTCGGTGGTGTGTGCCACTCATGGGGAGGCTACCCTGGAGACATGAGGTGTGTCGGGGAGTCGGTGGTGTGTGCCACTCATGGGGAGGTTACCCCAGCATGGAGACATGAGGTGTGTCGGGGAGTCGGTGGTGTGTGCCACTCATGGGGAGGCTACCCTGGAGACAGGAGGTGTGTCGGGGAGTCTGTGGTGTGTGCCACTCATGGGGAGGTTACCCTGGAGACAGGAGGTGTGTCGGGGAGTCGGTGGTGTGTGCCACTCATGCGGAGGTTACCTTGGCCTGGAGACAGGATGTTTGTCGGGGGTCGGTGGTGTGTGCCACTCATGGGGAGGTTACCCTGGCCTGGAGACAGGAGGTGTGTCGGGGAGTCGGTGGTGTGTGCCACTCATGGGGAGGTTACCCCAGCCTGGAGACAGGAGGTGTGTTGGGGAGTCTGCGGTGTGTGCCACTCATGGTGAGGTTACCCAAGCCTGGAGACAGGAGGTGTGTCGGGGAGTCTGCGGTGTGTGCCACTCATGGTGAGGTTACCCAAGCCTGGAGACAGGAGGTGTGTCGGGGAGTCTGCGGTGTGTGCCACTCATGGGGAGGTTACCCCAGCATGGAGACAGGAGGTGTGTCGGGGAGTCGGTGGTGTGTGCCACTCATGGTGAGGTTACCCTGGCCTGGAGCCAGGAGGTGTGTCAGGGAGTCATTGGTGTGTGCCACTCATGGGGAGGCTACCCTGGCCTAGAGACAGGAGGTGTGTCGGGGAGTCGGTGGTGTGTGCCACTCATGGGGAGGCTACCCTGGAGACAGGAGGTGTGTCGGGGAGTCGGTGGTGTGTGCCACTCATGGGGAGGTTACCCCAGCCTGCAGACAGGAGGTGTGTCGGGGAGTCTGTGGTGTGTGCCACTCATGGGGAGGTTACCCCAGCCTGGAGACAGGAGGTGTGTCGGGGAGTCTGCGGTGTGTGCCACTCATGGGGAGGTTACCTCAGCCTGCAGACAGGAGGTGTGTCGGGGAGTCTGTGGTGTGTGCCACTCATGGGGAGGTTACCCCAGCCTGCAGACAGGAGGTGTGTCGGGGAGTCTGTGGTGTGTGCCACTCATGGGGAGGTTACCCCAGCCTGGAGACAGGAGGTGTGTCGGGGAGTCTGCGGTGTGTGCCACTCATGGGGAGGTTACCCCAGCCTGCAGACAGGAGGTGTGTCGGGGAGTTGGTGGTGTGTGCCACTCATGGGGAGGTTACCCCAGCATGGAGACAGGAGGTGTGTCGGGGAGTGTGTGGTGTGTGCCACTCATGGGGAGGTTACCCTGCAGACAGGAGGTGTGTCGGGGAGTCGGTGGTATGTGCCACTCATGGGGAGGTTACCTTGGCCTGGAGACATGAGGTGTGTCGGGGGTCGGCGTTGTGTGCCACTCATGGGGAGGTTACCCCAGCCTTTGGACAGGAGGTGTGTTGGGGAGTCCGCTGTGTGTGCCATTCAGGGGGAGGCTACCCTGGAGGTAGGAGGTGTGTCGGGGAGTCGGTGGTGTGTGCCACTCATGGGGAGGTTACCCCAGCATGGAGACATGAGGTGTGTCGGGGAGTCGGTGGTGTGTGCCACTCATATCGAGGTTACCCTGGAGACAGGAGGTGTGTCGGGGAGTCGGTGGTGTGTGCCGCTCATGGGGAGGCTACCCTGGCCTGGAGACAGGAGTTGTGTCGGGGAGTCTGTGGTGTGTGCCACTCATGGGGAGGTTACCCCAGCCTGCAGACAGGAGGTGTGTCGGGGAGTCGGTGGTGTGTGCCACTCATGGGGAGGTTACCCCAGCCTGCAGACAGGAGGTGTGTCGGGGAGTCGGTGGTGTGTGCCACTCATGGGGAGGTTACCCTGGCCTGGAGACAGGAGGTGTGTCGGGGAGTCGGTGGTGTGTGCCACTCATGGGGAGGTTACCCTGGCCTGGAGACAGGAGGTGTGTTGGGGAGTCGGTTGTGTGTGCCACTCATGGTGAGGTTACCCCAGCATGGAGACAGGAGGTGTGTTGGGGAGTCTGTGGTCTGTGCTGTGGAGTTTAATTTGACTTACAGCTTACAGGTGTATGGACCAGTAGGTGCACAGGAAGGAGGAGGACGGAGGAAGTCTCCAGGGCCCACGGTATAATTAGAGATGGATAAAGACGCAATACCTAAAAGGTGTATTCAAAGGGATTGATGATGGCACTGTTTGATCCTTCAACCTGGAGGACCAGAGTTAACCTGAAGGACCACATGTATACAGAGAAGGTACCAGTAGGAGAACACATGTCTCCCAGCTATAAATTACTGTCTCCAGCCACAAAGTTTGGTATAGAAATGCTGTGAGGAGAGTGTGTGTGCAGTATTGGATCGTGTCATAGGAGTGTACACAGAGCATAGAAAAGTAAAACAACTGAGGGGCCATGTCCCCGCGGTATGAATCAAGTTGACACTATGACCAGTGATAACTCTCTGGCTAACTTTATTTAAGGTGGAGGCCAATATCTTCAATGAGTTCTGATGGATCTGGATCGTGTCATTCTGGTGAATGTAGGTGAGTGCATTATGAGGGGGGGGAGGCCACCTCCAGGTCCGGCCTCCAGGGCAGCATGACTTCAGGGTAACAGCATTTACAACTTCAACCGGTCATAAAGTAGGACTCGTAGGCTGTGTCTCACGAACTTGGGCCAATGTTTTTGTCTATGACCGGGTGCCGTCTATAACCGGGTGCCGTCTATGACCGGGTGCCGTCTATGACCGGGTGCCGTCTATGACCAGGTGCCATCTATAACCAGGTGCCGTCTATGATAGGGTGCCGTCTATGATAAAAAGTTGTTTGGAGGAATACATTGCCCGGCCATTAAAGCACTATGCGGCCCTTAAAGGGTTTTAAGATAACCAGAGTCAATGCTGGAAGTAAGTCAGTCAATCCGCCTATTTGCTGCATTATAAGATAAAGGAGTGCCTGTGAGGCATTATGTATAACCCTTTAAGGACTGATGTTGCTAAAATATGACATTTGTTGTCTTGATGCATCAATGCATCCCCTGTGAGTAACTCGCTGGTGCTGCATTGGTGCATCATGCTGACCCTTTGGGGAGTTATCAAACCTCTGATGGTCGGCATGATGCTTGAATGCAGCCCTGGCGAGTTACTCACCAAGGCAGCATTCATGCATCATGCATTAGAGCATCATGCCCTCCTTAAAGGGTTAAGTGATAAAGTACCCCTCATTACTACCTGACTGTCTCTACACGTCACTGGGCCATATGGATGGGGTATGTGTACATACATTCAGAAGGTCCATTAATGTGGAAACCATTGACACTCCTGACGTCCCATGTTGATAGAGCCTATGATAACTTTCTATACACCCGATATGGATGGGTGATTTAGCCCTTTAAGGACGCATGTCTCTTATAGATGACATTTGTCATCATGATGCACCAATGTAGCAATTATGACCTTTTGGGAGCGTCTCAACCCTGTAGGGTCATCATGATGCTTGAATGCAGCACTGGCAAGTTACTCGCCAGGGCTACATTCGTGCATCATGACTACCAAGAGCATGATGCATTAAGATATGTATCATACCGTCCTATACATACGATGCGGATGAGTGGTTTCAGGTAGGATGGTGTTTACATTTGTCTGTATAACTTAAGTAAACGTCAAATACCAAAATACTCTCATCGCCACCAAGAAGTACAGATATACGTTGTGTCAGTTATAAATTATATTAGACTGGCAGTGACCTTATAGGGACAACTCATGGTTTTATGAGAATGTGAATGTGGCAGTACGAATCTGCTTTCATGGTTGAGAGACGGAAACAGCCCACACTCAAAAAGTAAACTTGTCTCCAGACTCTTCCAAGTGACGGTCATAAAATAAATGAGTCAAAAACTCGTCTAAGTGACAAGGAAGCGAGACTTCTAGATGGAGATAGAAGACCCACTTGGCATGTGCTAGCCCAAAACCTGACATTTGCCAGCTCCAGATTCTATATGTGGGATGGTAACCTGATGGGTTAGACAAATTTTGACTTATTTATTTTATGATAGCCACTTCGACGAGTCTGGAGACAAGTTTACTTTTTCAGTGTAATGCATGTAGATAGCATCCAGTGTCTGCTATTAGCTATTTGAAGGGAATATAATGGTATTTTACGAATAATCTGAGCATTTTAAGATATTTAGAATCATTAACATGACCTATTTCTTAATCATTGTGAATGCGGCTGTGAGAGTCTACATCAAAAAAGTAAACTTGTCTTTAGACTTGTCTAATTCACTAAAGTAAACATCAAATACCAAAATAAATGAGTTAAAGGTTGTTTAACCATCCCACAAATAGAATCTGGAGCTGTCAAATGTCGGGGTTTTGGGCGGGCACACCTACAGCTATAGAAAACTCGCTTCTTTGTCATTTAGACCAGTGTGGAAACCGGCTTGTGGGATGGTAACCTGATAGGTTAGGAAGTGGTAATTTTTTAACATCGGGAGGGGGGGGGGTTGGTGGATTTTCCCGCGAGCGGGTCGAGATTTTTCAAGGGGTCCAAATATTTTTGGTCCTCCCCCCAAAATCCACCAACCCCACCCTCTGTTGTTACAAAATGACCAGTCCCCTTAGACAACCTTTAACTTATTATTTTATGACAGTCAGTTAGAAGAGTCTGGAGACAAGTTTACTTTGTCAGTGTACAGCCATGGCCTAGGGATGGAACAGCCCACATGTATTGCCGTATGCTGAACATGCCAAGTGTCTTCTATTAGCAACGCACCATTCAAGTTAAAGGGAAATTAATGATGTCTTGCAGAATAGTTTCATGAGATTTTGATTCATTACTTGACCTAATCACAACTAGCCCAGATTACTGTACCAGATGTCCCTTTATAGTAAGGAGGCCAACGAAGCCAAATGTCAATATTTATATTTAGGTTGGACTGGGATGCTATAGTTAGTTTGAAGGTTGATTTAGACTAATTTGGGTATGCTGATTTCGAATCTGGTGTGTGTAGAGTCATACAGGTGTCGGAACAAGGTCAAATATGAGGTCAAAGGTCAAGGTCACCCAAAAAATAGGTCAATTCAGAAAATCTACTTATATGGTCAGTACTCGGTCAATATAAATAGCACAGGTCTGATATTTGGTGGGATGATAGAACTATATGAGATCAACATCCTAAAAAAAGTAACATGACCTTGGCAAAGGTCAAGGTCATATTTCTCAAGGTCAAACTTTGAAAAATTGGCAAAAATGACATATATACCATCTTTCAATACTTTGTACTTGGGGGAATAGCATCCCAGATGTGATTTTTCATGTTTACATGATGCCGATATAGCTCAGGGTAAGTACTGACTTGAAATTTGTTAGAAATATGCAATATTGCCATGGCAACAGCCAGCAAGGCACCAAGGTCAAATAAAATGATTGCACCAGATCAAGTCAGAAAATCTACTTATAGGGGCAGTACGCAATTAATATAAATAGCAGAGGTCTGATATTTGGTGGGATGATAGAACTATATGAGATCAACATCCTAAAAAAAGTAACATGACCTTGGTCAAGGTCAAGGTCATATTTCTCAAGGTCAAACTTTGAAAAATTGGCAAAAAGGACATATATACCATCTTTCAATACTTCGTACTTGGGGGAATAGCATCTCAGATATGATTTTTCATGTTAACATGATGCTGACATAGCTCAGGGTAAGAACTGACTTGAAATTTGTGAGAAATATGTAATATTGCCATGGCAACTGCCAGCAAGGCACCAAGGTCGAATAAAATGATTGCACCAGATCAAGTCAGAAAATCTGCTTATAGGGGCAGTACTGGGTTATTATAAATAGCACAGGTCTGATATTTGATGGGATGATAGAACTATATGAGATCAACATCCTTAAAAAAGTAACATGACCTTGGCCAAGGTCAAGGTCATATTTCTCAAGGTCAAACTTTGAAAATTTGGCAAAAAGGACATATATACCATCTTTTAATACTTTGTCCTTGTACACCCAAGATTAAAGCTGGTTCCCTCTTCTCAAAGATACCCCTTTGCACCAAGTTTTCCTGTAGACAGTAACTGGTGATAGGGACAGAATTCAATCACCTTGTTTACATGGTTTAACCTGATAATAATCATGGTATATCATGCAATCATATCATGATATTTATTATGATTCTTTTCTACATGGGCTGTTAATGCAGGCCGTCCTGTTCTGCTATACTAGTCCTCCACCTGTATATTCACGGGGGGAGAGGGGGGCGGCGAGACAGGTATTCTTCCCTCAGGGAACCCCCCCCCCCACCCCCGGAATCATCCCCCCATGGCCTACCCCCCCAGATAACATTGGTCCCTGGGGCCCATTTGTGTTTTATTTGGGCCTGCTGGGTTTGCCAATATCTGGGTTTTCCTCATTTTTGTCCAGGGCTACCAGTAAGATTCCAGATGGGCCAAGCCCGCCAACAATATTTTCCTAAAATATGTTATATATACTTTGAAACATACTCATCTTTGATCGTTCTTAGAAATTATAAGTTAAAGTACCACTTTCATGGCTTTGAACCAAAGTGGGTTTTGCCTGGGCTGGATCTAGTTAATGTGGGCTAGACTTCCTTGGGATGTCTATGGGAGTAAACATGGGCTGCTTGGTGGGCTCCAGCTAAGCTCAGCGCACAGAGCAAAGTGGGCCAAAGGATCAGCGGGCATTATATATATGGGCTTTGAATGTACTGTAAGGTGGGTCCCAATTGGGTTAGCCCGCCATCTAGCTTTTCTAGGCCATCAACTTAACTTTCCTGGCTACTTTTCAAATCGCATTTCCCTCTTGGATGGGATTCATCTGGGCTGGACCTGGGTCAAGTGGGCAAGTCATGTTCTTGAACAAACCGCTAGATGTCCTCATTGAAAGTGATATCACATTAATGTTCAACAGAGCTTTTTATAATTGGACTACAAAAGTTTATGGTTTCTCAATAATTCCAGAAAGGTTTGGAATATAACAGATTTAATAATAGATTCCTGGAATGCCATGCTTTATAACCCCATTCTGAACATGAACATGGAAATAAGCAGCACCCTGATACAAACACCTGTTCCCTGAATGTAATAACAACATGTAATCTTGCCACTGACTGAGCTCTCACACACAGGCTGCCTGCCTGCTGGCTGCATCACACATGTTAAGAAATGTCCAGCCCAAAAGAAAGTCAGCTAAAGGATTTTTAAATAGTTTTATTGACCACATTTCACATTGAATAATACGATCCTCCAATGGAGTCATGGCGGAAACAGGGACGGACAGTAAGTATTAGTTACACGAGGTGCCTGGAGTGAATGCGGTCACATTCTGGAATCTCACGCACATTTTAATGGGTATAGACCCCTAAAATCGACATGGCGACATGGCCATTTCTTAAAATCGACATGGCGACATGGCCATTTCTTAAAATCGACATGGCGACATGGCCATTTCTTAAAATCGACAAGGGACATGGCCAGTTAAGTGACATGTGACATGGTCATTTCTTAAAATCGACATGCGCCATGGGGCTTAGTGACATGAATAAAAATTTCTCATTTAATGTAAAATATGCTACCCAAATCTTTCTTCAAACTTCGTCCTTGTGGGTAGCCAAATTCCAATATTTTCAGGGGCCTGCGGCCCCATTGTGACAATTATGGTGCCCCTGCATTTTCCCCTTAGTGACACTAGTGACATGGTTTTTTCCTTAGTGACATGTGACATGGCCATTTCTTAATAGCGACATTGGCCCATGGGGACCCCCCCCCATCTACCCCCCCCCCCCATTTTATGCAGAGAATGACTTGATACTGAAGTGAAGGGGTTGATACACTCCCAATGTCTCAGCATGATGCACTAATAAAGTGCTGGCGAGTTACTCGCCACAACTGCATCAGATAGAAACTTTACAAAAATCTGCAAACGTCTGCACATTTTTAAAGATTGGATTCATTCACATTATTTGCTTAATAATTCCAGAGTTAACAGATATACCCAGTCAGCATTTGGGAGCAAAAACCAGCCCACAGCAAACAGTGTGCACCGTAAAACCCTGCGTAAAAACCTGCGTGTAAGCCTAACTCACCAATAAAATTTTGCGTACATAAACCCTTTGCTTTAATGCGTACAAGAACTTAAGGAGGGGTGGGGGGTCAATTTCTGGAGAAGATTTGCGTAAATACTTTATGGAAGGCCCCTAAGCCGCACCCCTACTTTAGGGCGATCCTATAAGCCCCACTGGCGATCTGTTTATGGTGACTTTAGTACTGTATCATGATAGCAAAAACTCGCATATAAGCCGCACCCTGACTCTGCATGGCCGATCCTATAAGCCTCACACACAGAAAAGAAGTAGAATCACTGTGACTCCCGACTTGATCACTGAGGTAACTCTCCCCAGGGCTTTAACGTGACTCCTCGACATTTAATAGCAGGACTATAACTCTATAATGAGTCCTATTCCAATACTCCCTAATGGAAGTCACTTTAGAGTTGTGGGGAGAGTTAGCTCAGTGATCGGGGTTTCACTCCCATTTGAGAGTTCCAGTGATTCTACTTCTTCTCTCTGTGCACCTGCGATCTGACTGGCGTACTAGCTGCGGCCTATACAGGAGGTTTTATGGTACATTAAAGACGACCTTAAACCATGGCTGTGACTAGACCTACATAGCGGCCCCTCCTACTGTACAGCAGAACACGGTCAATCCCTGAGACACAAAATAAACATCTACATTTAATGCAACTTTAATGATTGCCTTGACCTGGCCGTGAATACATGACTAGTGGTTGTGAGAACTGGCCTCGCCGTCTGAATGAGCTATAGCCATCTGCTGCAAAGAAGGGAAATACATTTGATGATTTAAAACTTATATTATCTCGAATATAGTTTAATAATCCATTTTGATACATTTGCACAGTATCTGAGACATACCTTTAAGGGGAGAGTGACAGGGGAGGCAAAGCGGCAGTGCCCGATCGGAATCAACTTCAATTCAATAGTGGATTATACTGAACAAATACAATCTTAGAACTGATGCAATTATCATCATTCCTCTAAGAATAATTTTTTTCTTTTTGTCACCTTCCTTTAGCTTTTAACAAAGACATTTGCCCCCCTTTTACCACAATACCTGCTACGTACATGCAGTTCTGTATAAAACATTACCTAGGATGATCATGTGATTCAAAAAATATCATAAACATAGAAGATGTAGGCATGTTTATATACCCGTCAACCTACATAGATCGATTCCCAAGGGTTGATAAAATAAAATAAAATAAAATTACAGAATAAATGTAATATCAACCTTTTGTAGGAAATGCCCATGTTTTGTCGGGAACCTTCCTTTCATGTGTCTGTGAGTCAGCAGGGTGGGATATCCAGGGTACCAGGGGGGGGGGGGGGGGCATTCTGTCCCGGGAGAGGACATGGCACCACCCATCGTATTAATCCCCTCTCTGTACAGATACAGCCATCTGTGTCCACCACACTGTATGTTAGTTCATGTAGTTGGCTTTAAGTCTACACCAAGACTGTGTTAAGAGACTGAAGGCCTCGGCTGTAAATCTAAACCCCACAGAGACGCTGTCTCATCTCTTCCCAGTTGTAAGATTGGGTAGAATCAGGCCCTTGAAGAGGCGAGGGTCCCCATGTTGCACGTCGTTTTTAAGAAAAGCACATGTCACATATAAATAAGGAAAAGAATCACACAGATGTATATAGAGGGGTTGGGAGCATGTTGCCCAAGACAATTTTGAAAGTCTAGACCTGCAACGGTGCAATCTCGTGTATTTAGAGTATGCTGCTGCACCCCCCAACGATCAATATCACTAAGCCTCATGTCCCATGTCGGTTTTGAAAATACGGAATCTCGTCATGTCGAATTTAAAGGGGCATTCTCACCGAGCGTTTCCCACTCACAATTCTGGTACTGTTCTAGACTGCTATGTGGTAAGTGCGAGTGGTGAGAATGCCCCTTTAAGAAATGGCCATGTCACCATATCGAATTTAGGGGTCTAGGGCCCATAACAGGGAGAGGAAGAGAAGCTTATTTGGGGGGATGGGGAGGGGGGGTGTCAGGTAGACAGACAGCACGTGTGTAAACACCAACAACAGGTAGCAGCAAGTCAATACAACCCCCCCCCCCCCCACCACTCCCCTACCACACCCCCCCCCCACCACCACCCTCACCCTCACCTCACAGAGAATCTTTAAGCTTCAGAACTTAGTCAATAGCAACGAACCAGTTTTGTTTAGCTCTCTATATGACCAAATATGGTTAGATAATATCAGGTATGGTCAGTTGTGACCCGCCCACCTTGTAAGATTGTAAGATTAGTAAGATTCGTATGGTTTTTTATTCAAACAGAGTCACGGTTTTCACTCCGATTTTCAAAAGTTGAAAAGAAACAAGTATGTGCATTACAGTGATTTCATGCCATTGAATTACAAAAATATTGTTGTGTTTGAAAGAATCACACATGTCCATGATAGCTTATTTTCCAATCCTATGATTATAGGGCTTAGTATTTTAGTGTAAGGCCTTAGTTTTGCCTTAGTCATTTTGGAATACATATCAGCTCAATACCCCTATGACTAACTAGGATAGCCATCACAGACTAAGGGCCTGGCTAAGCCTTTAGATTATCTGTGTAGCTCCTCACCTCCTGAGGCCCAGTGCTCAGTCAGCAGGAGGGAGTCAGTGGGACTAGGAGTGATGTACCATAACGTCCCAGGACATGGAGGTGGAGAGAAGGGCTTTAGCAATTGAAAAGGTATGTTTATGGGTATGTTGGTGTTTATTCTTGTAATTATAGCATGGTAATTCTGACCTCACATTTCCCGCCAGTGTAATACTGACGTGCATGTTTATTATTGGATTGACACAGTCTTAGAGAACAAGCATCATTGTTAGAGTTTATATTAGAATGCAGTTCCCTATAAGGCTTGTTGTCTTTACAATGTATATTATATCAATATCTATAAGGTGAAAAGTATTGATTATATTCCTCCTGTCAGGTTCCAAGTACATGTAAATATATATATACATATATATATATATATATATTTATATATATATATATATATATATATATATATATATATATATATATATATATATATACTAAGAAACTAGACATACTGATGCCAAAGAATATTGATTTCTATTAGCAGAGGATCCCGCCTAGCATTAAGTAGCATTATGTTAGCTACACACTTAGAAAACATCTGGACTGGTAACAAGGGTTTACAGGTGCTATATCAACATCCACAGCGCACCATTAGCCTATAGACCAATGCTCCAAGAAAGAGCGATTATTTCAAAATAAACTACTGTATGTTAATGTTGTTTTAGCAGAATCCGCATGACATGGTCTGCAATGGCTACACCCTCAGAAAAGTGAGAGTCATTGTCGCTAAAACTACCCTCACCTGAGGGTTAGGCACTACTCTCACTTTTCTGTGTCTGTATGTTTAAGAACATCGCATATCAGGAGATTCACAAGCCAATTAACATTCAAATAGTGTATATTAGATTACAGGGTTTTGAGGTAATATTTATGTGTTTGTCAGAAATGTTCAAAAAAGAAATCTATCAACAGTTCCTTTGAGAAGTCACCCTTTCATGCTGGATATGTCTATAGCACCATTGCAGAAGACGCAGGTGGAACATTACAGGCCAATTGACAAAGGTCAAAGCTGTAAACCTGACCGGTCATGTTTGTCTGTCACTGTAACGGTCCCCATCATAAAGATGCTTTAGAGGAGTCCAGGATGCTCCAGAATGACTCCCCTCTTTATAGGTAGGGGACAGGACTACGTTTTTGGGACGTACCACTTTTGTGGTACAGTCCTGTCAAGTACACCATACCAGTATTGTGGTACTGTGCATGGTACTGGGGAGTACCATTTAACTGGTACATTTGGTGTGATCATTAGACCATGACCATGAGTCCATTGCAAGGCCTGCAGTTCCCTCAGTACCTTATCAGTTATGACAGAACAATGGCTTTATCTAGAGAATCCCACGTTTTCTCATGAATTATTCTATTTATGACCTTACCATTCCATAAAGAGATAAAAACAAAAAACGTAGAGTGATGGATCAGTGTCTAGGCTACTACGCTATATCTTTAATTCCATCAGCAAATCTAACAGGAAATTCGGAAATTGATTCTGCTGACTCTCTGTGAAGGTATTTCATGAATGGGCTGTGTTCAATGTATGACAACTGAATGAGTATAAATGATTGTAGTTTGTAAATTGGCTAGTGTATAGATTGAAAAGTTCTCTTTCCAATGGTACCAAACATGATATATGGTACATTGCAATTTCAGGAGAAATGTTATGTAAATGCTTACATATATACTGATGCTGGTGGGCAGGCCATTATACTAGTACACCCTAAATAGTGAGTACAAGTACAGCTCATTGAGGGCGTACTAGAATAGTGGTTATGTCCCCAACCTGCTTTAGGGGAGTCCAGGTTGCCTCCCCGTTTAAAGGTGTCCAGACTACCTAAAGGAGCATAGGTGACTCCCTGCCCCAACTAATATAAGGGAGTCACCTAGGGGAGTCACATAGCTCCCTGGCTCATCTAAGGGAGTCCCATAAGGACCTGGGCTCCCCTAGAGATGGGAGTGGTTCTAGAGGCAACCCGGACTCCCTTACGGCGCTGTTTTTTTTTCTCTGTGTGTATATGGACCTGCATTGAGACCCTGGTCCTGGATAGAGGTGTTCACTGCTGATGACTCTGCATGTTCATGCCCAGTTCACCACCTGGGTTGATCATTGTGATGACCTAAGGTGATTATTTTGAAGCATCATTTTGCCACTAGGAGGCGATCTACTGATTAACATAGGCACAAGTATGAGGAGTGGCTGTTATACCCACATATAACCTTATTTTTAGATAATATACTAGTCCACAAAAAATTGTCTATGCGATAATATGTGACCACCTAGTGTGCACCAGGGTGCTCTCCCAGTTCACCATCACTATGAACAGTGAGGGTGAACACTTTAGATCCCCATAGGGTTTTCAGTGTAACATGTTGTGGACCATGTTGACTCGGGTGGGCTCTCCCAAAACACTTTAGACACTGTGTGCCCATGACATGTCTATACGATGGAGGATCCCCTTCAGTAACCCTTTAAACCTCAACCCACCCCACAGGCGTCCACTGAGCCGTGTTCTGGTGGAGATGGTCTGCAGTGGGTTGGTAGTATTAGTGTAAAGGCCTGACACTGTGGTGGTCTGGTCATCTAGGTGACCACGTGACCAAATACTACATACAGGTAGTTCCCACAAGAAGCACCAGGCCTATAGCTGGGGCCATCTGCTGTCTGCTGTGTACACTACCTGTATGTAGTATTTGGTCACGTGGTCACCTAGATGACCAGACCACCACAGTGTCAGGCCTTTTACACTAATACTACCAACCCACTGCAGACCATCTCCACCAGAACACGGCTCAGTGGACGCCTGTGACCCGCCCTATATATAGGGTTGGGTACCTGTCCTGGCTCCACTCTCACTGTTACTGGAGGGCTACCAACGTGTGAGCCTATAAACGGAAGGTCATTGAAGGTATGGGACCACTGCAGAGATATGGCAGCATTCTTAATGCAGATAGGATCTATGAGGACCCTTTAAGCAGTTATGTTCAGGTATGGTCGTGGCACTTAGATGAAGACAGTTGTCATCAATCAATCAAGATGGTCCACAATTCCAAATACCTCACATGGAGAGTAGGGTAGACTGACCTAAAGGTAACCACGTACCATGAGATGTCCACCTTAATTTTGTAGTCATTTATGTATGGTATTGTCTTTATTTGTCCTTTGCTGGAAAGAGTTACACTTAAAGTGTACTATGATACACAAAAACAAGAATACCATACATAAATAACTACAAAATTAAGGTGGATATCTCATAGTATGTGGTTACCTTTAGGTCGGTCTTCCCTAATATGCAGCACACCCCAGCGGGCACAAAGTGCAGTCCGACGTTGAATCAACATTGTATCAACATTGAATCAACATTGACAACCATAAATCAATGTTGATTCAATGTTCTGTGCCCACTGGGACTACACATGAACATCCACTAGGCCTAATAAAGATGTGTTTCAGGCTACCCGACCCTACCTTGGGCCGACCCCGGAGCTTTTTCTGCAGTTTTGAAAAAAAAGAAGATTGCTTCTGGCTATTTTGGGACTATGTTATAGTTGATTCAACTGTCCGCGTGTTAGGCCTTGGTTCTCAAGTTGCTGCAGCACTTGGGGAGTTGATTTTTAGATACTTTTGGGTAATGGGTAAAAAAAAGAAAAATATGACTTATCTGCCCTAGATGTCTGGACTATGTAACCTGAAACTCAACTTTCTAGCCCTAGCTATCTTACTACTGCCATAGTTGACGCTTTAATATATTAATTCTAGGATTTTAGAATACCTACCAGCTCCACCACCCGAGAAAGCACAGAGAGAAGAAGTAGAATCACTGTAACTCCCACATGTGAGTCCAGTCCCGATCACTGAGGCAACTCACCCCACAACTCCAAAGTGACTCCCAATCATTAGGGAGTATTAAAACAGAGTCATTATAGAGTCATTATAGAGTTATTTTAGAGTCCTGTTAATGTTAAGGAGTCACGTTAGAGTCCTGGGGAGAGTTACCTCAGTGATCAAGTCGGGAGTCACAGTGATTCTACTTCTTTTCTGTGTGAGGAGTAAAATGGTGTATTTCATACTGTTTCATGTAACTCGATCCTACCTTAACAAACCATAACACATCCCGGTCACCTACAGATGCGTCATTTTAACATGCTATAAATCCATATTTTACCAACTTGGCTGGCCCAGCTTTACTGACGATGTTATCTTTTGTTGACTCTTGGTCAGACGTTAATACTCCATGCAAACAAAGCACTCACATCTACTGTACGCCAATACTCAAGTTAACCCTTGAAAGACGCATTGTAATTTAATGTGAGCCATACCCTAACCGTCATGATGCATTGATGCTGCACTGGTGAGTCTACCCTAAGAGTCCACTCACCATTGCTGCATCCATGCATCATGCTAATCCTCTGGGAGGGTATCAACCCCACAGGGTAGTAGTATACATGCAGTTCTGGCGTGTGCACATACACGAAGCAGTGGAATAGTTCATTAACCCGTTAAGTACAGCAAAAAAGTCGTTAAAAGATGACATTTGTCATCATGATGCCCCAATGCAGCCCCGGGGAGTAACTCACTTGTGCCACATTGGTACATCATGCCGACCCTACGGGAGTGTCTATACCCCCTAGGGTCGGCATGATACATGAATGCAGCACTGGCGAGTTAGTCACCAGGGCTGCATTCATGCATCATGTCGACAACAGGCATAATGCATTAAGGCACCATGCTTCCCTGAAAGGGTTAAGGTGAAAACATATGCAGCCCTCACATAGCAAAAGGCCTCATGTAGTACTCCACAGAAAAGTGCACTGATATTCTTAGGCTCCCTATACGACCAATCTCTCAGTCACTAGTTCCTAACCTAGTTAGTCATTTTTTGGCTCCCTATACGACCAACCTAGATTAGTTATTATTGTCAGGTTGGTCAGTACTGACCAACCCACCTTAGTCTTTTTATTTCCAGGGGGAGCCACTGAGTGGTCATCACAGGTGGCCCCAACTAGTGGTATACAAATACAACACACCAATGATGAACCTAGGTTAGCCACGACTGACTGACCTCTTGGTCATTTTTGAATATAACTTTGCCATTGTGACTAACACTCATATGACCAACCTTTTAACCTATGGATTTTCAGTGTGCCCAAGGCAGGGATGATATAGACTTTTATTCTTTAAGGGGGCATGATGCATGAATGCATCATGCCCTTGGTCATCATCACACATGAATGCAGCCCTGGTGAGTAACTCGCCAGTGCTTCATTCGAGCATCATGCCAACCCTACAGGATTGACACACTCCCGAAGGGTCGGCATGAAGCACCAATGTATGACGGTGAGTGACTTGCCGGGGCTGCATTGGTGCATCAGGACGACAAAGGACATCGTTTAACTACATTCGTGCTTAAATACGGTGGCCGTCACGGCTCACCCCAAAAAATATATCATTATTTTACATGAATTTTTTTTTCACTTTTCTGAGCCGTTCAAGCAATTTCTCAAAATAGTGATTTTATTTTTTTTGCTGTCAACCCCCCAAAAAACAACAAAATTATTGCTGTCAACTGTCAACATTGGCCGAGGAGGCTCACCAAAAAAAAAGGTAGCTGTCAACCCTTTGTATCACTCTCCAAGCACATTCTGCTATCAGCACTTGAGACAGGCGTTCTGATTGGTCCTTGGCATTGGGTACTTGAAGTAGGGCAAAGAAGTACTTGCAGTAGCCTAGGTATTTCTCTGCTGGGTCAACTCGCTCCATAGGCCTATAAGGGAATGAAGATTGATTTGTAAGGACTCCTATAAAGTACTCCTATTAACGGCAGTTGTGATAGGGCGCTGCCTCTGTGGAGCAGTCCATAGCGCGCTCGTCTGCCGTGCGAAAGGTCCTGGGTTAGAATCTCAGACAGGTCCTCTTTTTCAGTTTTATAGTCGGGGTGCGAGTTATAGGGAGAATTGAAAAAAGGGGCATTTTCAGAGGCCACAAAGTCTGTGTTTTTATCCTAAAATAGGGGTATTTTACAGCAAAAGTCGGTGGTAAGCTGCCAGGTTTAAGCAACGACCAGGAGGATAGGACGGCCTGGTCTGAAAAGTCCGCCCTCATTCCCGGTGACCAAGTGACCTACTTAACGTAACATGAGTAATTGGACCACCATACCACAGAAAAAGGAAGGTACACCCAGAACCGCAACCTCTATGTTAAGCGGCGCCTGTTGATTTTAGGGGCCACCTATTGATTACAAAGGACTAGGCCTACGTACATTTTTGCCCAAAATGGTCCCCTCCCCCGCCCCACTGATAAAAGGGCTGTCATAAAATGTACACTTGGGGTTGATATGGGCCTATGCGTATGGTAGCCTATGTAGGGAGAGGAACTATTTTTTTTGTATGTCTATTGGGGGGTGGGCTTGCAGGATTTTCTAAGTACAGAAACTTTTTCTGACCCTCCCCACCTAGACCCCCCCCTCCCCCATGGTAGGCCTATTGATTCCCCCCCCCCCTCCCCCCCAGGGAAAAAAATAAGACTCCATGACTGGCATAATCGGAGGTGGGGTAAAAATACTTCCACCGGTGTAGGGGAGACCGGGCCTTAAGGGAAGATGGCATATAGGCCTAGCTCAGAGGTAAACCCCTGAATTGAAACATTTATTTTTTCATTACAAAAATGGCATAGTGGGATAGCATAACATATTCTGACCTACGAAGGCCATGGGCTAAAAGATGGGGGTGGACCCCAAAAATCGACAGGGTGACATGGCCTTTTCTTAAAATCGACAGACGACATGGGACTTAGTGACAAATGACAGGAGAAATTAAATATATTGACAAGGGACATGGCCTTTTCTTAAAATCGACAAGCTTCCGAATGCTAGGTCTATAGGCCTAATCATATGATAGATGTTGGGCTACCTATACCGTATTCGACGTAATAAGCGCCCTCCCCATTTTGGGGCATTTTAGACCAGAACAAAGCTTAAAATTTCACGAGTTTGGTGACAATTAGCCTTAACTAATGTGACGTACTAAAAACGCCATGAAAATATTTTTCTAAGCGCCCAGCACAAAACCACAATGCTGTGGCTGGGAATGTGGTGCCTCTGGGTAAGAATCGACACGGGCGACACAGCCCTTGAAAATTGACTTGTCAAGTGCAGGCCCTATTCTGCAGGTTTTTCTATAAAAATATTCAGGATTTTATCTAGGCTACTGATTTAGGGAGTGTTCATTTATTAGATAGGGTAAAATGGGGCAATATCGCGCACAGGGTTATAGGCCTATCACGCTTTTTAAAAATATATGACGTCACAGAGAAGGGAATGATAACAGAGAAAATATAAAAAATGTCCACATACCATCTTTAACCATAGAATACGATCAAATTAAGAAAATATATTTTATTTCAATTTTTCTGCCTTCTATGGGGTACTAAAGTGATAGGTGCACCCCTGTGTTAACTCACTTTCCCTAACTTTAAATAATTAGGGGATTTTTTTATGAAAACGAAAATCATGAGCAAGCTTCAGATAGCATTTAGGGGCCTACAGAAGCAAGAGTTGGATATGGGCGAACAACAACCATCTACCATGGGTGCATATCCTTTCAAGATTAAGCTTGTTGGAAAATAAGCTGTTTCTCAAAATACTTTTTGTGGAATGCATGTGATAAAGTATTATGCGTGATATAACACTGATATGTGCGTGATATAGGCCTAACACTGTTGTGTGTGATATAACCCAGGGGGTGATGGGTTATGGGGGGGGTGTGTAAAAATTGCCCACCCCTCCTGAGGGGGGATGCGTAAAAAAAACCAGCCCCTTTTAAGCAAAAAAGGCCGCACGTTACTATGGTTCAAAGGGGGGAACTTTCGGCGAGGGGAGGTATGAAAGGTTCTAGGCCTACACGCTCTCGAGGGGGTCAAATGTTTGCGCCGCCATGTGAATCTCACCAACCCCCCCCCCCCCTGTAATTAATAAATGAACACTCCCTTAATATTGGCGACTTTATGACCTGAGGGGGGGGGGGGGCTGTGCACCCTCAAACACCCCCTCCCCCACCCGAAAATTGCATGCGCATGAGCATGCATGCTTTTCCACCCCCCCCCCCCACCCCCCCACCCCCCCTGACCTAGGGCCTGTTTTTCCTTATGACCCCTCCCCCCCCCCCCCATATCCACCAACGCCCCTACCCGAAGTAGCTCACTAAACGCAGACATAGTAATGCTAAAGAGATAGGCTACGTCTGCGTTTAATGAGGTTGCTAAAGCACAAATTTAGGACCCTTATCATGGGAGGTAATTTAACAAAATAGCACCCTATTCACGGGAAAATGAGCAAAAATGCATTCTCTAATTTAGGGGGACCGGGGAAAAATACCCTTATAAAGTGTGTTTAAAAAGCATTGACCCGCAAAAGCAGGGGCGGATACAGGGCGGGAGTGCTGGAGGTCCGAACCCCCCCCCTTTTGGAAAAAAAAATTAGATTTTTTTAATGATAATTTGATCCGCCGCGAGTCGCGGCGCGTCACTTTTCGGTACTTTCGTGTTTGGTGGACCCCCCTTTTCAAATTCCTGGGTCCGCCCCTGAAAAGGTAGGGCTTACCCTTATCCTTTACATAAAATATGTATCTTTACCATTGAAAAATGTGGATTATTGTTTTATTTGAGAGTTTTAGCATTAAAATGTCCCCCTTTTCCTCCAAAATTGCCTAGAAAGCACCCCTATCCAAGGGCCCTCGCGGGCCCTTGCCTAGGGTCCAAAAACATCCCAGTGGGCACAGCACCACCTACTAAACGTCTAGTAGCCATCTCCCTGCAACGAGTGCACCGTTTACTAGCTGGCTAATTTGGTGGCTAATGCAACACCTTGCAGCGCTTACTAGTTGGGGTTTTGCAGCACTGCAAAATAAGCCCTTAGTAGTAGCTGCTTATACAGTGGTTATTAGTCACTGCAAGTGCAGCTACTATTAAGAACTGTGAATGCAGCACCTACTAGCTGGCTAATTTGGTGGCTAATGCAACACCTTGCAGCACTTACTAGTTGGGATTTTGCAGCCCTGCAAAATGAGCCCTTAGTAGTAGCTGCTTATGCAGTGCTTATTAGTCACTGCAAGTGCAGCTACTATTAAGAACTGTGAATGCAGCACCTACTAGCTGGCTAATTTTGTGGCTAATGTAACACCTTGCAGCACTTACTAGTTGGGTTTTTGCAGCCCTGCAAAATAAACCTTTGGTAGTAGCTGCATATCCAGTGGCTATTAGTCACTGCAGATAAGCTACTATCATGAGCTTCAAATACATCACTTAGTAGTTGACTACTTGGTGGTTAATGCAACACTAGTAGTCAACCTGGCCAAAGGTGTGATTTAATGCTGTAGTATATGACCTTTAAGTAATACACTATTATACACAGAAATGGTGTTTCAATCAAATTTGATTGTAATCTATATTATAAATCATGCCTAAGCATATCTTGAGTCTTAGGAATTGATGTATGTTCTATGTTTACATATTTAGCACATTTTGGTACACACATGACTAGTATATGTCATTAATATAATGATATCAAAAGGTTCAAAGAGTATACAACTTCAAAAAAGGAATACTGCTGCCACCTACTGGCAACTAATGCATGCCTCCGCAACAGCTAATAAGCCTTTATTATGCAGCAGCTAGTAAGCCCTGCAATAGCTGCCCTTAATAGTCAGTGCTTCTGCAGCCCTGCATTTTGCAGCTACTAATAAGAGTTTACTAGCCACTGCAAAAACAACAGTTATTAGCCTATGTTAAGCAACAGTAGTCTGATGAATTTAAAAGCTATCTAACTCATCCAATCTTGTTGACTATGCGATTTTCATTGATTAAACAACCCATTTTGTTCATTCAGTATTTGAAGAAATTGAAAATGATGTCACATGCATTGATTCTATTGCATTAATCAGGGCTATCTAGGTCTGTGGAAATTGCTATGCATAACATAGTGTTTGCAGCCCTGGGTGGATATTTAAGGAAAATCACCAATTAACCCAAATACTGAGGAATATCCTGCTCATGATTTAACACACATGTTATTAGGCACCACATGGACTGATAGATTTTGATATTTAGACACCCACTCAAGTTATAATCCTCATTTTCAGTTGTCTATGGGGATTAACACTTACTTGAGTTTATGTGTATTTTGTGAAATATCTAGACAGAGATAGCTGTTGGTCATATGAAATATAGAAAACTGGAGGGGTAAAGCATGATACGACCATGTCTCATTGAAAAATAGTGTGTGGTTTCTGTGCATTCAGGAGAAAACAATGAGTGATAATAGGGGATATTGAAAGCACATGGTCTTCAGTAACCCTGCATTTGCAGCAACTAATAAAAGCTGCTGTGTACCATTTACTAGTCACTGCAAGAGCTATAGTTAGGCAACAGTTAATAAGCCTTTCTTAAGCAGCAACTATTAAGCCCTGCATTTGCAGCCCTTAATATCCAGTGCTTCAGCAGCCCTGCATCTGCAACTACTAATAATAGTTGCTTTACACCGGCTACTATGTACTGCAAATTAAGCCCTTATTTAGCTGTGTCAGGCAACAACTAGTAGTCCCTCAAATGCAGATACTAGTAAGCCCTGCATTAGCATCCCTTAATAGTCAGTGCATCTGCAACCCTGAATTTGCAACTACTAATAGGAGCTGCTATGCACCATCTACTAGACACTGCAAATGCAGCCCTTATAAAGCTCTGTTATGGAACAACTAGTAATCACCTAAAATGCAGATACTAGTAAGCCCTGCATTACCATCCCTTAATAATCAGTGCATCTGCAGCCCTGAATTTGCAACTATAAATAAGAGCTGCTATGCACCTGCTACTAGGTACTGCAAATGCATCTCTTATTAAGCGATGTCAAAAGAACAGCTAGTAAGCTCTTAATTTGTACCAACTAGTAAGCTCTCCATTAGCTGCGTTTAATAGCCAGTGCTTCTGCAGCCCTGAAGTTGCAGCTACTTATAAGCACTGCTCTGCTGCAACTAGTAGCAGTTGCGTTTGCAGCACTGCAATGCACCAGATAGTAATAACTTAATAAGCACTACTAAGGATTTTGCCAATCTAGCTCAAAAAGGTTGATGGTTGCATGAGTGACTAGTAAACGTTGCAATGCAACTAGTCACTCAAGCAACGACTAGTAGCTGGTGCAGCCTGATGGTGTGCCCACTGGGATACCCTATCCCTTGGAATCGTGTTCACACATGGTCAGCAATACTGAGGGAGTGATCATTTTTTTAACAACAGGGGGGGGGGGCAGACGGAGCTAGACGGGGCCGATCTGATCCACGGACTGGATCGGTAGATAAGATCAGATCAGGCTAGTTGAAAATAATGAAAGGAGCACTAGTAGTAAACCCAGGACGTCATTTGCGTGCACCAGGTGGCGGCCCGCCCGCCCATGACTTCCGGTTGCCGTAAGCCTGCGTATCTGAGTGAGTCTTTTATGTGAGTCTTTTATATCTGATCATACTCATGCAGTGCATACAGTGACCGGTATGGCCGAATGGCTAACTCGGCAGCCCCACATGCAGAAGGTCCGTGGGTCGAATCCCGGCTCCGGCAACAATTTTTGCAATGACGTTTTTCATTATGACGAAATTTTCGTGTCACAATGAAATGACTTCATTTTAAACTTATTCGTTGACAAATGTATTGAAATCGTATTCATTAGGTATTAAATAGGAGATCTGAATCAAGCAGTAGGACTAGATTAGAAGAAATAACAGGCAATTCACACAGGAACCAGCGAACTATTTCTTTATCATGCCTGCTGACTGTGTCCTGTTTCAATCGGGTTTTAAACAGGACACTCTCCTGCAGCCAATAGGAAGCCTCGTTTCATCCCCCAAAGCAAGATGTGCTTGGAGAGTATGTAGTTCCGGCAGTGTATGAATACACAGGGTTGACAGCAGACAGGTGAGCCTCCTCGGCCAATGTTGACAATTGACAGCAATAATTTTAATGTTTTTTGGGGGTTGACAGAAAAAAAATAATAAAAAATCACCTTTTTGAGAAATTGCTTGAACGGCCCAGAAAAGTGAAATTTTTTAGATGTAAAATAGTGATGGTTTTTTTTGGGGGTGAGCCGTGACGGCCACCGTACTTAAAGAGTTAAAAAGCAAAACATACAACGGCTGGTCCAGGGCCTGAAGCGGTAAGGCAAAGATAATGATCCTGTAAGCTCATTACCCCAGATCACTCCAGGACCCGGCTACTGCCACCTTCAGGTTCAAGCCTTCCAGGGCCGCACAGCACTGCATCCTGCCCTGAGTCGTCATGATGCATGAGTGCAGCCCTGGTCAATAATTCACCAGTGCTGCATTAATGCATCGACTATTCGGTAATGTAACCTCCCAATAGGGGCAGCATGGTGCTTGAATGCAGCCCTGGCAGGAGTTACTGCCAAGGCTGCATTCAAGCAACATGACGATAAATGGGTGCAGCGCATTTAAGTGTTGTACAGCCCTTAAAGGGAGGAGCTTAAGCCCTGAGGAAAGCTGCCCCGTGATCCATAAGAGTGGTCCAGGGGCAGACAGAGAGAGCAGTTCCCCAAGTCCCATGTTGTCAGGTAACATGGGAAGCACGGATTAAATAAAGACTCATCATTTTGAAAAAAAAGGCAGAGTACTAACCGACCTCTCTGCATACCTTAAAATTGACTGGGAACGTGTAAAAATATAAAAAAAAGAATGTGTTTAAAATTGCACAAATCCTCATGTACCATACCACCTTTCAATTATTTTCTCAGTATGATCGTAGTAATCCTCTGTGTTAAACCTATAATTGACAAAAAAACTTGGAAATATGCAAGTTCCTTGAACATTGCACAAGGAATAGGGACGACCCTGTTTTCATAGGGACGGTAAGTGACCTGAAGCAAACCTTATTTTGGCCTAATGCTCACTTCCATAAAACTGTACATGTAAATAGCACTTTGAGGAATTAGCAGGATTCAGTGACCCGTGACAGGCTCAGATCATATCAGGTACAACGTGTACATGGTCAACGCCACAGGTTTGAACAAGACCTCAGCTTGGCGAGTGCCATGGCTATATGGGGTATCATGGGAAGGTGTGTAACTAGAAGTCCACGGTCAAGTATGGACGTGACAAATGGGTTCTACATACCACTAGTGTGCAGGGCAGTCACTAGGGCATGCAGTAACACCATCTAGTGCATATTGTGCACACTAGTGGTATGTAGAGCCTAGGTCACGTCTTTGTCACGTCCATACTTGACCGTGGACTCCTAGTTACACACCTTCCAATGATACCCTATATAGCCATGGCACTCGCCAAGCTGAGGTCTTGTTAAAACCTGTGGTCAACGCTGAAGGCAGTATGTTAATGCAAATTGGCCAGGCTATATGGTAGTAGTAAAGGCATTAGATATAGATTTTTTACACCTTAAAAACTTAAATACTTGGCAAGCCCTTTCATCATACTATAGTGACTGTTGTTTGACCCCCGCCTGACCTCTACTATAGACTTACTATAGGTTGGTTAGTTGGCTGTTGGATGTAGAGGATGTATGTTATGTAATAAAAACCTCCTGGCATTGAATCTAATTTAACTTTATATTCAGTCACTATAGGATCTACTTAGACTTGGTCAGTCTGATAGTTGAGTAGTGGGAACGGTTTATTGTAGTCTGGGCCAAAGCAACACCTCTGTCAGCAATATCCCCAGAACTGCCAAGTATTGAGGGAATGGTCATTCTTTAAAAACAGTGGGGGCTCGGAGGCTCGGTGAATTTTCACACGAGCAGGTCGAACATCTTTTGGTTCCCCCTGCGGGAGGGTTTAAAAAAATGTCGGCTCCCAGGCAGATTGAAATTGAGCACAACCCACCCCTTTAACCTTTAGTGACACACAGGCCTTTGTGTTAAAAAGGGGTGCAATTTTTTCTGATCGCCCCTTCAAGGGGTCCACATGTTTTTGGTTACCCCCCCCCCAAATTCATCAACCCGCCCCCCTATTGACCCCTCCCTATACAGCAATCTGGGCCATCAGTATAACAAACTCAGAATGAATTCTTTTGAATTTAGTTTGGACAATGAGGAAATGCATTGTTCCCTTTTGGAAAGAAAACCTAGATTGGTAGAAATAAAAGCAATTGGTCTATGAAGAGATGACTCATCAAGGAGTTATTCACTCCAGATAGGGAGCTGAGCTGTGAATATTGGGGCATCATGCTGTCCTTAAAATGTCCTATTACTGTAAAACCTCGCTTATAGGCTGTGGCTAGAACACAAGTTCAATCAACAGTGCAGCTGATAGGAACAGGACAAAGTGAGGATATGGCTCATACGCGAGGTTTTAGTTCCATACTACAGTACAAAAGTCGCCATAATCAGACCCCCTGTACGGCTTATAGGATTCCCACAAGTTAGGTTGCGGCTTGTATGTGAGTTAGGGTTATACGCAAGAATTTACGGTAATTGTCACTTCACCTATCCCACTTATAGTGCAGTATTACTGTGAATGCAGAGTATCCACACTTTCATTAAGAATACCACATGATACAAAAAAGCAGCCCTGGCGAGTAACTCACAAGTCTGCATTCAAGCATCATGCCGAGCTAGCCTATAGGGTTGAGACACTACCGAATGGTCAGCATGATGCACCAACGCAGCACCGGTGAGTTACTCGCTGTGGCTGCAATGGTGCATCATGACGGCAAATTCATCTTTTCGCGACATGCCGTCCTTAGGGAGTGGTTTTCCTCTCGGAGCGCTCGAAATATTTTTCACCCCCCCGTCAACGGGTCGAAATTTTTTACCCTCCCCCCTACGGGTCGGAAATCGGCGCGCGCGCAGGCCCTTTGAAGCATAGTAATTTTTTACAGCCCCCCTCCCTGTTGGTAAAAAATGATCACTCCCTTAAAGGGTTAAAGGGTTACAGTAATTTCACCTATTCCACTTGCAATGCAGTATGACTGAGTGCAGGGTATCCATATACTTGCAATAAGGCTACTACAAGCTCTAAGCCCCTATACCTCACCATACAACGGGAGCTGATATCCCCAACACAAGGGCCCTTATAAATACAGCTCTTGTAATACATATGTATACTATTAGCACCCTTCACAAATATATCATAACTCTTTCCTCTACTCCATTTTGGCCCTGCTCCAAAAGTATTACCATACTCTGAAGTGTAAAAACTATATAGAGAAATGCCAATGCCCATTTATACAGTCTCTGACATATTTCACGAGTGGGGGCTGGGGAAGTATCCCACGAAATAGGGTACACCCCGGCAACCAATGAGTGAATTGCACAAGAGTGGCATTAATGTAGTTGCATTGTGTTTATTTTTTGTATGTGAAGCCATTACAGCCAGAATAACACTTTTTTCTTAGCCCATTGAATACGGTCATATTGCTTTCCATGGGGGTATTGAATACGTTCCTTCAAGTACTTAAGCATAGTAAATATTGTGTCTCAATAAATAAGGTGTATGTGTTGGGATGTTAGTTCAAATCTTTCTTTAATCTTATTTTACTGAAGTCACCCAAGAATTGTTAGGCTTTTGACTGGTATAGCTCTTCTATATTTATTCCACACATTTACAAATGACAGTTCTTGGAAGCCTGCATTTTGTCATCGTGTAGCCTGCAATACATGCACAATAATTATTTCTTATACTTGGAGCTATAGTAACTACACACACAGAAAAGTGAGAGTCATTGTCGCTAAAACTGCCTGACTCTCAGGTGAGGGTAGTTTTAGCGACAATGACTCTCACTTTTCTGAGGGTGTATAGACAAGTGTCATGATGTATTGCTGACCCTCCTCCCCTAGAGAAAAGGGAACAATTGTTTTAAAGCAACTGGACAAAACCTAGAAGTTCAATGTTTTCCTTGAGGAACACTCCCCCCCCCCCCCGCGGCGGTAATTCCCCTCAGTATATGGTTATTGAACCCGTCTGGTGCCGAGGGGACCGGGCAGTAATAACATAATACAGGCTGTACTAGAGGCCATACTCTGTATCTACAGCACTAGGTACAAGGGGTCTCTCATGTCTGTGTTATGTTTACATTGCATGTGCGACTGGGGACTACACATTGTCTTAAAGGCTCAGTGCCCCTATATATAGGACTGAGTACCTGTCCCGACTGCGCTTTGACTGTTACTGGACGTGCAGTAAGAAGTGAGGGTTTAAAGGCAATACTGAGGCATAGTGGGGACCATTCCTACACTGTAAAAATATTCCATTGAATATGTAGAGAATTACTGGATTCGATGTAATAAGCGTCCTGGGCGTTTACAAATTATTTTTATGGCTTTTTAAGTACTTAAGAGTTAAATTGTCTCCAAAATTGGGAAATTTGAGCCTTTGTTCTAGTATAAAAATGCCATAAAAAGGGGGGGGGGGCGCGCTTATTAGGGGGAGTCGAATACGGTACTGTAACGTTTTACAGTAGATCATCATAATGTTTAGTGCTGCGCTATGTAAAATCAGTTAATTTTACTTTGAATAACCATAATCCAGTACAGTGAAACACAGTTTATTTTATTATGAAGCTACGTTCAGTTTTAACACTCCAGGTGGCAGTTTGATTCATGAGAAGACTTTCATAGATACTACTAACATCATTTTTGTGGTGATAAGAAATATACATATACACAGCTGTAAGGTTTGCTGTAGACATGCTAGAGTGACTTCTACTCTTGAACTAGCATTACAAAGTATCATGAAGCATTTTATAAGGCTCTCATAGATTAATTACTAGTGATTAGGTTTGAAGTCTTGACATTGAGATGATATTGCTTATTGCACAAAGTACCAAATTGGGCGTGGAACCTTATTTAGCATGGAGTTGGGTATAGAGGGATATATAAACTAAATAATACTTGGATAAATGAGGCAAATTATACAAAATACCATTATAATTATTGTTTAGGCACTGTATCAAAATAGCAGAGATTTTTTGTATTCTGTTAGAATGACAGTGATTCACTGGCACCACTGGGTGCAGGACCTTCGCCATTATAATACCAGTGATTTAAGAAAAAATAGTGACTGATATCTTTATTGTGAAAGTGATGCCCAGTGATGCCAGTGAATCCCCGTTATTTTAACGGACTTTTTTTTTATCACAGTGTAACCAGTATCATTATAATTCCAGTGCATTCACTTCTATTTTCTTTTCTTTCAGGTGCTCAAGGCTGGACCTTCATGGAACTCATCTGTTGCATGTCAAAAGTAGATGTCATGACAGCACCGTGTTTCACTCGGTCAGGATTTGAAGAGCAAGCACTGTACACAACTCGAAACAGTGAAATACTGCAGTTTAGCATCAATCCAAGTATTTGGATACAAAGTATACAACCGTGAACTTCATACATCTAACAGATTGGACCATGTAGACCCCTATGGGGCACCATACAGGTTGTCTATTATATTCCATACCAAAAGGTTTATGTGTATAAAAAGCAACATAGCATCTGAGCCTTGATTGGTTAACCTATCAGTGCCTGTGAATCTGACAGGTACCAGTGTAAAGGGCTTACTTCTGCCTACCAGCAGTCTTTGCGAAAATATGCAGGACAGTGGCAATGTCCACCTGAAATGTCACCGGTCCAGCAGATTTACAAGTGTGGCAGGACCGAATGTCCAGTCACCTGTTAGGCTTTTCTGAACTAGAAGACTTCAGTTGGGCTTCTAAAGCTGAAATATGTCTATATACTGTGTAAAATCTATATATCTATCCTTATTTGGCAATAAATGATTACAAATAAATTGCATTTTTAATGAACAAAACTATTTTATACTTGGATGCACCATATTGTCAGATATGTGACTATCAGGTCCTTCAAAAATATAGCCGTCCTGCAACATTGAGAATTTGCAGGACCGAAAGTTTTCGCAAAGACTGCTGGTTACCAGTGCCATCTGGGTGATTAGGACCTTACTGTAGACTACCACCTCCTCCTGTGGTCTGCAGGTTGATCAGCTTAGTGGTACAGCACCATAGGGGGGTGCACTGATATTCCTAGGCTCCCTATACGCCCAACCTCTCAGTCACTAGTGCCTAACCTAGTTAGCCATTTTTTTGCTCCCTTTATGACCAACCTAGATTAGTTATTATTGTCAGGTTGGTCACTACTGACCAACCCACCTTAGTCTTTTTAGTTCCAGGGGGAGCCACTGAGCGGTCATCACAGGTGGCCCCAACTAGTGGTATACAAATACAACACACCAATGATGGACCTAGGTTAGCCACTACTGACTGACCCCTTGGTCATTTTTAAATATAACTTTGCCATTGTGACTAACACTCATATGACCAACCTGGGTTAGTCTGTACTGACTAACCCTTTCAACCTATGGATTGTCAGTGTGGTGGGGAGGAGGTGAGCACAACTCCTACCTCCCATACACACATACGTACACACATACCTGCAGGCAGAGAGGTACTGCAGGAGTAGGAGCAGATGGAGACTGCAGACACACTGTGTGTCTATAGGACCCTGGTGGAGGGGTACCTCCATAACACCTGCTTCTGTGGCCCTTCCTCTCATGGATATACCATCTAGGATCTGGAGTCTCAGACATAACAATACTTTGGGGATCACTGACCTAGGAGTGTGGTACATTAGTGATAATATTTCCACGTCTGAGCAAAGGGCACTGGAACAATATAATTCTGAGTGTGAGCTACATAGGAGATTTGACACTAGCCTATTGGGTTATAGGCTCATCGATTAAATAGAAAATCTCAAGAGCAGCACTTTCTAAAAATACTGTTTCATACATAATTTGGAATTACAAGGTGGCTTCTATATATAAAAGCATTTATGCATAGACTGCATTTCGAAAAGACTATAAGAAGAGAAAAGGACTACACTTGGATTAAAGGATACCTGAAGATTGGAAGCTGGCTGATGTCGCTGTAAATTTTACTGCTATATATTCTACTATATTGTCACTGGGATTAAGTACTATACCAGGATAGAACAGGATTAGAACCCAGGACCTCCTGCTCTAGTCCTGACTCCCCTACCTACTGCACCACTAGGTCTCATGCTCAAAGAGCAGAACCCAGGACCACCTGCTCTATCTAGTCCTCAGTCCTCTACCCACTGCGTCAGGTGCCGACACTAGGATTAGAACCTGGGACCCCCTGCACCGGTCCTCAGTCCTCTACCACTGCGCTACCAGGTGCCTGACACCACTATGCTGTGCTGCAGTAACCCTAACCTGGCCCGGCGTGATGCCGCAGCGGACCGGAAGCCGCCCCTGGAGAGGGACCCACGCCTGGGTGACCTTCCCAAGGTCAGACCAAGTAGGTCAAGGTGGAGCCTGTTTGGGGACAGCAGCTCAGGGAGGAAGGGCTCTAGTAGGGAGGGCAGCTCAGATGGCAGGGCACCAAAAAGGGAAAGTAGCTCAGATGGCAGGGCTCCCAAACGGGAAAGTAGTTCAGATGGGAGAGTGCCTCATAGGGAGAGTACATCAGGTGGGAGAACTCCTGACAAGGACAATAGCTCAGAGAGGAGAGGCTCTAAAAGGGACAGTAGCTCCAATAGGGGAACTCCCAAAAGGGAAAAGAGGACACCCAGTCCAGATAATGCTGACTCATCTGACTCCTCCCCCACTAGAGGGAGTAGCTCCCCACCGCTCCGACGACTCAGCCGCTCCCCCGGGAGACGCTCATCCAGGGGTCGATCACGGGCTGCTTCTCTCCCCTCCAACAAGGCAGCAGCAGAAGCTGTGGCACTAGCAGAACTAACAGCAGGAATTTCAGCAGAGACACCTGATGCTGAAACAGCGGGACCCACCAGGGGGGGTTCACAGCGGGGCCGGCTGCGGGGCCGGGTGACGACAGGTGGCGCCATCGTGTGGAGCCGGGAGAAGTCGAGCTCCGCTGGCGCCCTCCACAGGGGGCGGAGTGTAACCAGGAGAGGAAGTAACGATGGGGAAGGAAGTAGGCGTCGGTCGGCGTCCTCGTCACCGCGACGTGTGGGGTTCACACCAGAGACCAGGGGATATGGCCGGCAGGAGGCGCATGGGGACAGAGGAGGAACGCAGACTTCTGGGAAGTCTGACCAGGTAAGGTCTTGTCTTTGTCATTATTTACACCAATAGTATCAACCATTTAACCCTTTAAGGAGGGCAGGTCACTAGAATGTGACATTCTTTGCTGTGATGCACCAATTAATGCAGCCCGGCAATTAACTTGAGAGTGCTGCATTGGTGCATCATGTCAATCCCTCAGCATTAGATCAAACCCATAGAGTCGGCATGATGCTTTAATGCATCACTTGCAAGTTACTTACCAGGGCTATATTCACATTACAAGGCTGGCACAGTACCCATGCTTTGTAAGTTATACCAGAATTAAGTAGTACATGTACCCAGCCTTTGCTCTACCCCTGCTTTCTCTAGTTAATCCTGGTATAAGGGACAAAAACCAGGATTAACTCCCTTAACCCAGGTTTTGGTCCCTTAACCTGGGTTTAGGGCCTTATACCTGGATTAAGGTCTCTAAACCCTGGTTAAGGGAGTTAATCCTGGTATAAGGGACCAAAAGCCGGCTTTTGGGCCCAAAAGCCGGCTTTTGGGCCCTTAAACCAGGATTAAGGGAAGTTTACCCATTCAGCTTGCCATACAGGTATTCTAGCTATAGGATTCGAACCCATGCGACCCTCTTTGCCAGAATCCCGTGATATAATGTGAAATTTTGCTCACAGAATCCGTGAAATCATGGGATTATATTTTATAGCCCGGGTTAATCCCGAGTCTGACCCCAGTTCACCTCGTGTTATTCAGGGGTAATTCCCGGGAATTTGTTTCCAGGGCATGATTGATTCAGCGACTTACATGAAAACGGTCATCAGACTACCTACCGTCTAGTAGGGAGATCCACACTATCAAATTTAAAGCTAAATGTAAGTGTCTTCTGTCTGTAAGCTCATTTTGAAATGCATGTAGTTGGTTAATGTTGAGCCTGATGTGTTTCACAAGCAAAACCTTGTTCACTCCCGATCACCCCTATCTAGTACACTGAAAAAGTAAACTCGTCTCCAGACTCGTCAAAGTGACTGTCATAAAATAAACAAGTCAAAAGTTGTCTAACTTATCAGGTTACCATCCCACAAATAGAACCTGGAGCTGGCAAATGTCGGGTTTTGGGCTGGCACATACCAAGTGGGTCTTCTATCTCCAGCTAGAAGACCCGCTTCCTTGTCACTTAGACAAGTTTTTGACTCGTTTATTTTATGACCGTCACTTTGAAGAGTCTGGAGACAAGTTTATTTTTTGAGTGTATGCTGTTGACATTGTATACAATGTACATTCATAACCAAAGTGAGAGGTACCATTGTCGTTCAAATAACCTTGAACTTTAATTTTTGCTGGGTCTGGGCAGTTCCTGTGGTCAGTTTGAAACCAGGAACCAAAAATGGAACCAGAAAGTATGATGGTAAAACTACCATACATTCTGGTTGCCCACTAGTTCCAAGCTACTAGAATCTAGCTAGGATTGCCCAAACCAGCAAGACCCCAAGTTCAAGGTCATGTGGCTGTTACCAGAGCCTTCGTTTGAAGTTAGTTCCATTACAATCCCCCAGAAGGCAGTATGTGTACAAGGCTGTGTCTCATGAGATCGGGCCAATTGAAACGTCTTTGACCAGGTGCCAGCTTTGACCGGGTGACGTCTTTGACCGGCTGACGTAAAACGGTTTATATTTAGGGCAGGCAAAACCATATATGAAGATACAACCACCGCCATTTTCTTTATCTTATCCCTTACATATCAAAGAAGAAATTTATTTTTCTTAAATATTTTTTTTCTATGGTGGCCGGTCAGAGCTGGCACCCGTTCAAAGCTGGCACCCCTTCAAAGCTGGCACCCGGTCAAAGCTGGCACCCGGTCAAAGACGTTTCAATTGGCCCAATCTCATGAGACACAGCCACATACTACCTACCATGTTATTGGTCACTACAGTGAGATATTATATATGAGTTCGCTTAGCAAAATATCAAACCAACTATGCTGTAACATGGCAGCTTAGGAGGTGGGCATACCGTAAAGATATCGGTGCAATACGGTAACCCTTAACCGCTCTTTAAGGATTGCATACAGGGCCTCAAAGCATCTCCTGTTGTCATGATGCACCGGTAACTACGATGTCACCTTCACCGCATTATTGCAAGACTTGGTTACTAGCCGCTGGGCTGCATTCATGCATGATGACGAACATGGACATAATATATCATATAGTAATTTAAACACAATGCATTATCAAAGGGCTATCTGTACGCTTTCTAGTTGTTATGAATAGCCCAAAATCATGAAGAAACCCTGTTTCTGTTACAAGTAAATACAGGCAGCATATGAGGCCCTCATCATGTATATAAATCAGGTATAATGAGCTACATAAGGTTCCCCTATAGATGTACACTATGACCAGTAAATGTACAGTCATTTACGGGCTTAAAGCTGCGTTCCATCTTTTTCTAGTTATGTAGACTCATAACAGTTTATTAAACTAAGTATGAGTTTCAATATAAACTAATTATGAGAGAAGTTGCCAAGACCGGTTGAAACGGTAAGCTTGTAAGAAGCTGTAAATTCCATTAAATCCGCAAGAAATAGGAAATGCATGCATTTTACCACATTTACATAATCAAAGCGTACCACAGAACAGTGTTACTTTATTTGGTGACCATTGTATATGTGGAAGTTGTCAATTAAAGAGATATGAACAAGGCAAACTAGATACTACATATATCTCTCGGGAAAGGCTAAATTCACGTAGCATCAACTGCATCAACATGACTATGTTCACGCAAGACCCTGTTTGTAATCTACATTGACAGTTTATGGTAATTTTGCACAGAACTAAATTTATGTAAATTTAGCAGTTCGAGGTAATTCATTTTACTTTGCTCGTCATGGCGGCATACCTCAAACTGTTCAGTCAACATTTTCAACAATGTCCGTAAGCAATGTGACTGGTTATTAAGCACAGCTAATTTATGTTCATAATGGAGTTTAGACACTACATTACCTAGCTGTATAAGTGTATTGCCATGTCTAGAGGTAGTCAGTAAAGTAGTTTACAGAACACTTATAAATAGGATTAACTCTGGTCAATCAGCTTAACCCTACCCACCTATCTCCCCTCCCCCAACGAACATAGACCACTTCTATAGACCAATGCAGCGAGAAAGGGTGACTTTTCAGAAAAGTTGTTGATAAAATATTTAAACATTTCTGAAGCATGACTGACAAAATCATAAATATAACCCCAAAACCTTGCATTCTGATATATACTATTGGAGAGATAATTGTCCTGTGAATCTCCTGATATGAGATGTTTGCGAACATAGTAATTACAGACAATGTTACGAGAATTCTGCTAAAACATAAACACAGAAGTTTTATGAAAAAGTCACCCTTTCTTGCTGTATTATCTATAGTACACACAGCTACAATATTGATATAATGAGTACTGAGATCTTACCGACACCTGGTGAGTGAAGGCTGAACTAATAGTAGTATTGAAGCTATGCTATTGTAAGAGGCACATGACGAGTGTCACTGGTAGGGTAGATTCACCTTGAGATGGACACATAGGGTAGATTCACCTTTGGTCGGACACATGGGTAAGATTCACCTTTGGTCGGACACATGGGTAAGATTCACCTTTGGTCGGACACATGGGTAAGATTCACCTTTGGTCGGAAACATGGGTAAGATTCACCTTTGGTCGGACACATGGGTAAGATTCACCTTAAGATGGACACATGGGGTAGATTCACCTTTGGTCGGACACATGGGGTAGATGCACCTTGGGTCGGACACATGGGGTAGATGCACCTTGGGTCGGACACATGGGGTAGATTCACCTTTGGTCGGACACATGGGGTAGATTCACCTTTGGTCGGACACATGGGGTAGATTCACCTTTGGTCGGACACATGGGGTAGATTCACCTTGGGTCGGACACATAGGGTAGATTCACCTTTGGTCGGACACATATACATCGAGACATACATGTTTTGCTTTTGTGTATATTCAAGTGTTCTAATATCTTTAATTGTGAATAGTGGTAAGTTAAGTCTCTTTTTTTTTCAACAAAGAACCAATAGAATCCTTATTATGCATGCCTTACTAGACAAGTCAGTGACTCCCTCAATGTGTGTGTCCGACTCATGGTGGTTAGGCCAAAAGAAAAAAAAGGTTTGTTTCAGGTCACCCAACTGACCCTATGTAAACAGGGCCGACCCTACGTTTTTTTATGCAATTTTGAAGAAATCTTTATATTTTTACACTTTTTTGGGGTAAATTTTGGGTATTCAAAAGTTTTGAAAAAATCTCCTCATTTTTACACTTTTTTGGGTCAATTTTAGGGTATGTAATTTTAGGGGAGAGCAAAAAGTAAAAAAAGAAAAGAAATCCGACCTACCGACCCTAGAGTTTCATCCCATGTTACCTAAATAAAACAAACCTTTTTTTTATTTGGCCTTATATAAGTGTGCCTCTGCATTGGTACCCACATATTTGACCAGGTCGCCGTGTCGATTTTTAGCAAAGGGGCCGTGTTGCCGTGTCGATTTTTATCTGTATAACATATACCAGGGCCTAATAAAAAGGCCTGTGTCCGTCGATATTTATAAGGGCCGTGTCGCACGTGTCGTTTTTTAAAACCCCCGTGTCGCCGTGTCGCACGTGTCGAATTTTACCCATGTAGAGGCACATAAGTCTAATCATTGTCCCCGCTATGTATCATTCACCAAGCCTGATTTTATGCAGACTGAGGACTAATGGAAGAACACATTAAAGCACTTTATTTCATGGTAAATACGGCAACCTCACTGACTTAACCAAGGGAGGCCGTATTTCACACCCCCCGTTGAATAACCCACGGGCTTCTAAATCATTTTAACACTGTAAAATAGCTTTTTCAGATCAATGAAGTGGCATTTGACGAATATTGTTAATAATGACATGAAATAAACACAATGGAGCACAGTATTATTTACGGCACTTTAAGGGTCAATTTGCATCGTCGTCATTATAGTCCATCAATCTATTACCCATTAACAGAACCACATCTGAAGGACGAAATGATCCATTGAATTCCTGACTGCTGAAGCGAACTGATGCTGGGTTTTGAATTCATGGTTGACTAACACAAATCTGATTCACAGTGTAGGTTATCTGCGTGCTATATGTTCAGTTATGTAATACCCTGCTGTACCTGCAGCGGGTCAGACCTGCATGAATTACCTCACACTTCTCCACACCGATCTGTGAAAGCATGTGAATGCAGTGTAATCAAATCATTTGGTGCTCAAAACATGAAAGGATCTGTCTGGCCTCTTGGACTAAATTGATACCATGCATCAGTGGACTAGCTTTAGCTATACTATAATACTAGATTTAGAAAGGTCATGACAATGGGGGTTGGACACTTGTATCAAATCTGACCGGAATGGCCCCGCATTTAGATTTGCTTCCTACACCTCTGGTACTAGCGTTCTGTAAGGGACCAACCAGCAGCGAAAAGGAAAAAAAAAGACTTCAACAAGGGCGAGTACCCCATTAACCTCCCCCACCCTACCACTACCACCATAACCACCACAGCTTTATACAAGGGGGGGATTCAAGTGCTGCAGCGCCATCCGCATGGAGTGGCTAGAGTGGAAACTACACACAGTCATTTTTAACCATATTTTAAGCAGTTATTACACAAAAGCTATTCAAGTTTAAATTCTGTCGTATTTTTTCCTGGGAAGATTTACCCTTTTGCAAGTTATATTTCAATGTAGCATTATAAAGCTTCTGTCGTTATCTTAATATGAGGGTTTCATTCATGCTCTCTCAATGCAATGCAAATGTACTGACGGTAGGCTATATGACCATGGCCCTCCTACAGCCCAGTAGTGCCACCTCATGCCAATCATGTGTACTAAAGACCTTCCAACAGGTTTGGACCACACTGGACTGTACAGTGTGACCTCCTCCCTGCCCTGTTCACTCCCAGGAATGAGATGCCCGGTCTGCGTGGTCAGAGCATCAAAGATGGCGGATGGTAGGTTGAATGGAGGCTTGTTTTTGCTAGTTTTAAGGGTGTTATGGGGGGTGGCAGGTTGTACAACTCAGTAGGTATGGCTTAAATATCAATACAAACAATCTGGATAGTATTTGCACTGCAATGGGAGGCTAAATTTACTGTATTGGGCATCCTAGAATCGATCAGTGATGCCCTTGCCACATATCAAAGTATTTGTTGTGATGCCCGTAACACATTTCTATGATGCCCTGTCCACGGGAGCATGGGTATCCGGAATACAGGCCCTCCTGACTGTAGGCCCCCAGCCCACAGGCCCACGGAACACAGGCCCCCTGCCCACCTAGCCCTCCGGATCTGAGGCCCCCTGCCTTTAGGCCACCCTGACTACAGGCCCCCGGCCTGAAGGCACAAATCTAACATCCATATCATACGTCCAACCCTCTCTAATAAATCATGTGATGTCCAACCCCTTCCCTCACATCCAACCCCTTCTCTCACGTCCAATCCCCTTCTCTCACGTCCAACCCCCTCCCTCACATCCAACTCCTCCCTCACATCCAACCCCTTCTCTCACGTCCAATCCCTTCCCTCACATCCAATCCCCTTCTCTCACGTCCAACCCCCTCCCTCACATCCAACTCCTCCCTCACGTCCAACCCCTTCCCTCATGTCCAATCCCTTCCCTCACGTCCAACCCCCTCCCTCACGTCCAACCCTTCTCACATCCAACCCCTTCCCTCACGTCCAATCCCTTCCCTCACGTCCAACCCCCTCCCTCACGTCCAACCCTTTCTCTCACGTCCAACCCCATCCTTCACGTCCAACCCCTTGGTGGTGGACGTGAGGAAATGGTAGAAGGCGTGAGGAAGTGGTAGTGGACATGAGGAAGTGGTAGTGGACATGAGGAAATGGTAGTAGACGTGAGGAAATGGTAGTGGACGTGAGGAAATGGTAGTGGACGTGAGGAAGGGGTAGTGGACGTGAGGAAATGGTAATGGACGTGAGGAAGGGGTAGTGGGAGTGAGGAAATGGTCGTGGACGTGAGGAAGGGGTAGTGGACGTGAGGAAATGGTAGTGGACGTGAGGAAATGGTAGTGGATGTGAGGAAATGGTAGTGGACGTGAGGAAATGGTTGTAATTGTATAAAAATCGATAGGAATAGTATGGAGGCAAAAAAAAACAGAAATCTGATTTTTGGACCAATTTCAGTAACACTTACATACATGTATATACACCAAAAGAACTGTGGTACTTTCACGCACTGACAATGTGTTACGGGCATCAGTGGCAGTGTGTTACGGGCATCACCATGAAATTACAAAATCCATATTTCTCACTAATCTGTGGGGTTTACATTGAAAAATGAATGGTTATAGCCTTGTTAATTGCTTATGATCATCATGTGTAAGTTTAAACATCCACAAGTCACTAGAAATAAGGCAATCTTCCCTTCTCTGTTGGAGCAATAATAACAACTCCACCATCTATGATGCTCTGACCACGCAGACCGGGCATCTCATTCCTGGGAGTGCTGTTTGAGACTGCCGCTACTAGGCCGGTGCAGCTGCATATATGCTCCGCGGTATAGAGGGCGCCACGGCACTTGACTCCCCCCCTGGCTTTATACGTAGTCCTACCTAGACCACCAGGGTTCCTGGTAATATATGATCCTATTATATACATGCCACCTGCTGGTCAATTTTAATCTGGAAAAATATGGTCTATAGTCATGGTCCTACCTACAAACTGGCAACTCCGGCTGCAGAAACTACAAGTACATGATGCTGTGACATAGACTCGATAGACTCAATTGTAAAAAAGCCCCTAGAATAGGTAATAATTTCTAGGCTTGGTACTGTTTTACTAGGTAAGGTCGGGTAATTCAAAACATAGACTTTTTATTCATAATTAACGCCAAGTATTCACTATCTTCCCCTTCTCGCCAGAATTTAAAGAAGGGTCGAAATTGGAGGTCTTTGAAAATGATTTCCAGAATAAGCAGTTTATTCTAAGAGGGAATACACTAATCTAAGTACACATTAGCAGAACGGCGGTTTGACCATACCAACTTATATTGCAGCTTTAACCCTTTAAGGACAGTGTAGTGCCTTAATGCTTCATGCCCTTGGTCATCATGATGCATGAATGTCTGTGGTTCCATACACTGATATTCCTAGGCTCCCTATACGCCCAACATCTCAGTCACTAGTGCCCAACCTAGTTAGTCATTTTTTGGCTCCCTATACGACCAACCTAGATTAGTTATTATCGTCAGGTTGGTCACGACTGACCAACCCACCTTAGTCTTTTAATTTCCAGGGGGAGCCACTGAGTGGTCATCACAGGTGGTGCCAACTAGTGGTGTACAAATACAACACACCAATGATGGACCTAGGTTAACCACTACTGACTGACCCCTTGGTCATTTTTGAATATAACTTTGCCATTGTGACTAACACTCATATGACCAACCTGGGTTAGTCTGTACTGACTAACCCTTTCAACCTTTTTCAGTGTAGATGGTTAGCACCACAGGCCCATGTCCTTACCATCAGTAAGCTGCTGTGTAACTGACTCTATACCTACATGTATGAACCACCTCACCACACAATACAAACACACTTATATACATAGGCTGCCCCTACACTGCTCCCGTATACCCTGCACTCACCCGTCACTTTCGGCACCACCTTTACCGCTACAAGTGGTTCGTATTGATTTGGGTCTGAGCCGTCAAGATGGCAGATAGTGAGGAGGAAGTTTCAGGTGAGGTCATGGTTAATTGGAACTTAGTTTCTATAAGTCAGGAGTTATCATAATTCATGTTTATATTTTATAACTAGCTATAGCGTGTTTATATCGGTTCTGGTTCGAATGTATGCCTATTTCCATTCAAATAAACCTGACTAGAACTGAATGTATCTCTTCCCAATGCATAGACGCCACTGGAAATAGATGGTTAGATTGGTTTTATAAACCGTTCCTGTATGTTCGCCCCATACCCCATATATAATACTTGATATGCTCGACCATTGAGTAAAGTAATACCTAGCTCTGCTGGCATGCTGTTCTGTAGCAGGAGAGGGTACAGCCTGCTGAGGCTAACTAGATCTCTGTACAGATACGGCCATCTTTGTACACTAGCGGATAATGCACCTTTATGTGTGTAGAGATCTGAACCCACAGAGAAGCATTCTGATGCCTCCCTCTGCTGCAGAATGTAGAGATCTGAACCCCACAGAGAAGCCTTCTGATGCCTCCCTCTGCTGCAGAATGTAGAGACCTGAACCCCACAGAGAAGCCTTCTGATGACTCCCTCTGCTGCAGAATGTAGAGATCTGAACCCCACAGAGAAGCCTTCTGATGCCTCCCTCTGCTGCAGAATGTAGAGATCTGAACCCCACAGAGAAGCCTTCTGATGCCTCCCTCTGCTGCAGAATGTAGAGATCTGAACCCCACAGAGAAGCCTTCTGATGCCTCCCTCTGCTGCAGAATGTAGAGGTCTGAACACACAGAGAGGCCTTCTGATGACTCCCTCTGCTGCAGAATGTAGAGGTCTGAACACACAGAGAGGCTTTCTGATGACTCCCTCTGCTGCAGAATGTAGAGATCTGAACACACAGAGAGGCTTTCTGATGCCTCCCTCTGCTGCAGAATGTAGAGATCTAAACACACAGAGAGGCTTTCTGATGCCTCCCTCTGCTGCAGAATGTAGAGATCTGAACCCACAGAGAGGCCTTCTGATGACTCCCTCTGCTGCAGAATGTAGAGATCTGAACGCCACAGAGAGGCCTTCTGATGACTTCCTCTGCTGCAGAATGTAGAGGTTTGGATCCCACAGAGAGGCCTTCTGATGACTCCCTCTGCTGCAGAATGTAGAGATCTGAACCCCACAGAGAGGCCCTCTGCTGCAGAATGTAGAGATCTGAACCCCACAGAGAGGCCTTCTGATGACTCCCTCTGCTGCAGAATGTAGAGATCTGAACCCCAAAGAGAGGCCTTCTGATGACTTCCTCTGCTACGGAATGTAGAGATCTGAACTCCACAGAGAGGGCCTCTGATGCCTCCCTCTGCTACAGAATGTAGAGATCTGGACCTACAGAGAGGCCTTCTGGTGACTCCCTCTGCTGCAGAATGTAGAGATCTGAACTCCACAGAGAGGCCTTCTGATGACTCCCTCTTCTGCAGAATGTAGAGATCTGAACGCCACAGAGAGGCATTCTGATGACTCCTTCTGCTGCAGAATGTAGAGATCTTAACACTCAGAGAGGCTTTCTGATGACTCCCTCTGCTGCAGAATGTCCCACACAGAGAGGCCTTCTGATGACTTCCTCAGCACAGAATGGTGGCATGCCTCTGTTCATGCTGGTGCTGCCACCTGTAGCAGAAAGCAGGAAGCAGAAAGCAGGTTCTCCTTCCCATGCCAGGGCTCGTTTTTCACATGATACTAGCAGCCATGTAGACATTATTACATTCTCCATGCGAGGGACCATTATTTGCTCCCACTATTTTGACCTCTTTTAACACCTGCGCAAGAATCTGCCCCCATGTTGCTAAATAATGACCGCTGTCAGAACATGATGTACCTAATCCCACCTGCACAGTGTAGGCCTACCCACAGGCCAAATCTGATGTACAGTTCTGGTGCACTGTCCTACACAGAGAAAAGAACCAGCGTCAAAAGGGAGTCCAGGCTGCCTCCAGAATGACTCCCCTCTCTAGGGGAGCCTTGGTCCTTATGTGACTCCCTTAGGTGAGTCAGGAAACTATTTGACTCCCCCTGGTGACCCCCTTAGGTAGGCCAGGGGGAGCCACAACATCAACTAGGGGAGCCACAGGCAGCGTGGGCTCCCCTAAAGAGGGGAGTCATTCTGGAGGCAATCTGCACTCCCTTATGACTCTCTCTGTGTATGTATCGATTTGCAGGTAGCAAAACACAGGGGCAGATAGGGGTTTCACATAGTAGTAAGGGCCTGAATCAGGATGATTGACAAGCAATATATTAGCCTTTACCTGCGTGTACATATTACTATATGCAGGTATCCAGCGTAAACGAGAAAAATATAACATCATCTGAATGTGTTCGGTTAGAAAAGTAGTAATTCAGATACGTTGGTGCCCTAGTACAGGGGCATGTCAACTGGGGGGACATGTCGCCCCCACTTTTGACCAAACCCAAAAAAGGTCAAAGCAAAAAGGTAAAGTAAAAAGGGGTCAAAAAGGGTCAAAGTACACCTCAGTCCCCCCTAATTTGAAAATGCTTGCCACGCCCCTGTACTTAGTACCCATGCATGTAGATCTAGATAACGTGCTATCTGTATAAGTAGTTACTCGTGGTCTCTTGATAACTAAGGGTTGTCCTCATGATAGACCTCAAGTTAAGTGCCCTAACAGTAGTGCAGTACTTCTGGTGGTGTGTATGTGTTAGTTACACGTTACATTAGCATGGAGAGACACTCACAACAGCAGCATCCTCCACATCTCTCTGAACTAGCCTCCCTTCCTGTTTCCATTAGCTCCATATGCATGCTTTCTGCTCCCGGGGGGGGGGGGGCACTTAGTATATTTTGTATACACAAGTGTCCGGCTGCCAAGGGTACTTTTTTAACAAAATTTCCCTAGGCAAGGGTCAACTTTTGCAAAATTTCCCTAAGCAAGGGTCAACTTTTGCAAAATTTCCCTAAGCAAGGGTCATTTTCTTCCAAATCTCTCTAAGCAGAAAATCATTTTGGCCAAAATCTCCGTGTGAAATGGTTCATTTTGAAAACCTCCCTAAGCAAGGGTCAAGGGTTGCCAGGGGGCCAGCCGGACACCCCTGTCAAAAAAAATTGAGTACCCCCCCCCCCGGGTTTCTGCTCCTCCACCACCACCTTCCACACATGCAACTGTTCAGATCTCTAGCACTCTGATAATGTACTGACACCTCTCTAAGCCTTGATCAAGGGGCCCTTAGTCCAGGGGCCCTTAGTCCAGGGTCCCTCAGTCAAGGGGCCCTTAATCCAGGGGCCCTTAGTCATGGGTCCCTAAGTCATGGGACGCTTAGTCATGGGACCCTTAGTCCAGGGCCCTCAGTCATGGGACGCTTAGTCCAGGCACCGGTAGTCCAGGGGCCCTCAGTCCAGTGACCCTTAGTCATGGGACCCTTAGCTTAAGGGCCCTTTAATACCTCAGGGGGTCTTAGTCCATAACACAGAGTCCCGAGAACCTTCTTCAAAGCTTTATTCCAAGGGCCCTTTATCTGGGAACCCATTGTACCTGGAGCCTTAGTCAAGAACCTACACTGAAAAAGTAAACTTGTCTCCAGACTTGTCGAAGTGACTATCATAAAATAAACGAGTCAAAAGTTGTCTAACCTATCAGGTTACCATCCCACAAATAGAATCTGGAGCACACCACTGCAGGGGTTGCCAGCTGGCAAATGTTGGGTTTTGGGCTGGCACATGCCAAGTGGGTCTTCTATCTCCAACCGGAAGACCAACTTCCTTGTCACTTAGACAAGTTTTTGACTCGTTTATCTCATGACCTTCACTTGGAAGGGTCTGGACACAAGTTTATTTTTGAGTGTATAGTTGCATGGGGGACCTAGCTGTAATCCAAGGGCCGGATATCTCACCGTGCACCTGTGACACTCTATTGGCCACGTCAGATGTGGATTGATATCTCTGAGTGTCTTGACCTCTGCAGGTCAGGATTCCTGTTAGACTTTGGATGACCCAGATCGAGAACAAATATACTTTATAGATATTACTCTGTTCAGGCACGTTCACGTCTCCAGACCTCAAGTGCACTGGGGTAGCTTCCTCACAAACTATATAATGTCATAATAATAATGCACATGTACCGTATTTACCCGCTTATAAGCCCCGGCGTATATTGATTTCAAGTGGTATATTGACCCGGCTCATAAACGGGACTGGCTTATAAACGGGGCCGGCTTATCATATTTTGCAAGGAGATTTTCTCTGACATCCAGTCATATCTTCTGATTAATTTCAACAATGTCTTTGAATAAATCTCGAAAACTTCATCACGCTATAAGCTGATTATGTTTATGAATATTTCTACAGTTTATGAATTTAACTGTGATTTGTCTAACCGAAGAATTATGTGAATACTGCATTTAGATGCAAAGTTATGACCAGATAAGTGTTACCTGATGATTTTTGATTCCTTGCCCCAGCTTATATTCGGACCCCGGCTTATATTGGACCCAGCTTATAAACAGGGCATGCTCATATTTGGGGCCCGGCTTATACACAGGAAAACACGGTATACAGCTCTTGTCGAGCAGTTAGGTTTTCAGAGCTATCATTTTCTTAAACTTTGGGCGATACATTTGGGAATTATGATTGTTGTCAAATGAACGTGAAACTATGATGATCACGTTCTCCTTATAAGTCTTAACCCTTTAACATGGCATAATGCCTTGATGCATGAACATGATGCGCCGACTTAGAACCAGCGAGTTACTCGCCTGGGCTGCATTGGTGCATCATGACAAAAGAAATGTCATCTTTTAGCTACATATGTTCTTAAAGTGGCATTCTCACCGAGCGTTTCTCACTCACAATTCTAGTACTGTGTTAGTCTGCCATGTGGTAAGTGCAAGTGGTGAGAATGCCCCTTTAAAGGGTGAAGGCCTAAAGGTTGAAGGCTTATGGAACAATACAATAGCAGATATTTGGTCTGAAGTCTCTAGATCTATCAATTCCCAACACAGATAAAACACATATTCCCAGAAGCTGCTATATCTGGCTGTAATCCCATGCTAGCCATGTACGATAAGGGCACGCCACCAACACATGCTGATATATCTTTACCAGATAAGCTGGGGTCACATCTAACCACTGAGCCCTGATAGTATCACTGACACCACCATTTACACCACCACTTACATATCTACACTACCACTGTGTAGAGTCACATAGCTCATTGAGGGACCCAACCCCTTACACCCTACAGCCTATACCGTACAGCTTATTATACCTCACAACTCTGGAGGACTCAGTTCCTAAAGCCTCAATTCTTAAAGTATCAGGATCAGGATTAACACGACTGGATTTAAACACCAGCTGAGCAGATTAACTCCAACTAACCTGATACAGGGGGATAATGCCCTCAGAGACCCACTAGTTGTAGTACAGGAACTTTATGCATCCATGTACAGTGCTATAGATGACCACTAGGCCACTCTTGACTCTGTTAGTAACCCCTTCTGAGAAGCAGCAGTAACACTGGATTAAGAGGAATTTGGATTTGGTGGATTACCTTCGGTAGCGGATATAGGATTTGGATTATAATCCCTACTACGAGCGGGCTAATTGAGAGGTTAAGATGGCGGACGGGGCGGCAAGGATGTCGAGTTACGAGATACCGCCCGATATGCTGGAGGTAAGACTGACAGCACTCAGGTAGTTACGTAGTATATATGGTACAGGTGAGCTGCTGTATAGGTGTTATAAGGCAAGGACAGGGTAATTGTCCAAGGCGCCAGCCAAGGATGATTACAATTGTCCATGGCTTATAACACTTATGCAGCTAGTCATGGGTATCATATCTGACTTACACTCACAGTAGGAGCCCGGGAGTAGGAGAGTGTGCTCAATAGACCACATCAAAATACAGCCATGCATGTATGTAACATACATTCAGGCCTTTTCCTTTCTTCTTTCAGCCAACTGTGGTGGAGGAGAAGATAGCTGTTGGGCGATGAGATATTTAGTCCATACACTGCTTGATTGTTTGCATTTAAGCACATTAATTTTAAGATACGTTAAAGGAGCACTTGAAGTGGCTAAATAATGCCATGTACATGTCATGGAAAGGTCCTAACGTTATTTAGGTGGCTTTAGGTGCCATTAACTTGAATTAAAGCTTGACCCTCATGGTTGAAGTGAGGTCAAAAGCACTTTTGGATATAATTCAGTTTTGATTCACAAGAGGGCTCTTAAGGGCTGGGAGCTTAGCTCTTACAGGCACAAGATACAGTGAATATGTTGTGGCTGGACCATGCTCATGGTTCCCTGTCCAAACACTGCTGCCCTCTGGTGGAACTGTTATTTTAGTCTATGTATGGGAAATGCTGAACTTATTCCCCGACGGCCCAGCTTTAAACACATTCAGACAAATATGAGGGTCAGCTGGACACTGGCTATTTTACTAAAAAGGACTCCTCTACTAGAGTCAAGCATTTTAGTGAGGGTCAGGCATTACTGGACTCTTAGTAGAGTCTCTTTTAGCCTCCGAGGGTTCAGCATTTTTAGAGCCTGGCATGAGGGTCCAGCCCAGTGGGCAAACTTCAGTTGATTCAATGTTGATTCAATGTGTATAGCGACATGATATCAACAGTTGATACAGGGTGGTCATTTTGTTGATATTGATGAGGTCATCAACGTTGATCATTCATCAGTGATTTAACATTGATATGGCCATTGTGAATCAACAACAAATAGACATGATAAAATGATTTATAATGATTTGATATTGACCGCTGATGCATAATTTGAGATTCAGTATATTAGATATAGTATTCCTATGTAGACTCATTCCTTTAATATTTATATATTGATTACAACATCCCCCCCCCATTTCCCCAAGATTAAATGCTAATTCTAGCACCATCCAGGGTAGGGGTACATGAATGACCTATGATGATCACACTAAGAAGCATTCACATCAATTTCAAACTGACCTGGTCATGACTAAGGCTTTATATATCATTCTTAGAAACATAAAGGGTGTCTTACTGAAACATGCATGTAGTCTTGTCATTTAATTGCAAATGCCAACTAAATGTACACACCATAGTTGTCAATGAAAATGAATGACATTTTGATCAATTGTACACATTGATGAGAAAATAAGAGCTTACAATTAGGGAAAAGCGATGTAGCATGGAGATAGACATGCTAAGGAGTAGGTTGTAGAGGCACCTAGTGGGAAAGGTGGGAAATATAGTCTAGCAGTGCCTGACCCTTGTATCAGAGTGCATTTGGCAACATGAGCTGATGCTCATGTTTACCTCAGTGAATGCTTAAAATGTACCTTTAATGAATGAAAGAGTGACAATTCAATTTCAAATCAATTCAAATCTCTTTTCTCAATTGCAACAGGGTAACATCAATGGTCCCATTACAATACCAGACATATATATATATATACTCCTTTGCCTTCTTACAATACGGTTACATTGACCCTCCCAAGTAATACTCATCTCTGTCTTTCCCTCCCTGTGTCCTGTGTCTTGTCTGACAAGCTGCCCTGCATGGGTGTTTGCATTAAGTGAAATTAAGTAATATATAGACAAATGCCAACGCCCATTGATACCATCTCTGTTGTATTTCACGAGTTGGGGCTGGGGCAGTATCCCACAAAGCCGCAGGCTGAGTGGGATGCGCCCCAGCCCCCACGAGTGAAATACATCAGAGTGGTATCAATGTAGTTGGCATTTGTGTTTTATTTTTCACGCCATATAATGAAGGAAAAACAACTTTTTCTTACCCCATTGAATACGATCCGCATTGTATTCAATGAGGGCATTGAATACAGCCTTCCAGTGCTTAAACATAAGAGATCTTGTATTTCCAAAAAATAAAATGTAAATCTGTCAGAGAGGTCAGAAAAAGCATTTAAGTGGTTTGAGTAGCATTTACTTGGATATAATGGGCTTTAAGTGTTCCTTTATGGCATATTTAACTTTATCAAATGCAAACATTAATACAGTGCCGGGGAATGTCACACAGAGAAAAGAAGTAGAATCACTGTGACTCCCGACTTGATCACTGAGATTACTCTCCCCAGGACTCTAAAGTGACTCCCTAACATTAACAGGACTCTATTATAACTCTATAATGACTCCTATTCTAAGACTCCCTCATGATTGGGAGTCACTTTAGAGTTGTGGGGAGAGTTACCTGAGTGATTGGGGCTGGACTCCCATTAGAGAGTTACAGTGACCCTACTTCTTCTCTCTGTGTAGGCTTGTGTCCTCTATCAACTACATCTGGTGAACTTGTGAACTCAGTGAGAAAGCTGTACACGCTACCAGGAGATAGTAGAGTTACGTGCCCGACCTGCTGTATCGGGTCTAACTGCATGCTGACGGCGTCCTCTGCTGTTATCAGGATTTACTTTATCTGTTATCAGAGCAGCTAGAATCTCTTTATCCCTTTAACTGCTGTATGGTGCAAGAATGCAGTATGTAGTTAGGGCAACATTCATGCATCATCCCAGTCTCAAAATTCAGTTCAATATTGAACCAACAATTAATCAACATTGAATTAACATTGACAACCTTTATGTGACCGTGCATGGGTAAAAATCGATACTGGCAACATCGCGACATGGCCCTTTAAAAAATCGATGGACATTTTTATAAGGCCTTAGTAAATCTTAATACATATAAAAGTCGACACGATGACACAGCCCTTTTGCTTCAAATCTCACTAGACCTGTAATGCCAGTAAACACACTTACGTTATTTAACGTTCAATGCACGTCATTTCTTTGTCTGAATTACGTAATTATACTACGTTAGATAAACGTCCAAATGTAAGGGTTCTTTTACGTTATTAAACCTGAATGAACGTTGATTAACGTATATAAACGTGATATAAACGTTATTTACAGGTATACTTACGTAACTAACGTCAATCTAACCTAATATAAATGAATGATAACCTAAAGAATATTACGGAAACACTTTTTGTTTTATGCCAATATAATTCTAGGTAGATCTATTTTTTCAAAAAATTAATGTAAATAAAGGTTTTAGTTCCCCTATATATAAAACGGCATTATTTGGCCGCTGGTACCCACCCCATTGAATCAGGCTTGAGGTGCTTGACAGAACCAGATGAACCAAAAGAGGCTATATAGAAATATGTACTTTTTTCAAAGGTAACTCGATTCTTTTCTTTATTTTACTTCAATTAATAATATCAATCCTTTATGTCTGATAATCCTGCTCCCTATAGCAATAATTCCCAGAATTCATGTGTATTTAAAAGGAAAACGGCATAATACAAGCTAATACTAATACTCTCGTAGTCTAGCAACAATGACACAGAGAGTTTCACAAATGTCCGCCATTGTTTTCTTCATGAATGGGACCCTAAAATAAGACAATTATAGATTAATTGGGATTAGATACAACGAGATTCCAAAGTATATTTGCTAACCCAACTCATCTCCTTCTTTGTGATATAATATCGCAGCTAATTAAAATATTAGATGCATCCAAAATTCCCAGTCGGACAGCTCCGAGAGAATCTGTTGGGAGAGTGAGAGAGATGAGGTCGCGCGTAACTAAGGAGATATCGTTAGGGCCTAACTGGGGCAGTGGGACGCTGGTACTGTCTGTTCCCGCGGTCTTCTGATCCTGCAGTGTCCACTGGTGGGGGGGGGGGGGGCAGCAAGGCCTACATCAGCGTGGGGGTAGGGGGGGGGGGGGATTGTCACGGAATAGGCCTATAAGATGTCCCCCCCCCCCACCCATAATCCCGGCCCCCGAAGGGGCTCGTTCTAGTTTAAAAATGTTATTTTTTTCTATTCTCAATTATTCTCTTTTCTTATTTATGTTTAGTGCTCATGTACATTAGTAGTACTATTACCAGTTCTGAGATGGGAACCCCTGACCCTTGGATATGAAGACCAGTGCTCTAGCTACTGAGCTAACCTGGCTTGTGTGTATGATCAAGGTGCTGTCCGGATCAGGAGCCTTCCTGACGATGGGCTTCGTCTACGTTTTGATTGAATTGAATTGAATTGAGTCATATCTGTGTTCAATGGGTATTTCTGCCTTGACCATGTACACAGGCCCGGTTAGCTCAGTTCGTAGAGCACTGGGCTTTAGATCCAATGGTGAGGGGTTCTCTCCCCAGAGCTGGCAGCATTACTACTCAAAACGTAAAATGAGGGATGGTTTAAATTTTTTGAATAGAAATTTAAATGTTATTGCACAGTTTCAAATCCTGTAACTAGCAATTCGTTGTTCCATTTGGGTCCTAAATTCGTTTTTCAAAAATATTCGAAAATAAATTGCTGGTTACAGGATTCGAACCCACATTAAAAAATTCATAACGTTATTCAACGTGGAAATAACGTTCAATTGCCCTGAAAATAACGTTCAGAAAATGTATAAATACGTTATATAACGTTCAATTATGTTCAATAACGTAAAGCAACCCTTACATTTGGACGTTAATATTACGTAGTGAAATTACGTTTGAATAACGTAGGTGTGTTTACTGGGATGGTGTATTATGATGATAAATGCCACTTTTAGCAAGATGCCACCCTGAGAGGTTAAACGGCTATCAGGGTTTATCAGTGGCAGCCCCTTATCTCTGTATACTGACAAGTGACATGATGGGGGTGACGTGTGATGGGGGTGATGCGTGATACGGTGATGATGAAGGTAAACAAGGTGTAGATACAGCCCCCATTTACTGCACAATGATACAGCTTATGCCAAAAAAAAGGGTTGTTTCAGGTAACATGGCAAGAAAATGTAGGGTCGGTTGGCCGGATTTTCTTTTTTAAACATGGAAGTACTACCCGGCCTCTCCGAAGACCCGGAAATTGATCTAAAAATGGTAAAAATAAGGAAATTTCTTCAAAATTGCATAAAAAACGTAGGGTCGGCCCTGTTTTGATAGGGTCGGTCGGGTGACCTGAAACAAACCTTTTTTATATGCCTTAGTCATACCCAGAGGTCATATCATATTATTAAATTCAATACCTACGGTAGACAAGAATAACTCAAAGATGCATAGATCTAATGACACAGAGCTCTAGCCGATGGCTACAGATACAAATAGGAATGGCTATATCAGGTGGCTGTAACTAACAGGGCTGGATCTAACAGGTCCATATAGCATAGTATTGCAGAATTATGAGTTTGAGTTTCAAGTATTTTTATTTGGCATAAAATCCAGTTATGTCCTTCAAATACAGCCAACTGTTCATGGCGGACGACTTTCATGTTTCATATACTAGTATACACAGAACGTGGGTGTTAACCCCACTTGCGCATAAGATAATAACGAATCAACTTCTCATACTATAATTTTGACATACAAATTCAGTTATTCGTATATTTTTAATTACACCGTTCCACTGTTATAATTATAATAATTAATTTACAAGCAGGTCCGAACATGAGGATCACATATTTTACACGAGCATCCAGGAGTGGCTTGAAATCATCATTCACGTTGGGTAGACAACAACTGACATTTTTGTATCGCGATAATTCGGTTTTCTCCGTATGGGCGGCCATGTTAGTTCTGAGCTCGCAATCTATCGTGAGATTTAGGCAGTGACCAGATACTCCCACGCCATAGATTGTGGGAAACAAGCTGCAATATGAGAGCAGAACCAAGGTCTCATGAGATGACTGGTGTCAGTGTAAACATTGTGGTCACGGGAAAACATCCACTTCAGTTAGAATGCTATAGTAATATAAGTCTCTCTATAGTTTGATGTGTGGCATACTATGTTATAGGCCCACAAGACCATGTTATTTTAGTTCACATTTCGAACAGAAGGTGGCAGGCAGCTTTGACTGAACACAATTGCAACTTAGCAGTAGGGTGGGTTATGGACAGAGGTGGGAAGTTTTTGAAAGACCTAAGCTACCAATCAGGTATCATTAGGGGCATGATGGACATCAAGAAAAGCTTTGGCGGCAGTCTGGGAATGGAGGCAGGTAGCCGTGGCGGCCATCTTTGTCTTCAATATCATTGAACTAGAGAAAATACATTGAATGGTCCACTATAGATATCAAACTAGATCCAAATTAGCTGTTATTGCTGACCTTCAAATGACCTTGATGGGAATCCTTGACCCATGGATCATAACGTCTAGTGGAATAACAAGAAAGGTTTCTGCAATCCCTAGCAATTACAGCGAATGTGGACGTTGTTTATAATATGAATAATCATACCAGATTTCTGATTTTGCAATGTGTATTTATTCATGAATGATATTTCAAAATACAACAATCAAAAAATGTATGTGAACGTCATGGCGTAGTTGCATCCAAATTTGTCACAATAAAGGGTGTAGTGCCCATCTCTTGTTGTTTGTATATAATCAATAATACATAATTAAGACATATTATTTCATATTCATTTACAATAAAGAATTATCAATCTCCAATAGCAATGATCAGTGAATTATGAATGCAGAAACTTAAAGTAGTTTCAGTGTTATCCCGACATACAATTGTACAGACATTAGAACCCCACCTGGAGTACAAGGTATGGGGTAATGTAACAAACACAAGATGGCCTCCATGTGAGCCGGGCTTTAGCAAGCAATTATAGAATTGCAGCTTTTTATAGGTACAAACCGAAGCTAATATAACTGCATATAATTAGTTGCACTAGGAGGAGGGTAAGCTTCATTGCTCAGAACAAGACTAGTGTGCTATGGTGACCTAGTTCCATACCTTACTTACCAGGTGAGTTAAATAACAAAGGTGATTGATAAATATAACCAGAGCTGATGAAGGTCTACACTTGGTGCTGTGTGTGTATAGCACAACCAGTGCAACCAGACCAATAACACAATACCACCAGGCCAGACAACGTAAACACTGCACTATACAATACCATATCAATTAACCCTTTAATGCTAGATGTTGCTAAAAAATGACATTTGTCGGCATGATGCACTAATGTAGCCCTGGTGAGTAACTCGCCAGTGCTACATTGGTGCATCATGCCGACTCTTCGGAGGTGTCTGAACCCTGTAGGCTCGGCATGATGCACCAATACAGCACTGGTGAGTTACTCACCAGGGCTGCATTCCAATATATTCACTGTATAAGGCTATGGGCATGGCAAATGGGAAATATAGTGATATATAAACGATGAGTAGAATGCCAAGGTGTGGCAAATAAAGGAAGATCATGACATATGAAGTCGGGAAACCGGCAAATATCATGGTTTTAGGTATTTCCGTTTTTTGCCACCAGGTGCCGTATGTGTAGATTGTGTTAAGTACCTTTAAGCAGAGCAACACGGCACTAGCAGACAAACAAACAGCCGAGCACGAGACACTGATAGAGTAGGGTGGGGGGGGGGGGGGAGGGGGGAGGCAGCTGGGTCAGTAGGATCCCTCTAAGGGCTGCACACTGCTTTAATGTGCTATGTGCAATGAATACAAGTTACAGCCCTACAGAGTGTACTCGCCCAGGCTTCATTCAGATATCATACCACCTCTATAATGGGTTGGTACACTCCTGAAGGGTCGGCATGATGCCTGAATGTATAGCCCTGGTGAGTAGAATAAGGGGATATCACATATAAGGCAAAAGAAACAAAAGGTGTGCTAAGGTTAAATAGTCTGCCAATCTAGGTAGGATAGGTCAGATCTTTTTTTTAATACCTTTTTACTTTGGCCTGTGAAAGTACCCAAAAATTGACTCACAAACTTCAATACTGGCACGGTGGCAATGATGTCGACTCGTGGACTATCAAATTGGCTCTGAAATAACCCCAAACTGACTTTAAATATAAACATTTTCTCAAAAATGGATAAAAAAAACTGTAGAGTCGGCCCTGTTTTGCTAGGTAATGGGGGTAAGACCCCTCAAATCCACATGGCGGCATGGCTGTTTTTTAAAATCGACAGGTGACATGTGGCTTAGTGACAAACGACAGGAGAAATAAAAAGATAGTGACAAGGGACATGAGCATTTCTTAAAATCGACAGGGGACATGGGCATTTCTTAAAATCGACATGGGGACCCCACATCTAGACCCCCTAGGTAGGGTCGGGTAACCTGAAACACTTCTTTTTGTTGGCCTAAGCAGTGTGCGGCCCTGACGGAGCTAGGTGTGCCTCTAGGTCTGGCCGCCTGAGGATGGGTGAGGGAACCGGGATCAATGGGAACTGGACTCCTGCCAACCAATCCCCCCCCCCCCCCCACACACACACACACATCTACTAGCTGTGTCTCACAAACTTGGGGCCAATGTTTTTGTCTCTGACCGGGTGCCATCTCTGACTGGGTGCCATCTCTGACCGGGTGCCATCTCTGACTGGGTGCCATCTCTGACCGGGTACCATCTCTGACCGGCCTGAATAAAAACAGTTAATTTAGGGCAGATGATGATGAAAATGGGCAACTAATTACTACTTTAAAGGGTTATAATATCCATTAACCTTTTCAGCCGAATTCTATCTACATCTGCCCTTAATAAACCGTTTCCATTCAGGCTGGTCAGAGATGGCACCCAGTCAGAGATGGCACCTAGTCAGAGACAAAACATTGGCCCAAGTTTGTGAGACACAGCCTACTTCAGTAGTTATGCCCAAAACAAAGTACCTATGCTTCAGGTTGCATAGACGGGAATCCCAATGTTGCTACGAGTAAACCTGTGATAAGGCTACACTGACAAATTATAGGGTGGAGGGGGGGGGGGGAGGCAGCTGGGTCAGTAGGATCCCTCTAAGGGCTGCACACTGCTTTAATATCCTTTGTTAACAAGATGCATGAACACAGTAGGTCAGATCTTTTTTTAAATTTCTTTTTACTTTGGCCTGTGAAAGTACCCAAAAATTGACTCACAAACTTCAATACTGGCACGGTGACAATGATGTCGACTTGTGGACTATCAAATTGAAATTATCCCCAAACTGACTTTAAATATATATATTTTCTCAAAATTGGATAAAAAAAACTCTAGAGTCGGCCCTGTTTTGCTAGGTAGGGTCGGGTAACCTGAAACACCTTTTTTAATTTGGCCTAAGCAGTGTGCGGCCCTGACAGAGCTAGGTCTGCCGTCTGAGTCTGGCCGCCTGAGGCTGAGTGTGGGAACCGGGATCAATGGGAACTGGACTCCTGCCAACCAATCACCCCCCCCCCACACACACACACACACATCTACTGGCTGTGTCTCACGAACTTGGGGCCAATGTTTTCGTCTCTGACCGGGTGCCATCTCTGACTGGGTGCCATCTCTGACTGGGTGCCATCTCTGACCGGGTGCCATCTCTGACTGGGTGCCATCTCTGACCGGGTGGCATCTCTGACCGGCCTGAATAAAAACGGTTTATTTAGGGCAGATGATGATCAAAATGGGCAACTAATTACTACTTTAAAGAGTTATAACATCCCTTAACCTTTTTGCTACTGTGGGCTCAGACCTAGCGGGTTTATTACCACCCATAGACCCTAATCAAAACTACGAGCCGCCCGGAAATGTACCTGAGCACCAGTCGTGTCTGATGCAGCCCATGGGGTATTTGGATATTATAAAAGTAATTAAAAAAATAAAGGTGAATAAGCCTTCTAGTATTAAACATATTAAGTCATATGTGCTTAAAGATGCATTTCTAATTATATCTGATATTATTATGTGCCTTTTTAATAGATGTTTGGAACATAGTGTATTCCCTACTGTCTGGAAGACTGCCACTGTGGTGCCTATACCTAAGAAAAGCAACTCATTGGACGTTAGTGACCTACGCCCAATAAGTCTGTTACCTCTTCCTGGTAAGATGTTGGAGAGGGTTATTTGTACATGACTGCAAGCATATATGATGGAACATAAACTTCTGACGCCCCACCAACATGGTTACCGGGCAGGTCATTCTACTATTTCGGCAATTACCTCACACCTTAATAATATCATAATAAATATAATTAATAATAAACCAACACTATCCCTCTATTTAGATTACAAAAAAGCTTTTGATACAGTATCTCACTGAATTATGTTAAAAAAATTATCGGGTTTTGGACTTAACGAAAAAACTTGCAGTTGGTTCAATAGCTATCTTTCAAACAGGCGACAGTGTACTATTGCTAATGATTGTTTATCAGGCCTTAAGGATGTTGTGTTTGGTGTTCCACAGGGGTCTGTTCTAGGCCCTGTACTTTTTTCTATATATATAAATTCACTTCCTGGAAATTTTGATATATGCCTATACGCAGACGATGCCGTTATCTCTGTACAAGACCCAGTCTCAATGCAAACATGTTTAGATAAGTTAGGACTGTGGTGCAAGCAGAATAGCCTAACTGTCAATGAGAAAAAGACAAAATGGATGTTTTATAATAATATTTTCAATGTTAACCCTGTGCTAAAACTTAATAATGTGGTATTAGAAAGAGTAGATACCTTTCAATACCTAGGTCTGACTTTGGACCCTGATTTAAAGTTTGTAGCGCACCGTACGAGTGTTGTTTCTAATATAAGAAATAAAATATGTCAGCTACGTAAAGTAAGGGACCATGCAGATGAGGATACCTCACTCACAATATATAAATCGATGGTTTTACCCACTTTCGATTATGCAGATTTCATATGGGATAGGGAGAAGAAAGGGGAGACTCTGGAATTGCAACGCTTGCAAAATAAAGGGTTAAGGGTTGTTTATAAGGTTAAATTGGAAAAGGATCCTGTCTTTAATACAGACTAACTTCATGTTAAAAGTATGTGCTGTAAACTAATAGAGAGATGCGATAGGCATTTGTTATACTATGCTTTCTCATTAGCCAAAAAAGATGACTTAGTAGATAGCAGAAATATCCCTACTCGCAGACACCAAGGGAAAAGATTGTTAGTTCCACACTCATTAAAACCAATTGTGCTCAGGAGCTGTCTGTATGGGGCTATTATGCGCTGGAATGATTTGAAACCTGACTATACTATGATTGATACCCTTTGGAAATTTAAATTGGCTATAAAAAAGGATTATCCACACTGTTTTATGAATGTACCGTAATTATTTATTACATTGACACAACATAAATGTATCCTCATCTCATCTCATCTCATCATTAATTCCTGTATAACTTAACAGCAACATTCTTTTATATTATTCACAATTAGTCAATGATACATGTATGGACGACATAGCACTAAAAATATTTCAGACCGTCAAGCGACTTTGTATAGTTAGGGGTGCTGGCGGCAGAAGGGCAATGCGCCCAAGCTAGTTTTCATCCGCAAGGATGATTAGATCCAATAAATCCACGTAAAAAAAAACAACCTTTTCAGCCACATTCTATCTACATCTGCCCTAAATAAACCATTTCCATTCAGGCTGGTCAGAGATGGCACCCAGTCAGAGATGGCACCCAGTCAGAGATGGCACCCAGTCAGAGATGGCACCCAGGCAGAGACAAAAACATTGGCCCAAGTTTGTGAGACACATCCTACTTCAGTAGTTATGCCCAAAACAAAGTACCTATTGCTGTGTCTCACGAACTTAGGCCAATGTTTTTGTCTCTGACCGGGTGCCGTCTCTAACCAGGTGCTGTCTCTGACCGGGTGCCGTCTCTGACCGCTCTAGCATGATAAGGTCAAAATACCAACAGCAGGAAGCTAATTATGATTATAATTACAATCATATAACAACCGCCAGAACGTTTTTACAAATCCTTATATATATGAGTATATTTCTTTCTAAAACACCTTTTTTCTGACACCTGGTCAGAGACGGCACCTGGTCAGAGATGGCACCTGGTCAGAGACGGCACCCGGTCAGAGACAAAATCATTGGCTCAAGTTCGTGAGACACAGCCCTATGCTTCAGGTTGCATAGACGGGAATCCCAATGTTGCGAGTAAACCTGTGTGTAGGCTACACTGACAAAGTAAACTTGTCTTCAGACTCTTCTAAGTGACAAGGAAGCGGATCTTCTACCACGAGTTATCAGATAGAAGACCCACTTGGCATGTGCCAGCCTAAAAACCCGACATTTGCCAGCTCCAGATTTTATTTGTGTGATGGAAATCTGATAGGTTAGACAATCTTTAACTCTTTTATTTTATGACAGTCACTTAGGCGAGTCTAGAGACAAGTTTACTTTTTCAGTGTAGTTGAGAAAATCTCTGACACTTCTTTTTATTGTGCCTCGGTGCCCTGGATCCCTTAATTCGACACATGGGCATATTTGGGGCTTAGTGGCAGGGGTAGGAGGAATGGGGTCATGGGACATTGGACAATTTTTAAACTCGATATGACGACATGGGCATGTCCTAAAGCCAGCGTGGTGATAGGTATGAGCATTCATTAAAATTGATTGGAGACATGGGGAATACCCCCCCCCCTCACCCATCAAGGGACCCTACCTTCCTACCTGCGCTGTCTAGACTGACAGACTTCCAGCCGTTAACCCTTTAAGGACGGATGTCGCTAAATGATGCACCAATGCAGCCCTGCCGGGTAACTCGCCAGGGCTGCATTGGTACATAGTGCCAACCCTCACAATGCTTGAAGGGTAAATATGCAAAGGTGTCCTTGATTAGTCACGTGACCATACTTGTAGACATCATAGACATGTGGAGGGAAAGATTTGAAACACAGCGTTCCTGGATTTTCTCGAATGTATATGAAGCCATGTTGATCATTAACCCTTTAGGGGTGGCATAATGCCTTAATGCATCATGCCCTTAGTCGTCATGATGCATGAATGCGGCCCTGGCAAGTAACTCACCAGTGCTTCATTCACAAATAATACCAACCCTATGGGGTTGAGACACTCCCGAAGGCTCAACATGACATACCAATTTGCTTTCTGGGGCTGCATTGATAGGATTACAAATGTCACCTTTGGCGACATCTGTTCCTAAAAGGGTTAAGGCCTAAACTATGGAGGCAGATATTTGGCCTGAAGTCTATATATCTATTAATTCCCAACACAGATAAAACATATATTCCCAGAAGCTGCTATATCTGGCTGTAATCCCATGCTAGCCATGGTAGATAAGGGCACGCCACCAGCACATGCTGATATATCTTTACCCTTTAAGGACTCTCAGCACCCAAATTGCAATAAAACAGTTTGAGGGGTATACTTCCAAGGAAATGTGTTGAACCTGTACATATTATACATCAATTGAACTATCTATAATAGCTTTATCAAATTCCTTCGATTATTTCTCATTTTAGTAGCCATGGAATGTGGATGGAACAAAAACGTTCCATTTTCAGCCTCTTTTTTTTTCAAACAGCATTATGAGATGGAAATTGGACAAAATTCTTGAATTTCTCAATTGAAAACTAAAATTCATGTCTATACCTGGGGTCCTTTTTTCTCTTTTCCTGATATTCCAATTATTAAGGCCTACACAGCTCTTCAAAGTTGCATAGTTAGCTAAAAAGTGGGTGATAATAGGGGTAAATAGCCATTTTTACCATTTTTTAGTAACTATGCAACTTTGAAGAGCTCTGTAGGCCTTAATAATTGGAATATCAAGAAAAGAAAAAAAAGGACCCCAGGTATTGACATCAATATCAGTTTAAAATAGTTAGACCTAAGAATTATGTCCATTTTCTATCCCATAATGATGTTGCAATGAAAAGAAGATAAAAAGGAACGTTTTTGTTCCATTCACGTTCCACAGTGACGAAAGTTCCAAATAATGGAAGGAATTTGATAAAAGTATTATAGATTATTCAAATAATGTATAATATGTAGAGGTGTAACACATGTACTTGGAATTAAAGCCTCATAACCGTTTTAGTGCAATATGGGTGCTGAGAGTCCTTAAGGTCGGATGTGGCTAAAAACGTTGGTGTATCATGCCGACCCTTTGGGAGTGTCTCAACCCCATAGGGTCGTCATGATGCATGAATGCAGCACTGGCGAGTTACTCACCAGGGCTGCATTCATACATCATGACGACCAAGGGCATGATACATGAACACCACCATTAAGGTGTTAATAACTCGATCCCCCCTGAGCCCGGCGCTTGTGTTACCCGCCTCAAGCTCCAGTTCCACTTTCTGCCACAAGGGCTACAGAAAGGACTTGACAAACTGCTATATTTAGATTGTCACTTGCTGCCAGGCTGTGCAGACCCTGCTAGCACCACTCTTCTGAATTACATCATTATCATGATGTTTCCCATCATTTTCACGTAATATTCATGTGAATGAGACGAGCTGTGCTAGCTGGGCAGGGACTGGTGTACATGATTTAATTGATCAACTCCTGAAGACAAGTTTGGTCAAAATAAGTTCTTTATATGAGTTTTCCCAGACTCTACTATTATAGAGTGAGGGCCTTACAAGGCTGAGGTATGTCACAGACGGCCTGGCCGCATCTGCTGAAAATGCAGTCCACAGCTCACCTGTTTGATTTCGACTGCAAGGTCATGTTGGCGGTAGGGGCAGTACAGGCAGCCCGATCTCATGAGACACAGCCATATAACAAGGCCTGAAAGCATCGGTTGGCCACGTGAATGATCTGTTAATCTGTTTATGATAT